>CAMAPE010000017.1:20250000-20702500 GCA_945859875.1 Cuscuta europaea | reverse complement strand
GTCGCCCTTGTTGCGGCTATGGTACTGGTTCCGATCGGAGCCTAAACAAGACCGAGCCCGGGTCGGTACCCACCTATTTAATTAAAAAAACATAATCAAACCCAAAGCCCGTCCCTATTAGGGATGGACCCAACTGGTTCAGCCATAGCCGCAACAAGGGCGACTGACGCCGGGGTAAACATTTTCATGTCGAATAAAAACAAGCAATGGGGGATGCTTTCGCTTCCCCTCAGGAGACAATAGATGGCATTGCTATACCAGTCCTTGAGGCTGAAGGAAGGAAATCCAGTAAACAGAAAGCCACGTCTTCTGCTGCTACTGGAGAGACGCATATTAAAAATGCATTCAAGTGTATCAGGAATCACGGAGTGCACCTAGAGAAGAACCATCGGTTAAAGGAAAGGTTCCAAAAATTTCTGAAATAGATGGTCTGCTGAAAGTAAGTATACAGCGATTGAAAGCATCTCTTCTTCTTCTTTTGATTTGTTACTGTTTTGCTCCTCAGATTACTCATTTTAATATCTTCTGTACTAATCCTGCAATTGAAACTTAAACGGTATCACAAATTTCCTACTGCCTCATCTTTGATTGACTACTTCATATCAAATGAATAACTCTATATCTCAAAAAGAGTATTTTATAGTAATATGTTCAACTAATCTAGATATAGCAAATTATAGTTCATATTCTACAACTCTGTACACTAATATGGCCTATGTATAATAGAGAATAATCAAATTGACCCTCCCGCAGTTTATTTTACTTCATAAGCTTCAATTTGCAAACTAATTTAAACCTACTCATTTTGTCATGGTGTAGACATTGAATGAACTGCCTCCACCTAAAGCCACACTGCGTAACATCCAGTCCATTGATGGAGAAACTGAAAAGGTCGATGACAATAAGCTCAAGGAGTGGGTGTACAAGCAGCCTATTGTAGGCGTTCTACCGTCAACTAAAGAATTTGGCTTGTTAGGTGCAAAGGTAAAATTTATTTCATATTGAAATTTAATCTTCTGTACTAAAGATTTAAAGATTGTTATGTAATTTCAGGAGATATACACGCCACCTCCCACCCCAAAGCGGGCAAAGCCAAATACAATTACGAGAACAAGTTGTTTTAATCAAGGGATATGGGAATATTGGCAAACATAAATACTGGACAATACAAAACTCATATGGAACGGACTGGTGTGATGGAGGACAAACGTTATATACAGAGGTATAATAGTATAATAGTATAAGTATAAGCCAAACGGGTATAACTTGCATATACACAAATACACAATGTCAGTGGCGGAACCAGAACAAAATTTGAGCAGGGGCTAAAAACATTTTGAACCACTAGTTGGGAAGATTCATAATCTGTATCGTTTTAGGGTATATTTATGGTAATTTGATCTCAAATTACTATATAATATTATTTCCATTTGCATGAAGTGACACTTTATTTGTAACTATATATAATTCACACACAAGCGCACACATACGTAAACACATCAACTTAAATATCGACATTTATTCATTTGTATAACTGATTTGTTAGTGCCTAAACAAAATAATAGACTACATTTATTAAATGAGTTTATTTCGATTTAATACGCTTTCCCTTTTATTTTAGAATAAAAAGGTTTAAATAGAAATATAGCTAAACATGTAGAGGAAGATAAATTAATAACATACGGAGTATATATATAAGTTACTAACTTATCAACAAAATAATAATTTTTTTCTCTTTTCAAATAGCGTTACAAGTAGGTTATTTATTTTTTAAAAGGATATTTTATTTTTTGCAAAAGTATTACATGAATCTAATTATACTCATATAAAGTCAGATATTTCAAATATCAACAAGAAAATCTGACATATTTGTACCAACCCAAGGAATAAATATAAAATTCAAGTTGTTTTGAAAAGTTTATTGATAAACTTTTTATAAAATGATATAGGTCAATGTTTGAAGG
Organism: Cuscuta europaea; assembly: GCA_945859875.1. Lineage (NCBI taxonomy): Eukaryota > Viridiplantae > Streptophyta > Magnoliopsida > Solanales > Convolvulaceae > Cuscuta > Cuscuta europaea. The sequence goes on along the minus strand of CAMAPE010000017.1, from coordinate 20,700,536 downwards.
GGGAAGCAATAGCTAAAAGTCATTTTTTGTTGTTCTTGTACTAAACAAAAATGTAAATAACATGTTAATATTCGAAAAAGTACAAAATACGGAGTAAATATTTTGAATTTGAAAAATAAAAATGCAACATAAAAGTAAAAGAAATGTGGTAGGAAAAATATTAAAACTAATAACATTCCAAAAGGTTAAGAGATAAGTAGAGGAAGAAGTGTAATGGAGTAAGTAATTAAAAAAGGAGACTTAGCAAGGATCGAACCCGGGTCTCCCTGCAGCTCTAAAACTCATCATCCATCTGTGCTACTCAACCTATTGAGTTAGACACGGATCAGTTAGTACATATTATTATTGAGACGGGGCTGAGCATGTATATATACATATATATACACTAAAACCTCCGGCGAACGGGGGGCGGCAGCACCGGCTCGCTCCCCCCTAGTTCCGCCACTGCACAATGTATATATATAAACAGTAAACTATAATTCTTAAGAAAACTGTAAACAAAGGAACCTGTGTGAGTGTGAAGTAACGTTGCCTTTCCGGAGTTGAACCTGTGTGAGTGTGAAGCATCTGGATTGTCTTAATTAGTCTCTCGCAGGTTTGCACCAGGAGAATTTCTTACTGAAGTGAGCCATCCTCCACCAGCGGATCCGGAAAACGGCATCGAGTTTAGGCAACGGATCATCGGGAGACGTCAGCCTTCAGAAATAAATCCAGCGGGCGGCGGCGGCGGTAGACATGTGGCTTGCGGCTGGGGCGGATAGCGTCGGAAAACCCTTTACAATTGTCAGGACGGGTTCACGAGCTTTGACCACGGAGAAAAGATGCCAAATGGAAATTTCTGGATCTATTCGTACGATGATGAAGTATGGCATCCATTTCACATACGGATCGTGGTAGCAATTTGTGTTACGGGCGGCCGGTTGAAAGAAGGAAAGGAGGAGCTAGGGTTAGAAGTTTCATTAAAGAAAGGAGGAGATAGAGTAGAATTTACAAATATGAGTCAATAGCCTCATAATACATCATTTACATAAAAAGGTCTTAATACATATTCTATCTAAGCGATAGCACACGATATAAAATTTCCTTCAACACCTCTCAAATTCTCCGTCGTCTTCCTCCAATTCCCAACCAGACTGATATATCATAGATGGCTCGAATGGTAGATGAAGAGTCGGATCCCGCTTCAAATTCTTGTATCCATGACTAATCGTCCAAAGAACTGAATCATGTAACGCCGTCAATTCATCCTTAGAAGCCGATCTAGCCGAAATAGGAAAGCATAGTGTAGCAACAAGGTCACGTGAGTGCGAATGAAGAATCACACCCCTGTCAAACCATCTAGATAAAACAATGCATCCACATTCAGCTTGAGATCAACATGTAATTGTCATTTCACTACTTCAATTCTTGCTCTAGCACTACAAAAAGATCTAGGGGTAAGTTGTTCCTCAATCAATAATTGATAAGTCTCGGTAAATTTAACTTTTTGCAGCTTTGTCAATGCCCAATGTTGAGAAAACAGCTCAGCTTGATTTGTGAATACGACATTTTGAGGTAGGTACTGTTTGAAGTGTAAAATATGGAGGAAGGAATAATGTATATTCACACACTAGTGCAAAATATGCATTCTATAACTAGCCTTTAATATGGGGTAATATTTAACTGTTATGGTATACTGAAACGGGGTCATATTCATAATTAATTAAAGTTTCATGTTGTTGGACGGGTTAAATTTGTAAAATTTAAACTTTATCCACGTCGGTTCCTAGCTTTACCCGTTATAGAAGGTAAAAACGGGGTCATATTCATAATTCTAATTAAATTGGATCTGATTCGGGGTCAGTTTTAAAATTAAAAGAAAATAGTTTCCATGTCCGTTCAAATTAGACCCTTATAAAATGTTTCCATTTAAATGTGAAGTCTCAATATCAAAACCCTAATAAGCAGACATCGGCTGAGAAGGGTCACAACTCACAATACACTTCCGTAACTCAACTTCCACGACACACTAAGCTCTGCGTTTCCGGAAGCTTCTCGGACGACCCTCGCTGCGGGTGTTCCTCGCTGCCAGTGCTCCTCGCTGCCGGATCTCCTCGCTGCCGGATCTCCTCGCTGCTCCTTGCTGCCGGATCTCCTCGCTGTCCGTCCTCCAGAATATCAAGTTGCTTGATCTCTATCGCCTAAGACCTTTGTTCCTAATTATCTAGGTAAAAAAGCTTTTTTACATAATAAATATTTTTTAGTTTTTACGATTTCATTTCAATTTCTGTGTAGTTTCTTTTGAGGTTGGTAGAATTGCATTTAATTTGTGATAAACATGAAGAACTTCATTCCTAACGTTTTGTTTTCTTATGTCTATTAACCGTTTGTAAAAATGTCTAAGTGAAATGTTTAAACAAATTTATCTACATAAGAGTGGTGATGTTTTGAAACTTGTTTCTATTCGATTTGTGTGTAGTTTTATCTGGGGTTTGTCTAATTGCATTTAACTTGTGATAAACATCAAGAACTTTTTTTTTTTGAAAATTAAACATCAAGAACTTTTACTCCTAACTTTTTAGTTTGCTAGAGATCTGCACGATGTGGAATGGAAATGCACACATTTATAGAGGTACTGATTATACTTTAATTTGCTAAGGATTTTGAAACTTGTTTCTATTCGATTTGCTAAGGGTTTGTTCGGTGGGTCGAGTTTCTGATGGGTTGTGATTATACTGTTTTGAAACTTGTTTCTATTCGATTTGCTAAGGGTTTATTCGATTTGGAATTGCTTACAGGCTTGTTTCATATACAATAAACATAGGCTTGTCTCTGGTAGCTTTCTATGCTTGCCATTCTCGTTTTCTATCTTCTATCAAGTCCTCACTTCACAGGGTTAGAAAGACTTACAGCAGTGTGTTGTTGTTTTATGTGCTGTGTTCCCTTACACAATACATAAATACCAATTCACAAAACTTGAAAAATGTTTTCTGATATTTGAAAACTACCATGTCTCTGCTTTTTACCTGCAAATGTTACTTCTAGCCCAAGCAGATAATATGGAGACATCATCTTGTCTCACAAGCCCCCCTCAAGAGAAGTATGGATTATGGAATCCTTCCCATATAGTATTTTATCCATCAGTCAGTTATATGACTGCTCCTGATACTTGCATGCTTTGTTTTTAAGCTTTGTCATCAACGGGAGTGAAGTTAAAAAGCGAACTGCAAGATTTATGATCTGTTCCGTTTTAATATCTAATGATGATCTAATGTCTGTTAAATCTAAAGGTTAAATGGTATTTGATATTTGTGTTTGACTAGGACTCTGGACCTCAAGCTCCAACGCTGATTTCAAATATGCTTGAGTGTGGAGCAAATCTTCTTCAAGCTGTAGGCGAGTTTAATGGTATGACCTGAGAACTATCTACGCTACACTTCTGCTTTGTTATTGTAATGGCTTTATGGACCAAATCATTTGGATGGTAATTTTTTGGTCTGAATTGGTCTGATTTGGCCTTTTCTGTTTAAGCCTTTTCTATTCAATGAATTTTTTTCTTGAACTCATTTCACAATATCTATTGCCTTGGGAGTTTTAACTCAAGTCCTCTTACTGAGTTACTCCTATTTGAAATTTGATGTTTCAGTAGCAGTCCATTGAAATTATTCCAAAGAAGAGTATGTATATCATGAATGGGATCAGGTAATATTTTCTAAACTTATTCCTATATCTATCAAAAGATAACTCTAGTTCATAGCTCTCTTTGATTAGTTGAATTCCTCTATATCTAACTGTTCAAGTGTTCAACGATATATGTATTTTATCAAATTTGAATATGTGTCCAACTACTTTCACCCCGGAATGTTTATTTCTTTGACTTTTAGATAATGAAAGATCTCCAACAGTATAATTTATTTATCTAAAGATAGTGAACAACTGTTTTATTTAAGGTGTTATACTTTTGGGGAAAAAGAGAAAGCAACTTTTGAACAACAAATGACTTGAAATTGTTGTTTAATCCAAATTCTTATACGGAGTGTTGTATTTAGATTTAGTAGTATGTAGTGATCAAAACCTTATATTCTCTTAAATTATCTTTATTATTAGTAGCTAGTTGTTTTTGTAAGAAAAATATTCATTTTATAAAAAAGACTTGTTCGGGGTGCTTGCCGCTAGCTGCTAAGCTTCGGGTTCGGAGAGTGGACTGCCCGATTATCTGCTCTCTGTGTTCGCAGGAGGAAAGTGAGCTACACACTTTTTGTTTGTCATTTTGCAGGACAGGTTTGGAAGGAGTTGCATTGGAGTATTCCTGCTGCAGAAGGAGACACTTTTCTGCATTGGGTGAACAGGTTTTTTTAGCTCCAGGAAGGAGGAAAGCTGCTGCAATTTTCTGATTGCTCTCTGGGGATTTGGCATGCTAGAAACGAGAAAGTTTGGCAACTAGTCAAAGAAAAAGTTGTTTGCGTATATAGATTATGATGTTGTTTTTTGAACTTTTGTAAACAATGTAAATCTCGTTAAATTCACAAGTTTAACAGCAAGACTGTAAACTGGGTTCGAGAATTTCACTTGTAATTTGGTGTAATATATATTATTTTATATATAGAGCTAAAATGAATTTTTTTAATAAAAACATTACATTTTAAAATATAAAATCACTTATATATATATATATATATATATATATATATATATATATATATATATATATATATATATATATATATATGACAGTAAATGCGATTATTTATTTTTTTAAAAAAAATTGACTTTTTATAACGGTTGGTGATTTAACCCATATAAAAAGGATTTTATATGGGGTATTACTGGACTGACACGGAAAACATTCTATAACAGTTAAATTCGTAACCGTTATAAAAAACATTCTATAAAGGGTACGACTACTCGACACGAAAAGTGCCTGACTTTCTATATCGTTGGCTACTATGCCGTTACAGGAACCGACATAAAAAGTGCTTTTTAACCCATATAGAAAGTGTTTTCTACACTAGTGACATATCATTTGAGGTATACAAGAGTATATATAGGAGTACAAACAAGGAGATAAAGAGTTATTTAACTAACTATGAGATAATTACATTTATATTTATTAATTACAAATATTATTATTATGATTTATCTCCAATATGAAGATCTTCCGAAGTCAAATTGCAATAAAGTATCTTTATTCAGACCATGTAATAATTTTGGGCATTATATGCTTAAAAATATCCAAAATAGATTTGGATCCAGCCTCTAACCACCAATAATTAAGAACTGGTCGAAGATTCTAATAGGAAATGGAATCTTAGAGATTCCCATGAAATACCTCCGACCATGTTTTTTATTGTTGTTTATTTGTGTGGTAATTAGTTAATTAATTGACAATGGGCCACCTTATGATTAGGGCTCATATATCTCTTAGATGCCTATTATGTAATGAGCCTATTCCTCAGACCTATAAATTCTGAAGGAATAAGTAGGGGTGATTCGGTACGGTATCCCGAATATTTTTTCTTATACCTTTATCGTACCAAAACTTCTGGTATACAAAATTTATATACTGTTACTTTACCAAAGTTTCGATATACCGCATTTTGTGTACCGAAGTTTCGGTACGGTAACGGTACGGTATCGGTAAATTAACATGCATGTCTCTTAATACAACAAATTATCATAGACTATTGAAATATACTAAATCGGTGTTACTAGCGATGTATTTAATCCATCATTAAAATGTTACAAATTACGATTTATAATCTATTGATGTCATATTCAATATTGAACAATAATTATTATTAGTATATTTAAGCAATTCAACATGGCACATATTAAAAAATAACATATTCTCCTAAAATAACGTGAACAATATAGATATAATTAAATCAATAGTGATCTCTAAAAAAATTATTCAAACATCAAGGATATAAAATCATTTATTCCTAATATGATATTGTGTACTTAGTTATTTTTATAGTTTAAAAAAATATTTGAATAAGACTTTCAGACAAAGTTGTATGTCTCGACTCACGGAATCCTCATGTAGACACACTCGTCACATAAGTGTATCTCTTTTCACTCATGAGCTACTTAGTGGCTCAGCCATCGCGACTCGCAAGCTCTTCGAACAAGATGGATTTGTTTCTAAACATTAGTACATTACTCAGTCATTAGGGTTAGTTTGTTTCAATGTTACATAGTAAAAGCCTAGAAGGTTATCGTGAGTTTGGGAAATTGGGGCTTTAATTTTGTATTTTGGTATTTGTAACCAACCTAAGTATTAATTTTGGGCTTCAAAATTGTAATGTACTTTTATAATATTTTAGAATTAAAAGTAATTGTTGGATAGGGAGTCGGTACGTTATTATACCGGTATACCACAATATTTTAAAACATTTACCGTTACCGTACCGAAATAAATCAGTATAGTATGATACTGTACCGAAAATAAAGGTATACCAATATTCCGGTATTTTTAGGTGTTTTTCGGTACGGTAAGTGCGATATACCGATAACCAAGCATTCCAGCCCAACTGGTTGTGAGGTTACCGTGCCTAGTGAGAGGTCTCGAGTTCGAAACCCGCTATGCACATAAGGGTTTGAAACTAAATGGAGTGAGTTTCAGTCCTGATTACTCCGGATCCCCCAACCCCAGACGCCCCTTGGAGTAAAAAAAAGTGCGGTATACCGATTTTCTAGTATTTTTGCCCACCCACGAAACCCTTAAGTGGAACAAGGGATCCGCATAAAAGAATAGCAATTCTACGTTGCTACGGAATTCAAATGAAACAGAACAGAATAGCAAAGATTCTTTGCTAGAGAGAGAGAGCAGCGATCGTTCATTACATGTACTGAAATTCTGCATCATTCTATCAATGAATCAGATCTATGTATCTACTTTATTATGTTATTTGATTGTTGAAATAGGTTTTACAATTGGTATCAGAGCTGAGGCGTAAAACGGGTTGAGGATTATGCGATTTTTTGGACTGTCATCGAGGAAGAAGACATGCGAAGAAAAATACCACTTTAGCGCACGACATCTGTGCGCGAATCATCTTAGTGCATCTGAAGTTGCACATCTGAATTTTAGCGCGAAGCATCATTGAGGAGAAACTTTTATTCATGTGTGAATCTGACTCATGCGTTAAATGCTTTCATGCGTGAACGAAGTCTCATGCGCTAAGCTTGATTTTTGCGCGAAGAGGACTCATGCACAAACCAAGGATTTAGCGCACACCTCCTGATGCGCAAACTAGATGACCCGTTAACCTTGTAACCGTCATGCGCGAAATTAAAAAAAAAATGTGCAAAGCAGGTCTAGCATGTGCGGACCAAGAGCCACGAAGTGGATGTGCTAACCTTCCATAATTTAATTTGATGCGCTAACCTATAATGGTGTGCATGCACTCACTTGACCTGATCAATTGATGTGCGAAACCGCCCGTATTCCATGCGCGAAGTGAACTGCGAAGACTTATCGCATCCAGGCCTTCATGCGCTAAGTGTGGGTCTTAGCACGAACAATCCAAGAGAGATCTAGATACCGAAACAAAAGAGGAAGAAATTAAAAAAAGAGCAAAATTGTCTATTGAGACAATTTTGGCTAGATTTTAGCTAGACCCGCTAAATTTTTGGCTATTGTGTCCGCAGGACGCTCGCGCAAGGGGTGTAAATTTTCAATTATGAACTACAAGCCGAAATCTCATGTGCGTGAGAGGTCACCTCTTCTCATTCTCCCTTTAGTCATAAGGAGGGAGTGTTCATATATATACGCTCAAAAATTCTCAGTGAGTTTAGGTGTGCTAAAAGTTAACTAGCTTATTTCTCTCTTCACTTGAAAAAGTGCGCATTTCCCATCTACCCATTTCATGATTTCAAGAGCTAGTTTTGGCCCATTTTAAACTTTGAGGTTCAAACTTCACCACCGTACCAAAGGGCAACACTTCGGTCAAAGCTTCCAAAAGTCAACCTTAAGATTTTAAAAAAATCAAATCAAATAAAAAAATTAATTAAAAATTTATTTTGAAATAAAATTTCAAGGTTGGAGAGTATCATTTGTCAAGGTCAAAGCTACACTTGAAGGTACAACAACTCTCAGAATACTTCCATCAAACTCGCGTCAACGGTCTTTATTCAATAATCAACGACGGATGCCTCCCCTAGCTCATCGACATTGTGATCAATTGATCAATGTGGTGAATTTTTAAATGATGAAGTCAGGGTAGTTCATCATGTGTGGTACCTGATCTGATTGATCCACACACATAGAGGGTATGATGAGCTGTGAGCCATCAACCCGTGCACACAATGAAGAGGGTACTGGTGTGTATACTCCCCATTGAGCTGAAAGCCAACAAATGCACATCCCAACACCAACACACCCCAAGAACAAACAACAAGTGCATAATCTGAGGGGGTGTTTCTTTTTCACTCCTCCTGGTTCCAACCAACGAAGAAAGCACATTGTAGAGGAAGTTTTCAATCTTACTCCTCAAACAACAAACAACAATACTTGCATATTCTCAGGAGGAGTTTCATGTTTTCCCTCGTGGTGCCATACAATGACCAATGCAAGGATTCTCTCAAAAGATGCAAATTTTGAGGGGTAGTTTTCAATTCTCCTCCTGGTTCCAATCAATGACAAAGCATACTGAGTCCTCCAGTTTAGGTGGAGCACATAGAGAAAAGAAAGAAAGATCAATGAGAGATAAGTCACGATGGATCAGTAAAACCCAACTGAGCCTACTCAAGGGACAAGGCCGGGAGTGAGTGAACATTATGAGAGTGAGGAAGCCAAATGCTTAAATGAACAAGAGAACAATAAGCAATGATAAGTCTGCTACCTCAACCGCAATATCAATCGAGAATTTACTATGTTAGATCATTATTTAATTGTGTTCAAATTTAGTAGTAGTAGTAGTAGTAGTATTAGTAGCTATTGGCCCTGAAAAGTTACTCTTCAGATCGCTTTGTATGCATTTCATCGGTCTTAACCTGAAAAGTCACACATCAAAAGTGAATATTGTTAATGCAAACTAATACTATCAAATTTGTGGAGCTATTGGCCCATAAAGCCTTAGCAACCCTCTCCTATTTCTTGGGCCTGTTTGCTTGCCTCTTGTCACCGGCCCATGTTGTTTCTCGCTAGCCCTGTTTCTGGAACCCTCTATTAGGGTTACCGTGTGGCCCTCGGTTTATAAGCCCTCTTTGTCATCCTGTGACCTTGAGGTCTTCGGTTAGAGAGAGAGTGAGGTTAGAGAGATAGATAGATAGAGAGAGACTTCCAGTCTCTTCTCCTTCCGGTCCCTTTGTGTTATTCTCTCTGTGCTTCCCCTTTTCTGACCTTTGGCGTGCGTTGAGATGGCTGGGCTGGCCTGAGTGTGATTGTCCATTCCGATGGTGCTTGGTTGTGTGCTGTATGAGCGTGGTCTGAGCTGGAGAGGTGAAAACCTGATAGTGGTATCAGAGTCGGACCTCCTGTCGTCCTCGCCTACTGCCCGAGAGCTCCTCCGCCGCCATCCGCCAAAGATCTCCTTTGAGTGGTAAGTCGAGAAGTCCATCCTCGGGTTCTCGCTCAGGTAAATTGGCGATAAACACCCTAGGTAGTCGGGTGCCTCCGATAGTGTGTGAATCTGTGTTATTTTACTTGCTTCAACTTCCCCTTCCCCGCTTTACTTTTGCTCTAGACCGGCTGGTCTGGCTGTCAGTTGTGACTGACTACTCCCAGGTGCATACTCTTCATCTCTGTGTGTGAATCTTGATCTGCATATGTTCTGCTTTGTCTGTGCATGTATAGATCTGTGGTATATCTGGGTTGCATGTTTATGTGGGCTTGAGGTTGTGAACATGTAATCTGTGATTCTGTCCCTCTTGAGTGTTTACCTCGTCATTATTGTTCTTTGCTTCTGTCTAGTATCCTTGTGATCTTGGGAATCTCTCTGTCTGACTCGGCACCTGAGGTTAGGGTCGACAGGTTCCCTGCCAGCCACCCTAGTGGCCTTCGGATCTGCGTGGCCTGTCAGCCCGCAGCCGGGTACACGGGTGAACCCTAACTCCTTGGTTATCTGCTCTCTGTGTGTTATAATAAAGCTACACCAGAGAAGTGCTCCTATTATAGCTACACTAGACTTATTTCTCTTCTTACCACCTTGGTTAGGGGATCTTCATGGAATGAAGCGTTTAAAAGAAGCTGACCAGTTTTTGAAAATTTCTCTGGTGTTGTTTAAAGCTGAGTAGGTGAACAACCTTTATGTGTTTCATGCTAAACCTTATATTGACTCTGTGAATGCTGTGAATGTTGTGCATACTGATAAAACTTTGGTGTGGCATAATAGACTAGGGCATATGAGTAATAAAGGTTTAGGGATCATGCATAAACATGGTTAATTTGGTAAAGACTCTGTGAACTCTTTAACTTTCTGTGAATCTTGTGTTCTTGGTAAACAACATAGAGTCCAATTCCCTCTATCATCTTTTCCTAATATGACTAAGTGCTCCTCTGTGCTTGAATATGTGCATGCTGATGTTTGGGGCCCTGCCAGTGTTCCCACACATGGGGGGAAACAATATTTCTTGTCCTTAATTGATGATTTTTCTAGGAAAGTGTGGGTCTACCTCCTAGAACATAAGTCTGGTGTTTTTGAGAAGTTTAAGGCCTGAAAGTTACTTATAGAAAATCAAACTGGACAGAATGTTAAGACCCATAGAACTGACAATGGCTTGAAGTTCTGTAACAAAGAGCTTGACCAATTGTGTGCTTCTTCAGGCATTAGGAGACATAAGACTATACCCTACACCCCTCAACCGAATGGGGTGGCTGAAAGGATGAATAGAACTCTCCTTGATAAAGTTAGAAGTATGTTGTCTACCTCAAGTTTACCTAAGAAGTTTTGGGGTGAAGCAGTTACCACTACCACCTATCTGATAAATAGATCTCCCTCTGTTCCCATAGGGGGTCAATGCCGTGAAGTTAAGTTTACTGGTGGGCCTCTTGACCTGTCAAACCTTAGGATCTTTGGGTGTGCTGCCTATGTTCATCAGAAAGCTGATAAGTTAAATCCTAGATCCAAAAAATGTGTTTTCTTGGGGTATCCTGATGGGGTTAAGGGATATAGGCTGTGGGATAGAAGTGTGCCTGGTTTTAAGGTGATTATAAGTAGGGATGATATTTTCAATGAGTTTGATTTCCCTTGCTTGCTTAAAACTGTTTCTGAGCATGAGCCTGGTAGGACTCCTGTTGAGGTGGAGCCTCAGGCCCCGTCTGTGCCTACTATTCCTACTTTTATGCCTTACACTCCTCCTTTTATGCCTGTTATCTCTTTTGATGTGCATGTTAATAATTCTGGTGATACTGCTACATCTAGTGAGGTGGAGTTCAATATTGATGATGACCATGTGCATAATGATTCTGTGTCTAGTGGAACCAATGTGTTTGATGATTCTGCTGAGAATGATGATGTTGATTTGCATGACTACCAACTTGTTAGGGATAGATGTAAAAGAACCATTAAGAGAAAATCTGATATTTTGTCTGACTATGCTTTTACTGTGTGTGCTATATCTAATTTTGCTTTTACTGTGTTTGAGGCCCTAGACCTAAATGAACCTAAGACCTGTAGTGAAGCTATAAGGTCCAGAGAGTCTCAGAGATGGCTTGAGGCCATGAAAAGTGAGATGGACTCTCTGAGAGTGAACCAGACTTGGACCATTGTTCCTAGACCTAATGGCTGCTCTGTAGTTGAGTGCAAGTGGCTATTTAAGGTCAAGGAAGAACCTGGTAATAACATTAGGTATAAGGCTAGGCTTGTAGCCAAGGGGTTTACTCAAAAAGAGGGGGTAGATTATGCAGAAATCTTTGCCCCTGTAGTTAAGTTTACTACTGTTAGAATCATGTTGGCTTTGGTTGCTCACCATGACTGGGTGATGGCGGCAGATATTGTGGGGGTGGTGTCGTGGTGATGTTTCATTCCGGCAACGGTTTGCTTGATTCATCACCAATCTGCTTGGGCGGCAGCGTAAGGAGGAAGCTCTTCTGTATGGCAGGTGCGACAGTAGGGTTAGGAATAGCCACAGCGGGAATGGTAAGGAAATGGTGAAGAAAGAAGAGAGAAGAAGGTCGGGAGAAACGTTGAGCGTAAAAAAATAATAACTGAGCAGAAAATTACATTTTAGGCCATGCTTTAGGCAGGAGAATATTTCTCTCCGGTGGGTCGTGCCTTTATAAGTACTACTCCTTAGCATCGTACCCGTGCGATGCACGGGACAATAATATTTTTGTGTATTTGTTTATAACGTAGTAAAACATATTGAAATATGTATGTAGAATATATTTCTTAGAATAACAAATGCACGTACTTCGTATGATATACATTAAAACGAAACAAATAAAAATTGTTACACTACATGCATCTATATACCAAAACATTACAACGTTGAAGAAACTAAATATTTTGAAAAAGTACATGATATTCAACAATATGAATATGCTTTTACTTAAAGAAAATAGGAGTAAAAGGCATGTGTGCCCTTATTTTAATCATCAAAATTGTTCTATTTTGGGAAATTTTTATCGTCTTATTGTTTTAATTGGAGCAAATAAATATTTCTAACTTTTTTTGTCAAAATATACTATACACATTAAATTTCATTCTAATTTTGCTTAGCCTTTGAGTATATTGACTTCACATATAGAACTATTAGAATGGATTTCAAATATAATTACGGGCAGCTCCAAATTCTTTATAAGATAGTAAGATTGTCTTATCTTCCATTTTTTATCCGCCCTACTAACATTGTCATATACTAAATTTAATAAAATTTGCTTGTTTCTAAATCGTTATTCGTTATTATTTTACTCTTACTTATCAATTCAATATCAATAATATAAATTCAATTTTTTGTTAACAGTACTACCTACTCATGTCTAATATTATTGGGATGGACGTACTATAACATAAATTGGGATTATGTTATTACTACGTATAACATAAATCTGGACTAATGGAACAAAACATAAGTCTACATTAATGGTACAAAACACAAATCTGGACTCCAATTATTTGTCCAACCCATATATTTGACGAAATGCAGCAAATAGTTCGAAATTTTCAAGTATTTGCTGCGGTTACTAAAGAACCGACCGCAGCAAAAAGGTAGAAATTTAATCCTAATTGCTGCGGATAGAGGCAAACCGCATCAAATAGGTTATAAAATTGCTCTTGTTGCTGCGCTTAATCGGAACCGAAGCAAATGATCCGCCCAAAGGCCAAAACCTAATCCCCCTCTACAGGATAATAAGAGTTCCAAGAGTCACACCGCTTCAATCTCGCTGCGCTTCCGGCATTCATCCCGCCGCCTCACGCCTCTATCGAGCCCCGCCTTCGCCCCAACAATGTAGCCGGCTAGCCGTCTAGCACGGCCAAACAACACCACCGCCTAAGGACGCACTGATATTTCTTCTCCTCGCATTTGATATTTCTTCTACCCGCCAAACAACACGCCGCTGCCTTTGATATTTCTTCTCCTCGCATTTTAAGGTAAATTGTTCATTTGTATGTGTCTTTGGTGTATTTGTACGTATTTTGCTATGAAAATACTTGATTGATTGAGTGAAGAGGCTAACTAAAGAGTTAGAGACTGTGATGTGAGCTTTTCAAATTGGTCTCGTCTGTTTCAATCATGCTGGTCCGGAACTTTTCCTCTCAAACAGAACGCTCCGCCTTAGACCTTAGTCTGCGGATATGGCACACAAAGGAAATCAGATTTGGGCCAATGTTCGGTGAAATCAGATTTGCACCAAGGCCAATGAAACAATTTTGTAGGACCCTAATTTGCTTTGTTTGTTTGCATAAATCTTGCAGAACTATGTCAGATATGTTGGTCTGAAGTGGGATTTTCAATCGGTTGTGAGAGATGTTTAATTGGTCAGGTAAGCTATGTTATTGCCAATTTAATTCACAATCTGCTACTTAAGAGTTTTCCTTTTATTCAAACTTTTATTATCTTGCTGTTTATAATGTCGTCGTGCAATAGAAACAACAGTGAAGAATGATGACCGAAAGCCTATATCAAGTAAATATATAGGAAAACATCAGGATAAAGGCTAATAATAAGCTAGCTAAAAATGAATAAGGAAATTACAATACTAATCTGGAACTATAAAAAAGACAATACTTACTACTAGTCTAATACTAATAATATCAATGATTATAGAAATACATCTTCAAATTTCCAACTATAGCAAATAATAGAAATTCTAGAAGACCAAGAAGAGGGTAGGTCTAAAGGTCTTGAATTATTCGGTGAAAGGAAAAGATTGATTGTTGTAAAAGAGAACTTGCTTTTGATTGATTTACTCTTAAGTTGTATTAATGTTTGTCCAAAAGGGCCCGTTTGAAATGTTTATCTTGCAATTAAAGTTTTAAGATTTTCTGAAACATGTAAGGTCTTTGGTTTTGTATATGACATGTAAATAATACTGTCTTTTTTCCTGGCTAGGGCTCGGCGTTTCTCTACACCCAGGATAGGGCACAACCCACTTCATTTTGTCTTACTTCCAATATTGATAAGTGATTTTCTTTTCTTTTTTATTAGTACAATGGCGTAAAAAGTATATTTATAACTAAATTTTAATCATTTCCTAACAAAAGAAATAAAATAGCAAGTGATAGACAAGTGTTACATTTATATACACTTTTTCATTGGTTTGCAGTGCATTAGGGAAGATATTGAAGATTTAGAGTATACATCTAAACCAGAAATGAATGGTTCTTTAAGGCTTCAAATGTGAAAGAGGTAAATAACTTATTCGGTATGGACATGCCTACAGCTAAGTCATGTAGTCAAACATTTTTATAGGTGATAAAATTGAAATAAAATTGCAGCAAGAGCTGATTGGGAATCTGGTTTTGCCATATGAAGCCTGGTATATACTCCATATGTCACATATAGTGGTGATTCTGATCTGGAATGAAAACCAGGCACCCTGAGGGGATTCAACAGTATGTGGTTTTGGTTTTTAGGAATGTTTTGGTGGCTTGTTTCTTTTTTCACAAGAAAAGAAGTGTTTCTTTTTTCACAAGAAAAGAAGTGTTTCTTTTTTCACAAGAAAAGAAGTGATTTGATCTCAATTTGTTTAGATCTAGTTTACGCCTGTTTTTTCCGCATGTTTTTATACAAGTCTTTCTCTGCTATGATTTTATTTGCTTTAAATGCTTTTGTGGTTCTCTGTTTTGAATGTGTGGTTTTGTTTGAGATATAACATTTCGGTAGATCTGATCTAAATGTGTTTAGAATTGATATGATGTGAATATTTGTGATTTTTGTTTTCTAATTGTAATTGTAAATGTTTAATATTTAGGTTTATCAAAGCATCAAAAGAGCCTTTGTTGGGTGATGAAGAATTGGCCATATATCAATATGTGATAAAAAAAATTGTAAACTTTATTGGCAGATAAAAAGATGGCAATTTGTATTGTATTCCTTTTAAAATTTGATGATGTATAACTCCAAATATTGGGATTGTAATTCTGATTTGTCATTTTGTCCTAATGGAATACGAAGTTAGTAGAAAAGTTTTCTTCTTATTTTGTAAAAACTAGATATTCTTTGATGTAAAACATGAGCTTTATACAAAAAGCAGCAATGGGATACGAAGTTGGTGGAAAAGATTCCTTGTTTTGATAGGAATACAAAACAGAAGAACGTAGTCAAAGTTCCTTTTTTTAAACATAGGCATTTGCTGCGGTTAGTAACCGAACGAACCGCACCAATAAGTTAAAATTTATTTTTTAAAATTTAACCGCAGCAAATACATTTTTCTACTATTTGCTGCTCTGCCAATTGCTGCGGTTCAGAACCGCAACAAATAGCTAAAAATGACCGCAGCAAATAGCTATTATTCTAGTAGTGTTAATTATGTACATTCTCATGTATTTATTTATTTCATAAGTTTTTTTATTATTTATCCATTTTGAAATTTTTACTATATTTATATTTCTATATATTTGTTTTTAAAATTGAAGGGTTTTTATAAATAAAATTCAATTTGCTTAACTTTTTTTTGAAGAACTAAATAAAATTCGATCTATATATTTCTCATTGTTTTTTGAAGAACTTTTTTACTCCACGGGGTCTGGGTGAAGGGAGCTGGGGGGCCTGGAGTAATCAAGGTTGAAACTCAACCCATTGATTTCAAACCCTTGTGTGCCTAGCGGGAATCGAACTCGAGACCTCCCACTAGGCACGGTAACCTCGCAACCAGCTAGGTTGGAATGCTTGATTATAAATAATTTGAGATTTTTCTAAAATATTACTAATAAAAAAGTCATTGACAAAAATGTGACTTAATCATTTTTAGTGTCTATAATTGTATTCAAAGTTTACATTATAGTGATTACATCATAATAACTTCAAACACAATCGTAGTCAGTAAAAGTTATCAAATCACATTTTTTACCAATTTTATATGAGTAATATTAGTGATTAGCTTTGTAAATAATTTACCTCAGATATATATATATATATATATATATATATAAACATGTTGAAATGGAAAAATTCTTTGGCAAATTTTATATATGTATAAATCTTAACGATTCAATAAAAATTACCCTTTTTTCTTTGAATTTGAGTAAAATTACACCAACCGTGCATCGTGTGGGTGTTCTACATGATGGTCATGTTCGTATCACTATTCCTGAAGATCTATTGATACGCACAATTGGAGATCCTATAGCTGCAATTGTTGAAAGCATATTTCTGGAATATGTTGAATCTGCATGTGATATGAGTTGTTTGCCCGATCGTGCCATTTTGGCTCTTAATGTTGGTGAAGTTTCAAGGACTTATCTGAGTTCTGATAGTGTTTCAAAGGTTGATTTTACGACCGATCTAATGGCGGAACTGCACACACTGGAGTTCTTGAATAGTATAAAATTATCTGGTGTACCGAATCATGAGTTAACGTTAAAGGTAGGGACCCCGGTGATGCTTTTGCGAAATATAGATCATTCAATAGGGTTGTGTAACGAGACTCGGTTTATTCTAACGAGGCTCGGTGATCATGTTTTGGAAGGGATGACTGATGCTAGTGTTGGACAAAAAGTATTAATTCCTAAATTGTCCTTGACCCCATCCGATGTCAGCTTGTCTTTCAAATTTTAAAGGCGACAATATCCGGTTATGACTTCATATGCTATGACTATAAATAAAAGTCAATATCAATCTTTGTCCCGTGTTGGGTTGTTGTTGAAAAACCCGGTATTTACACACGAACAGTTGTATGTTGCAATATCAAGGGTTACCAATTGTTCTCGTTTGAAAATTCTAATTGTTGATGAAGATGAAAGAACCACCGACAAGAGTCAGAATGTTGTATTCAAAGAAGTGTTCAACAATGTTTATATTTACATTAAATGCATATTTACAATGTTATGGTTTCTACGTATTTTTTGGATGTTTTTTATATTTTAAGTAATGGTTAGTGCTCTCTCTTTTAACCACAATATTATAAGTGTGTTTTGTTCATTGTATTGATCTATATTAGTATTCCATCGAGACAGATGCTGTCATAAATTGATATTGTAATTTGAATTAGTGAGCACAAACAAATTTGAAAGAAAAATTCTCTGACCGTGCATCGCACGGGTGAGTTTACTAGTGTGAAAGAAAAGTAATAAGGAGTAAAATGTGAATAATGTTGTTTATTAGTTGTGGTTTATGGCTTCCGATGAACACCCATGCGAAAAAAGGATTGGCGAAAAGAAAGAACTATAATCAATAAATAAATTAAATAAAAGGCTTAAATGGTTTAGGAGAGAGAAGAGGGAAATTTTAGTGGGGAGAGGATTCTCCATTATGCATAATTATATGTTTTTATGTTTGATTTATGTTGATTGTTTGACGTTTTATTTAGTTTGTAAACATTTATGTGATTTTAGTTGTAATTGTAATTTTAGTCTTTATTTATGAGTTGTAAAGTATAGTTAGGATTTGTGGTGTTGGAAAAGAAGACTTTGAAGTGAAGAAAAAGAAGATTTGGCTGCCCAGAAGCAAATACCCGACAGGGTATAACACTTGACCCGATCGGGTAAGAAGTGAAAAACGAAAATGCAAAGAAAGTGCATGGCCCGGTCAGGCCCACTACCTCACTCGGTCGGGTGAGAAGTGACCGGGGACAATCCGGCGTGCGAAGATCACCAGAACGTGGTGGATTATCTGATTTTGACCGGACCCGGTCGGGTAAGTATTTGACCTGGTCGGGTACCCGGTCAAAGGTGTTGAAAAACACCTATAAATAGCACACTCTTCCTTCACTAAAATTCATTCCTTCTTCCATACTCTTAAGCTCAGTTTAGAATAGCATTTCTTTATATTTTTCTAGCTATGTTTAGTCTCCAAATGAGGAGCTAAACTTCCATTTCTTGGTGTTGCTCTTGAAGCTTGTTGATTATTAAAGTTGTGAGTTATTTTCTTAACTTCTTCCCTTGAATATTAATTATTAGTTCTTTCCTTAATACTATCTCTATATTAATGTTGGGGAGTGTTGATAAAATGAAAATTACTTAACATCTTGACATTAATTATAGTAGTATTTTCTTCCTCTATATTAATGTTGGGGAGTATTGCTAAGATGATAATTAGTTAACATCTTGACATTAATTATAGTAGGATTCATCTTCTTTAATAATATTCTTCCTTGAATATAAATTAATTCATATTCATATATCATATTAATATTTTGAACATTACTTAAAGGATCAACTAGTTTTGTTTCATATGTTAATTATTACTAGAAATGATCGACGAACCGATGGTTAATCGTTGATGGTTTCACAAGTAAGTAATTTCAGTTTATTAATGCACGGTCGTGATTAATAAACTTAAGAGGGATTAATTTTATTGGTTAAACCGAGACCGTTGTGTTGAGGTTATCAATCTCAATTGATTTCATCAAGGAGTTAAGAGATTAAATGCTAATATCAAGTCGGTATATGGCGGTGTTCTATACTTGACTAATAGTAAGGGTTATTAATGAACGGTTGTTGTTAATAACTACCCTCGATGAATTAGATATACTCCTCGATTGAGTATTCGAGAGGGATAAGTTATAGATATAACAATGATCGATGATGGAATATATGGACTCCGACCCCCCGGTCTGCCGACTACTGGGCCTGGACAGCGGCGCACACACGTTTAGCAGATATCATTCTTATTATTGTACATTATTATTGTTATTCAGATGTTCTAGATTAGCTTTTTATACTATCAGTCCATTTATGTAACCGGGTCTGTCAGGCCCATATTAGAGGCCCAGACCCGGATTTTCCCTATATATACTCCTTTAGGAGGCTACACACAATTCATATTCATACACAATACTACTTCTTCTCCTTCTTTCCTGTTCAATCTCTCCTTTTCATACAATATGGATATCAATTATCCAACAATCGACTAAAATATATCAACAAGTGGAAAGTAGCAATGACAAGTCCTTTTTATCTTTGAATTAAACACATATAGGTTGTTCATCTTAGTTTCTTAATTAAATTAAATCATTCAAAACCAAAACCCCCCTTTTAATTACCAGTTTTACTAAAAAGAGAATTATTCCTTTCCCTGTGGATACGAACTCTACTACGCTATACTACGTATAAGTGTTTAGTATTGAATTTATTTTGACGCACCGTGACAAAGTGCTCGTTAAATTTGGCGCCGTTGCCGGGGAAAGGCAATTAATTTTTTCTTTTTATTTCAAAGAAAAATCAAAAAATATATTATTCAAAAATAAAGATTTCTATTTCTTCTGATCTTTGTAGTATATGGTTACATATCGTTCACTGAACGAAATCACCTACCAAACAAATCCCGAAATAGAACAAGCCTTCGAGTGGTTGAGAAATTTATTTCCGCACACACCCTCGGAGGAATCTTCAAACGTTAGCTCAAGCTCAAGCGAATCCGAAGAGTCGATCCACATGGCTCTCGAGACAAGAACATTGAGGGAGCTCACAGCTCGAGACCTCAACCAACAACCACTATGTATCACCTTCCCTACTCTTGACGAAGGTGCTACATTTGAGCTCAAATTGGGGTTCATCCATTTACTTCCTTCATTCCATGGTCTACGAGGCGAGGACCCAAACAAACATCTCTCAGAATTCCATATTGTTTGCACAAGCATGTGCCCAAATGGAGTCACCGAGGAGCAAATCAAACTGAGGGCCTTCCCATTCTCCCTCAAGGACACGGCTAAGGATTGGTTATTCTATCTCCCTTCAGGGAGTATAGATACGTGGGCGTCAATGAAAAAATGCTTCCTAGAAAGGTACTACCCTGCCTCCGTCTCATCATCTTTGAAAAAAACAAATAAGCAACATCGAGCAAAAAGATGATGAGACATTATATGAATATTGGGAGCGTTTTAAAAAATTGTGTGCTAGTTGCCCATACCATGGGTACACAGAGCAAGACCTCATCCTCTACTTCTATGACGGTCTTGCGGAGCAAGATAGACACTTGGTAAACGCAGCATCTGGAGGGGGAATTGTCAACAAAACCCCTTCCCAAGCTAGGAACCTCATTTCGGAGTTGGCCAAGAATTCTAGACACTACAACGGGAGGTCATCATCAAAACGAGTCATGGCAGCGGAATCCAACAACTCGTTGGAAAGTCAAGTGGCCGGCTTGACTTCTTTGGTAAAAGATTTCCTTTTAAATCCAAAACCTCAAGAAGTCAAGGTCTGCGGCATATGTTCAACACAGGGGCACCCCACTGATTCTTGTCCAACGCTACAAGAAGAGAACTCCGAGCAAGTCAATGCTTTGGGGTTCCAAGGTCAAAGGAGGTACGATCCTCAAGGAAATGTTTACAACCCGGGATGGAGGGATCATCCAAATTTAAGGTACGGAAATTCTCAACAACCTCAACAAACAAACTCTCCTCCTCAACAATATAAACAACAAGGTCAAACATCGAACTCGAGTATGTCCACCGAAGACATGATTCGAGCACTTGCCGTTAATATGGGAACAATGCAACAAAACATGGGGCAATTCCAACAAACCATGATGCAATTCGAACATGAAACCAAGTCGAGCATTCAAAATTTGGAAACTCAAGTTAGCCAAATTTCGAGTGCCGTAAGTCGACTCGAGGTGAAAGATTTGGGTAGGCTCCTTTCCCAAACTGAGCAAAACCCAAGACAACATGTCAATGCAATCATGTTGAGGAGCGGTAAAGAATTGCAAGTGCGGGAAGTTGAGGAGGAGAAGCAATAGGTTGATCTTGGAGAAGGCTTTCAACCGGAGGAGGAGGAACCAACGAAAACTAAATTCCCTCCACTTTCATCATATGAACCACTCCCTCCATTCCCTGAGGCATTGAAAGACACAAGGAAGCTGAAGAATGATCGGGACATCTACGAGACCTTCGCCGATTGTGGTGTTGGAAAAGAAGACTTTGAAGTGAAGAAAAAGAAGATTTGGCTGCCCAGAAGCAAATACCCGACCAGGTATAACACTTGACCCGGTCGGGTAAGAAGTGAAAAACGAAAATGCAAAGAAAGTGCATGGCCCGGTCGGGCCCACTACCTCACCCGGTCGGGTGAGAAGTGACCGGGGACAATCCGGCGTGCGAAGATCACCATAACGTGGTGGATTATCTGATTTTGACCGGACCCGGTCGGGCAAGTATTTGACCCGGTCGGGTACCCGGCCAAAGGTGTTGAAAAACACCTATAAATAGCACATTCTTCCTTCACTAAAATTTATTCCTTCTTCCATACTCTTAAGCTCAGTTTAGAATATCATTTCTTTATATTTTTCTACCTATGTTTAGTCTCCAAATGAGGAGCTAAACTTCCATTTCTTGGTGTTGCTCTTGAAGCTTGTTGATTATTAAAGTTGTGAGTTATTTTCTTAACTTCTTCCCTTGAATACTAATTATTAGTTCTTTCCTTAATACTATCTCTATATTAATGTTGGGGAGTGTTGCTAAGATGACAATTAGTTAACATCTTGACATTAGTTATAGTAGTATTTTCTTCCTCTATATTAATGTTGGGGAGTGTTGCTAAGATGACAATTAGTTAACATCTTGACATTAATTATAGTAGGATTCATCTTCTTTAATAATATTCTTCCTTGAATATAAATTAATTCCTATTCATATTTCATATTAATATTTTGAACATTACTTAAAGGATCAACTAGTTTTGTTTCATATATTAATTATTACTAGAAATGATCGACGAACCGATGGTTAATCGTTGATGGTTTCACAAGTAAGTAATTTCGGTTTATTAATGCACGATCGTGGTTAATAAACTTAAGATGGATTAATTTTGTTGGTTAAACTGAGACCGTTGTGTTGAGGTTATCAATCTCAATTGATTTCATCAAGGAGTTAAGAGATTAAATGTTAATATCAAGTCGGTATATGGCGGTGTTCTATACTTGTCTAATAGTAAGGGTTATTAATGAACGATTGTTGTTAATAACTACCCTCGATGAATTGGATATACTCCTCGATTGAGTATTCGAGAGGAGATAAGTTATAGATATAACAATGATCGACTAAAATATATCAACAAGTGGAAAGTAGCAATGACAAGTCCTTTTTATCTTTGAATTAAACACATATAGGTTGTTCATCTTAGTTTCTTAATTAAATAAAATCATTCAAAACCAAAAACCCCCTTTTAATTACCAGTTTTACTAAAAAGAGAATTACTCCTTTCCATGTGGATACGAACTCTACTACGCTATACTACGTATAAGTGTTTAGTATTGAATTTATTTTGACGCACCGTGACAAAGTGCTCGTTAACTACTCCGTATTATTATTATTATTTTATCAATCAACTTCTATTTTAATTCTTGTTTTTGTAGTGAGTAAACGTAGTTTTTGTGTCTTTCAGAAACTTATTTCTATTGAAAATTTGAAAAGTGATTTTTATGTGTGATGTTTTCTAAGAGGGGTTTTCTCAAAACTATTACGTAGTACCACATAACATTTATTTACACAATTATGAGTAACATTTACTATAATTTAATGTCATGATAACTTAAGTATATATAAACTGAGCACAAGTTATTATTATTTTATTACTATTCTAGTCACTAGTCACATTTTTATAAGTACTCTTTATTTTAATCATAAATATGTAATTATTTGTTTGTAATACTTCGTATTAGATTTACATATTAACAATTAACTAATAAGATTTTTGAAAAAATATTACTACCTCCGTCCTAAAAAGGTTTGCCAAATTGACTTTTCATGGTCATTTATGGCAAACTTTGAGCAATGATTTTAGTTATTATATTTGTGTATAATTTATAAATTTTATACTTTTATGAAAATATTTTCAATAAGGAATTTTTTGATATAATTTTCACATTCTAAATAATTTCATATTAAAATATATCATTGGTCAAAATTGAGTGCCATTGACCAAGAAAAGTCAATTTGGCAAACCTTTTTGGGACAGAGGGAGTACTAAAAATATGACTAAGGTTAATGTGAGTATAATATCATGCTCACTTAAGTGTATATAAATTCAAATAAAGTTAGTCACTACACTTAATGGTACACATTTTTGTCCACTATCTTTAGTTTAGTTATAAGTATGTCATTATTTCTCAAGTAGTAGCTCTACAAAAATTAAAATAATAAGTAAAAAGTTAAAACGCCTTTTGACCCCTAGGCGAGTTTGACGCCTAGGCCTAGCCTAAACTCGCCTAGGCTTCAAAGGCTCCGGGCTTGATCGTGCCGCCTCGACACGCCTTACGCCTTTTAGAACATTGTCTCGAGTCTGATTTACGGATCCAAATCTCCAAGACTCCAACGCCTCAAAGCATCCCCAGGACTGCCAAAGAATCTAGAACGACTGAACGCTTGAACCTTACCTGTGACGTGTTGCGTTTCCAGAAATCCGACCCGCTGACCGCCGACTGTCCGAAGACTCTGAACCTTTGATTTTTCCCAAATAGTGTTTTTATTCAATTTATCTCTTTTTCAATATCATTTGTGCATAATAAGTTTTTTAGTCTAGGGCCTCCGAAATGCTAAAGACGCCTATGTTCGTCAGCCAAGGAGATCAAAGCAGAATTAGATCTTATACTTAGTCGAAATAAAGCTTGTATCTAGACATTGTTTTGTAATGGGCCCCCAAGCCCAAGACTCGGGAGCCCTAACTCATGTTTTTCCTATGAATACTCCCTTTGGGGGTAGTTGTAAGGGGTTGAGAAATACTAGATTCTCACCCGTGCGATGCACGGGACAAAAATAAACTAATAGATATGTCCTTGTTTGTCAATAAGGATTAAATTATTAATTCATGTATAAAAGCGTGAAAATATTAAAGACGTGATATACGTAAAAAATTATAATCAAAGAAACGATAGTTAGGACTCATGCATCGGTAGTGAGTATGTTTTGGAATAAGCATAAATAAACAAATGTTACAATAAGATTTATACAATTTACACATTCTGAAACACTTTCTTGTAAATAACATTGATAGTATGGTCGGGTTGTTCTCCACTTTCACCATAAATAAAATATTTCAAACCCTTACGATTTGTTACTCTTGATACTGCAACATACAATTGGTCATGCGTAAACACTAACTTTTATAATAAGATGTCAACATGCGACAAAGATTGATCTTGACTCTTATTTATATTTATCACATAAGAGGTCACGACTGATTTAAGTAAATTTAGTTTAAATATCTAGTTTACCTATCTAATAAATATATTCAATTTTAAATTATAGTGGTCATGAAGTTACAGTTATAGTAAATTTACTCAAATTTGAATACATGAGTTTAATTTGAAAAACATTGTCCGAACAATCTCTAAATATTTTGAATTTCTTATATACTAATAATCAACGTCAATAGTTATAACAATTAATAGCAACATTAACATTTCTAATTTACATATGCAATCACCCCATTATAGTATATATAGTAATTACCCCACTGATTTTGGTGATTTGCCTACTGTGTTTGAAAAAACCCCATCAAAACTATTTTTGAAAAAAATGATAGGATAGCCTAATTTAATTATTGTTTAAATAATCGTAACGTTTTATTATGAAAACCTTTATGAAGGATGGAGGTAGCAATAATTTTGATATTAATAATTATTAATTAATATGATTAATAATTAATAATAACAAAATTAAACCTATTTTATATTTATATATTTTTCACGTCGTAGAAATTCATAATTTGAATATATAGAAAAAGAATATGGAGTATAATTTACTAACTTAATAAAATTATAGGCCTTTGACAACTACCCATTTGTACAGGACAATTCTAACATGTTTTACATGGCCCAATTAAATCCCACCCAGCCCAACACCTTAAATTAAAACCTACCTAACAACCCAAACCTAACCCTTCCTATAAAAACAACCTTTTACCCTTCAGCCTAACCATTTACCCATCAGCCTTTTCAACCGACCATTGTCGTATCTTCTTCATTCAGTCTATGTCGCTAAACCCTGAGCCCTCGTTGATGTCTGTGAAGGTGGCCGTTTCTTCCTCTGTTGGCAGTCTGGGGAAGATCAAGATGGATATCCGTCTAGGTGCATACTCTTTTTCGTGGAGAAGTTTGTCTCGGTCGAGTTTTTTGTTTGTGCAGGCTGGAATGGTGGTATGATTTGTGTTCAACCGTTGATCAGGTATGATTTTTTGTTCTTTATTCATTGTCTAGGGCTGTTGATTTTGAATATCGTTAATTACTCTTCTGATGACCCCTTTGCTTGATGATGATGATGGGCGTGTCTCGGAAAAACGAATAAATATTAATTAAATAAAATTAATTAATAAATTAATAAATAAAATAGCCAAAAGAAAACAGAAAATAGATGGAGAATATTTTAGCCAGAGCTCGTGCTACGCACGATGTCCTTAAAACGTATTCGTCGCCTCCCACGGTATTGTGCGTTGTATTTTGTTGCAAAGCACCTGCCAGCTATAAGTCCCTCTGGTGCGAACAGAGCAAGCTTGGAAAAAATAAGGAACGTTTACGGGAAGAAACAAAGCTTAATGATAGATTTTTCGGACGACATTCGTGCCCGTAGGTCGCCCACGCACACGAGTCGCGGTTTTTCTTCTCCGTTTCGGGATTTGATCGGCACCCTCCTTGCGCGCGAAAGAGAGCCTCTACCTTAAGGAATCTTAACTCCTTAAAAGAGGCTTCCCTTTATAAGGGGGTGAAAATCCCTTGAGTTTTCCGGTGTGGTATAAACACACTAGAAACCCATCATTTTCCCAGTTTTTTTCATTTCAACGAGTGAACTTCGAGAATCAATTTCTCATTCACCCGTTATCCGTTTTGAACGTACCATATATCGAATTGTAGCCCTTAACAAGGACAATCCGAAACCACTTTGACCCGACCCAAATGATTAAATCAGATCCCGGGTAGAAGTCACTGCATCTTGTCCAACAGTGCATGTTGAACCCTACCCTAGATCACTCACTTGTCTCCCAACAGACAGGTGTTTAATCATATTTCACGGGGAACCGCATCTCTCATTACTGTCTCCTTCCGAGGCAAGTGATACTGACTACAGTGGCCTCAGCCCCATGCCACTGAACTTTCATTGCTCACGTCGTATCTAGTTACCTCACTCCCAAATGTTTTGAAATTTCTAGGACACAAACGCACTTTTTGAGTCAGTTGCAAGTCTTCATGACCCGCGAGAACTTCCATAGGGCTCATCTGTTACAGATGTAGACCAATGATTGGAAGGAAGTCCTGCTGTTGCAACATAAGAAGCACCAACATTTTCAGGCCATTGCTTTAGAGTTTATCTCTATAGTGATGAAAACGGACGTCCACACGACCCTGGGGGCTACGTTATCATTTTACCATTCTGATTGTTCTTCATGTTTTATTTCCGCAGAATAAAAGAATAAAGGCATGACGCCCCGATTCATCGGATCGTCATGAGGAGGAGAGTGGTCCACATGCTGTTAACTGTCAACAAATCATTCTCGGACACTTCCTCCACCACAAAAATAATCACCCTATTTTTCCTATCTCTACACCTCAAATGGTCCGCTACGTTCACAAATCAACCTTCATTTTCCGCTGTGCCACCGACAAGGTCTCCTCAAATGCATTCAATTCAAATAGTCAAAAAGACTACATTGTGGAGGAGACAAAGGTCAGATACTCGCATATCCCGTGCGCGCCTGGAACTCATCAGAACTATCATTCTAGAGGTGCCACCGGACTTCACTCAAGCTGATCAAGAGCAACTTCTGGAAGGCAAGGACAACATGCAAGATACTGGAGATTTCTCAACCCCCGGCATCAAAGATCAAATTGCCAAGAACACATCAAAGGGGGGATTGCAAGGATTTCTTCAGAAAGCCTTCTTAAGAAGTCAAGTTCAACGACAAAGGAAGCTGAGCTGTACTGAAAGACAAAGATATTCACGCTACAATGCTGATTCAACACGATTGAACACCAAGGGGGAGATTGTTGAGAATATTTTAATGGTGTCCAATCTGGTTAAATATCTTTGTATTTGTGTAGTTATTAATTAAACATGTAATACGAGCCACAAATGTGTATCAGCCCGTTAGCTTCTTTGTAACCCATAAGTTAGCCAACTTCTCCTATAAAAGGAAACTAACTTATGGGAACCCTAAGGTTTTGAGAGGCTCGAGAGCATAGAGGCGAGATAGAGAGATTAGGGTTTTTCGCTGCTCTCTCTGTCGAGGGAGAGCAGCGGCGTTTTTCCACGGTATACCAAAGGCGTTGATTATCTTGATATCTTTCTTTCTGCTTCTTCCTTATATGCTATGATTGTTTGATTGTTAGAGAAAACCGGGAACAACAAAAATGATCAGAAATATGGATTCTAACTCAAAATGGGGCGCGGGGCCTTGGTTGTTAAGAAGAGAGCTATGTTTAAAAAACCGACCGGACCCGGTCGGGTCGACCCGGAACCCGGCGACCCGGACCAAAAACCGATTCGGTTTGTTCAAAACTCGGAAATGGTCAAAAACTGGAAAAATCCGGCCCAGGCCCGGACCCAAGAAACCCGAAAAACCGGGAAAACCCGGTTTTGGGTGCTTTTAAAAAAAATAATTTCTTTTTAATTTTAATGCAGTTTTTAAACCAATAAAATTGCAATTTCAATCCCCTAAAAAAACTATGTAATATATTTATATATTTATTTAAGAATGAAAATCATGCCAAATAATAATATAAATTTATAATACAAATAAAAATATCATTATATATTTTTATAGGATCAAAATTATACTTTGAAATATTATGAGAATGTATTAAATGCTTAATAAGTAGTATTATTGGTTGAAAACCGAAGAATTCTTTGATGCAGTGACCTTAGATGGAGAGGAGCAATTTGGTATTGCGGACGAATAGCAATAGGCAGAGCTTAAGCAACCGAGGCATTCAAATCTATCATAATATTTGATCAGAAATTAATCGCCGATTCACATCGACCATCGAGATGACGAGGAGAAGATGCCAAAATCGAGTTCCCATTATCATTTCTTCTTCGTCGTCTTCCGGATCAGAAGAGGCAGAATACTCTGAAACGTCAGAGTCGGATTACGAATTTGACGGCCACTCTGTAGACACCTTGTCTTCTACTTCATGGTGATCACGACGATCTCCAATTGACCTAATATTCTTTTAATGTTTTCCCAAGTCGATCCTTAACTATTGGACTATGACCCATCTGCTTCTCCGTTGCGATTTTCTCCCTTCAGCGAAATTCACCCTGAAAGTGAAGAAAGTGAATGGAATGAGTCAGATGATGAAAGAGACGAGTCTACCGAGTCCGAAGAAGTTAAAGAGGAGGATAGTGATCAGCATTTGAGCAGAGCTATCCGTTTCCTTCGAGGTGTGGAGATTTAGCCTAATGTATTTTTTGAATGTATGAGTAGTTAATTGAATGTATCTCCCCAGATAAAAAAAATTGAATGTACTTGCACGGTTGCACCAATATGGATGGTATACTTCATGATAGTGTGGTGTTAACTCTATTGTGTAGGGAAGGGTGAACTGGAGGATTTAAAGTTGGTGGAGTGTAAAGCATATTTAAGAAAGAATGGGTTAAGATTATCTGGGACTAAGGAACAATGCGTGGAGAGGATCATGGAGCACTGGAGGTATGTTTCCCTACTCATTCAAATTGAAATCTTTTAGATTTTCAATTTCATAATGATTTATTGCTGCCATTATTTGGGAAATATCTTTTGTTGTGTAAGGTGTTTGTACCCAAGTCGGGGTGAGTCGTGTGATCATGGATATGTTTAAACTTGTGGATATGTTTAAACTTTAAAGTCCGCATGATATATTGATAGGCTGTCTTGATGTAATGTATTGACCATAAAACTATAAAAGCAACGAGGGAACAAATCCAGTTTTATGAAGTTTCCTTCTCCTTTCTTCATAGTTCATTCTTGTTTGTTTTATTTGACACAAAAGAGAGTCTTTTATCAGGTAAGTACACGTTCACAAACAGAATACTCCGTGATATGGAAAGGAGTAGACTTAACAAACAGTTTGGAAATGAATAAACTTAGAAACATCAACCAGCTCTTTACAAAAGCACCAAAGTTAGCTCCTTGGTTTACTGTTCATTTTTTATTTTTCCCATGATCCGATCAACTCCCTGAGAAACTGACAAATATTCTCCTTCGGTCCTTCCCCCCTCCCCCCTTAACTCCTGATTGTGGTCTCATAGATCACATCATTTTCATAGATGACTTACATTCATAAAGCTACAGTTTTGGTTAATTTCCTGATAAGTGGATTCCATTTAGAGTTTAGATATCTCATAAACTTGTGTTGCTCAGGATAAAAGATGGAAAGGGTGAAACATTCTACCCTAGATCATCATTCAACATTGACTGCACTGGTATTTTTATATGGCAAAGCAGTATACATGCAGTTCTTTCAATTCTTTTTATCTAAGCCATTTCCTTTTTTTTGCTTTGAATCTTCTTCTAGGTGATGTCTGCAAAGGAGACGTGGTATTATTCACACAAAAAGTGTACAATAAGTATTCACTATTCTTCCCTTCTGTGGTTTGAACTTTTGAGTCCTAGATTTGAAATATCCCTCAGAGACTCTTGTTCACGAACATATTTTTCCCCAAAACAGAACCACATTTTAAAATTCATCTTTTATTTTTAATTCAAGTTCATGCAACTCCAAGCTGCAAGCTTGTGTTGTCGATGACTCTAAACAATCCTCAAAATAATTTTATAAGGGACCTTTCATTATTGTATAACCTAGTACCGGATTTGACATATTCAACTATTCAAGTGTAGGTTCTAATTGAGTTATCTTCTTCAGATTTGATAAGATGACAAGAAGTGGCAAAGTTTCTGGAAAGAGAACTATTGCTGGGAGAATTGTTAAGGAAAGTTATGGTGCTGCAAAGCAACAGCATACTTTTACTGTAAGTATTAGTAGATTTGTAGTCAGTTTTACAGCAATAGTTATGAATGACCACCAAAATAAAAATGCAAAGGCTGAGTGCGCGGTTAACAAATATTGACAATATCAGTCTGGATGATCTGCAGTCTTTGAACTCATCCTCCATTTAATTCTTTGGTGCTAAATTAGGTTGAAGTCTTGTGGAGTCAAGGTGTTAAGAAATTGCCTCCACTTTTTCCTTTGCTTGTGAAGGGTCGAAATCTCTACAAACTGAAGACTTTCAGACAGGTGAGTTACTATTCAGTATGGAAAATTTTATTTGAGTTAAGGGACTAAAACACCCAATGAACTATAAGAGGCGCAACAGTTACCACATATACGTCTTAACTAATTCTCGGCACAAAAGTACTCCTGAACTATATAATTGCTACACTATATCCCAAATCTTATTTTTAGGTACATTTTTGTTCAAATATTATTTATACTTTAAAATCAGGTTCTAAGATATGTTTATCTATAGCATATCCATGGTCTAGTATATGACCCCTAATTGTCAAGTACTCGCCGAGTACTTGACGAGTGCTCACTACTCGGGGTAGGACCTTGCCGATTTGTACTCTGAGTTGCACTGTTCAATTTTCACTACTCGGTGACAAGGTTGACTCACCTAATTAATCGATAGCCAGTAAAATTTAATTTTTGGGGTTAAATCTGAAAAGTTTTAACTAAATTGGGATATTATGGAATTTATGAAGAATTATTAGGTATACTCTCTCCGTCCCTTAAAACTTTGCCATCTTTCCTTTTTTGGACGTCCCAAAAAACTTTGCCACTTTCCTTTTTAATCACTTATTTTGTGGTTTCTGTTATTTCTCTCTCCTCTGCACGAACATCAACCACACAGTTTTTACTTTATTATTCTCCGTGCCGGTCAACTTTGTCAAAGTTTTAAGGGACGGAGGTAGTATTAAACATCGGAAAAATAATATTACAAAGTCAGTCTAGGTTTGGGGACATGGAGGATGATTAGTTTAGATCTTTAGTATAAAAGTTTAGAATAAAGTATTATTAGGTGATCGACTTTTTGGAAGTTAGAAACTTAGAATGCTTATTATGTCGGGATTTGCTGCTACTTCATCACTTGGATTATTATTGTCTGTTCATATCGAAGAATAATAAGACTAATTTATTACTCCGTACTAGAATGTTGGGGCATTTATATTTTTAATTGTACTTACTACAGGTCCTAGTAATCCCGAGTAATCAGTCCTAATCGTGACTCGGCCCTTGAGCGCGTTACCACCGAGTAGAGATTTAATTACTCACCATGGCCCAGAACTAAATAAAAGCTACTCCCTCTGTTTATTTTACCTGATGCCTCTATATGTGTATTCCCAATGAAGATATTAATAACTACCAAACCTCTGCAAAAGGGTGATTGGAAAAAAGAAATTAACCATAATGAGCTCTCCTTGCTAAACCCTAAAACATCAAGTAATAAAAACAGAGTATTTTTTCTTGATTTTCATGCACATCTTAACATAACAACACTGATACTTTCAAAGGAAAAAAATAATGTAAGTTCCACTAAACATTGAGTTTAAAGATTCTTTTACGTGGCCTTGGGAAACAATTATTTCTTAGAAATTCAGTTTTTTTCATAATTGAGTACAAAATGTATCTAAAATCCAGTTAAGGGTATGTGTGCTCCACAAAATATTACTTTCTCCATCCCAGTAGATAGTCTCATATTTTTTTCGATCTGTCCCACTAAGATGTCCCATACCAAAATGGTAAAGTTTGTGTTATTCCAAATCATTCTTACTTTTTTTTCTTTATCAATTAAATATCAATCACGTAAATTCACTTTTCTTAATAACCGCACCTGCTCCTCATGTCCCAATGTTAGTGAGACGGAGGTAGTAGTATATTGTGC
This sequence comes from Cuscuta europaea, assembly GCA_945859875.1. Lineage (NCBI taxonomy): Eukaryota > Viridiplantae > Streptophyta > Magnoliopsida > Solanales > Convolvulaceae > Cuscuta > Cuscuta europaea. The sequence continues at coordinate 20,668,162 of CAMAPE010000017.1, read as the reverse complement.
CTTGAGTCCTTGACCACATTTTGTTTCTAGTTGTACAGTTAACATGTACTTTTGTGCCTTGACCAAATTTTGATTACTAGTTGTAAATTGTAATCATTAACTAATGCTAGTGGTAAATATTTTTTTTCATGCTCCATTTACCAGCGGTGGAAAAATGAGAAGGAAAGATTAGGAGTACTTTCAGAGAAGCATAGGCGAGGAGCAGCTGCAAGATTGGTCAGAGAAACTAGAAAGATGAGATCAATGAAGAGAAAGCAATCCCTTACAAGAAAAAAAGGTACATTTAACACAATGTATATGTTTTCTTCGGTAAAAATACATATGATTCTCCCTCACTCATATTATTTTGCTCATCACACAAAAAGTTCCAATGTTTTGGTCTCTATACTATAATTCTTATATCATTTTAGTAGATTAAGTATTCTGTCCATTTTATTTCCATCATTTGCAATGGAGCCAAAGATTCATTATTTTTTGGCTTGAGATTATGATGGAATAAAGCAAAATGGCTCACTAAACTGTTTGCGCTTCTTTGTTATGAAGCAGCAGTCAGTCCATGCAATTTTGGACGGGATTTTCACTATGGGTCATCCGGAAACAGTCTCTCTGTTCTTTAGTACAGGGGTAAGATTGCGTACATCCGACCCCCCCTTACCCCACCGTAGGTGGGAGCCTTTGTGGCACTGGGGTAAATGAAAATGAAAAATGAAAATGAAAATGAAGTATTCTGTCCATTTTATTGTGAAATGCCAGATTACATGCCCTGTGATGCTATGTGGTATGCTATCAGAGTATGAGCTACTTAACAGTTGACAACCCCCACATGGTATTATCGTATGATGTCACGTGGCTAATACACCGAAGCATGTGTGGTGCCGGCGCACCGCACAGCAAGTGTGAACTAAAATGTTGAAACTTTTAGTTTGAGGACCACAATCATATGATCAGGGGCGGTCCTGGGTGAGGGGCAGAGGGAGCAGGGTACATAGGCCCAAAAAAATTGAAAAAAATTTAGGCCCATAATTTTTTCTTTGTATTATGTTTGAGTAGGCTGAGTTTTTAGAGTTATACTATTAGTTTTGTCCGACCCAACAACCCAAATGCCCAAGAATACGGAAGCTCTTTGCGGCTAGTTGTATTAGAATTACTTGAAAACTCCCGTTTGTGAAGACTATGGGTTGCTATCCGAACACAACAATTGCTTATAGGATATTATTGACAATATCGGTAACTGTGGACATTGCGGAAAGAAGTTTTCAGAGTTGAAGATTCTTAAAAACTATCTACGATCAACGATAACTCAAGAAAGGATTTGATTACGTTTAATTTAATGAATTCAAGTATTTTGTACCCTATGCCTTCAAATATACAGGGCCGCCCCTGCATATGATGTCAAAAACTGATGGATCACATATGTTTTGTACCCTTTTTTCTGGAGTTCTTTAATCCAATTATTTGAATGATAATTAGGTGCCAAAAAGCGGAAGCGTGAAGATCACATCCAGAAGCGTGGCAACAACAAAAAAACTAAATCTCACCATGGTAGAAAACCTAAAGAAATAACCTCATCTCCACCTCAAATACCTCCAAACCGTCCAAATGTTAGTTATCAAGCTAGGGGTAAAGCATCTCAACCGTTCAATTCTCAGCCTGATATATATCACAACCAGGGCACACTTTTTCCTCAAAATTATGGTCAATTTCGATCTGAAGATTACAACCAGAGAATCACATACCCAGTTTCATATGAAAGGGCATTCGTCTGTACAACGGATTTGCCTCACGTAAACACTTCATCTTCTGTAATGTCTAGTAGAAACCGCAGAGAATATGGCCGTAGACATCACCCACACCCTTAGTATGTACATAACACCTTTACCATGTGCACAGAGGTAAATTTTGATATTTGCACTAACACTTTGGTATCAACCAGGATTTTTACAATACTCCCCGTGTTTTCTATTTGTTCTCTAGATTCTCATTTTGGAACTTTTTCAATATTTGCTCCGGCTCCCTGTGTTTTCAATACATTTTGGCAAATGTATCATATCAAAAGGTATACATACTCTTGCCTTTTCATCTTTTTTACATTATCTTGTTTTCCACTTTTTCGCCTATTCTCTTTTTATGTACTTTGTATTATTATTCATTATCTCTATAAGTTTCTACTTAAAAACCTTTATTACTTACTAAAGCATCTAATAAAAAGTGCAAAATAACAGCAAGTACACATACCATTATTAATACTATTATTTTAGAAACATACCATTTCTCATCTTGTATGGTTTACAAATAGAGGAGCATATTTTTTTTCAACATCAGGTAAGAAGTAGAGGCATACACATTTATTTTTTTAAAATGGTGTGCAAAGTCTAATACCACCCAAACAATGGGGTGCAAAATTAAATTTCCCCTAGAAGTATTGCCTGTGAACATTTTTTTTCCCACTTGTTTTCAAGTTCTTATTAATTGCCGTGTACACAATGCAATGAATATATTTTATGTTTGCACAAAATGAAAAACTAAAGTAGTATCTTTATATAAAACTACTAGTAATAATGTTATATATGAATTTATTCATTTGACATGAATTTAATGTTAAAAATTAATATTAATAACTATTTTAAGCACATATAAGTAAACAACAAACAAGCAAATAAGAAACAAATAAGTGTTCTTATCATTGGGCTAATTTTTGGGACTGGTATTGTGTTGAATGCATTGTAAATTGTTTTTTTATTTCCAGGATTTTTCTTAAAAAAGAAGTTAACGTTAGAGATTTGTTGAGTCAGTTGAACAACATTTTTATTGCTTTTATTGAACAGCATTTCTATTGCTTTTATTCGGAATTTGCTAATTGTGTCTCATGAACTTGCAAAAGCGATCGTTTCTTTGTCTGACTACCATGTTTGACTGTTTGAGTGCTAGACTGCTAGGTCCTCCTAGGGATGGACTGGAATGGGCCTACCCGGCCCACCACTGTGCGGACCTGACCCGGCCCGGTTGATCGGGACCGGGACCAAGCCCAGGGCTTGACCCGGAAGAAGAAGCAGCAGGCGGTACCGAGATTTGATTTTAGTGGCCCGGCCCAGCTGGGCTGGGGTCTAATGCTTAAGAGTTAAAAAAAGGGCTTTAAATTGTTTGGCCCGACCTGAGTCACCCGACCTAGTCCCGCCCCGAATCCTGCCCAGGTAGCCCGGCCTGAACTGGTCCTGGTACAAACTTGGGTCGGTACCAGCCTACCAGGCATGAAATTCTTAGCTAGGCTCGAAGCCCGCCCAATCCCGGCCCGAGGTCCGGTCCGTCCTCTTATCTTTATTTTTAATGCTCTTCACCATGCTTTGATTAATAATAGTTGAGTTTATTGTATGCAAAAAAATAAGTTGATATGGGATGAATATATCCTTATTCTTAATAATAACTCATAACTAGAAAAATAAATGATCGATTATATCATGGACACGCATAATTAATTAGGTCTACCAAACACCTACTAAATTTTAAAAATTTAAAAAATAAAATTCACAATCCGTCTTATCAGCCACTTTTCATCAAACACATAATTTTTTATCATATGCATTGAATTTTGCAATAATCAAAATAAATAGAGTTGAAGTTATTTTTTTATTAAATTAACTAAATTTACTATACAGAATCATTTAGCTATTTTTAATATAATTTTATTCTATTTCGTTAATAAAATATATTTAAATTTAATTTTACATAATTTAGTAAAAATAGGTAAACATGTAAATTCGCAATTGATCACAACCAATTTCGTCAGTATCTTTTCCACCTGCCTCTTCTAGGCGGCTCTTCCCACCATCTATTACTATCTTTTCCTTTCCCAAACGCTAAGTTACTTTGTGAATGTAATGATAGTCATAGGGAGCAAGATTGTTTCATCTCTCATGTTCGAGAATTGAACCCTAAACTTCTCTCACTAAGGCTTCCCCCAACCGGGACGATGAATACCCAAATTTAAGATTTTAACTGTCAAATATAGGGTCATGCTTGGGTGTACACAAGATGTACACAAAATGTGTACATTGCCTGTGTACACAGACAATTGGGTATCAAATTCTGCCATTTTCTAAATGAATTGCATGTGTACACAGGCAACTAGAGGGGTTTTGTGTACAGTTTGTGTACAACTCATGTATCCCGGGACCCCGTGCACCTCGAAAAAAAATACCTATATATATTATATATATATATATATTATATAAAATTAATTATTCAATGTATATTTAGTAAATTATTTACTAGGAGGTCGCCTGGTTCGAAATATTTAGTAAATTATTTACAAGGTATATTATTTACACAATAAATGACATAAGAAACAAAAGAATGGAGTAGTGCACCGGTGCTGTGTGCTTATTCCAAATAGGAGGTCGCCTGGTTCGAAACCAGGCCACTTCTTTTTATTCCTCTTTTCAGTGCTGGGCTTGAACAATGTATACAAATATCCAACAAAAATGTCAACTTGGTTCATTTAGCTCATTGGTTGAATATGTCTTTCTTTGTCCAAATGACTAGAGCTCGAATCTCATCTCCACCTTTCTTAATTTTTGCTACTTTTCTCCAATTTACTTATTATTTTCTTTGAAGGAAATTTCACTTTTGTTATCCTTCAACTTGAACTTTTATTTTCTTCATTTCTTTACGCTAAATGTATCCAAATAAAATCAAATGTACCAGAAAATACAAATACACGCATAGGACTGCACTATTACAAATTAACGACAAATAATAAAAATATGTACAAAAGTACAACTTTAATAACTAAAATTATCAACAAACTAAGCCTAAAAAGTGTGTAAAATATAAGCACATCAGTTGCCCAGGTTTTTTCCTCTGCTGCTTTTCTTTGCATATCTTTTTTTAATTTCAGATTAAATTAATAAATTCATGTATTTATAAATGTTATTTTCAATTTTATACGATTTAGGATGAAAAGATATTTTGATGTTATACCCAAATTTAAAGAAACCTAGAGTAATGGGAGTAGTTCAGGTGTTAATTATAATGATTCGTCATTAGTAAATGAAGAATTGGATCATTTTTTTATTAGTTTTATACTTGTAGTAATTAGAGATTAGAGATATAAAAGGGTAGGGATCCTTTAGCTCCGACTTTCTGGGTCCGCCACTTATGTAGTTATGTACACTAAGCATTTCTCGTCAAATATATTCCAACTCATGAATTTTATGTGTAAGAAAGTGGACAAATGGCACTTATTAAGTGAGAATTTGTTGGATTATTCATCGAGAGAGAGTTGAGCTGCAGTCGTGCCTTGATGCTCGCATGAAAATTGAAAATATGTTTGTGCTTCATTTTTTATAATAAAATATATTAAAATTTTTGATTTTTCATGATCTTTCAAATGACATCAATATTGTATATACAAAAAAATTAAGATCTTATAGTTAAAATACATTTTTACATCTTTCAGTTATTTTTTAAAAAACATGTCTAAATTAACATTAGCAAAATTTAACTCCAAATTTATTTATATTTTTACATCAGAATGTTTGACTTTCAAAAGTTATAATTATTCACAAAAAAATTCTGAGAAAAAAATGACGTATAATTATAAAAGGAAGGATTTAATTAAAAGAAATTGTTGGATGAAAATATTGACGGTACTAGTTTGCAGTAAAAACTGAATTGATTAATTGAATATGTATAAACCGATGAAATATTTGATTTATTGACGTTAGTGGGTTGAGGTGTCAAAATTGTTGTAGCGTCGTCACCCAACTAACCACGTTACCCTTCCCCTCTTAATTCAAGTATAGCTTGTTAGAAACCATTTGGAAGGTTATCTTCCTCATTTTATGGAATTATCAAGTTGCTTTAATTTCAAGAAGCTCGAGTATGTTTTCTCTGTAAATAATGTTTATTTACATATTAATATTGCTAAATTTTCACAGTAATTAATATATGCAATTCAGCAATGATATTTACATTTTAGGCATTGGATTATCATGGTAAATTCACATTTATATTTTAGGCATTGGATTATGGTGGTTGCATGTACTGTATTAGGGCACGTAACCATTCGAAATTGTGTCCCAATTGTCCCCCCATCCCACCTGCATTGTCTCTTCCGTTGCTACTTCAAACGGGCCTACAATAATAATTTCCATAACTTTTAATTGAATAAATATATTCTTACAAATCCCATATGTTTTTTTATCTTTATTGATTCTTTATATTATTAGTCATTTACATTTCACCTGTGATTTCATTAGACTTGATTTCCTTCATAATATTAAATAATTTAGGTGTAGAATAATGATTAAATATAACATGTACAGTATGTTTAGTAACAAATTATAATATGTTGAACTTTAAATTTTCAAAGAAAAGATAATTTCAAATCAAATTATATGTCAATCTCCTAAATTGCACTGTTGATCTTGCCTTTTGATTTTACAACTCAAATTGTACTTCTAATTTATTTGACATAAGAGATCAAGTAAGATAATTATTCCAATTAAAGAGAATAATGAAAGAAAAAACTACATTATTACATATTAATAAGATAGAAAATGATATTGTAACTTGTCAGAAATTTAATGCATACAGGTGAAAGAAAATTAATAAGATACTCCATAGTACATTGACCCGCCTCAATACTGATGGCATCAGTGGCATCACTGATGATCTTCCAAAGAGGAGGTCGCAGGTTCATATCTCATCCCAATCAAGGATGGTGACATTAAAATGAGCAGATGTTATAATAGGTTTAGTAGAATATTAAAGTGATTTCTTTAAAAAAAATGTGCCCCTTCTGCACAAATACATGTAAAATGTATCAATTAGCATTAAAATGTCTAACAATGTGAATTAAATTGTTTTTTCCATCATCATCATAATTCATCATTACCCTAGTGCCGTAAAGGTTCCCACCTACGATGGAGTAAGTGGGGTTGAATGTATGCAACCTTACGTCATGTACTAAAGCACAGAGAGACAAAAAAAAATTCCCCAATGTGACCGTTTACTAACGACGCAAACGGAATCACTCCTTTTTCATTATCTATGAAATAACAAAAATATCGGTAAAAATATACTCCCTCCGCCCCCCTAAAATTGTCCCATGTTTCCTTTTTTGGATGTCCCCTTATTATTGTTTCATCCCATATTTGGTAACATTTGTGTGACTCTAATTCATTCCTACTTTATTCTCACTTTAATTATCAACTCATTATCAACCACATAATTCTACTTTTCTTAAAAACCACACCACTCCCTTCTGTCCCAATATTAGGGGGACGGAGGGAGTTTGAAATAATTATATATATATATATGAATAAAATTAGATTGTTTACAAAAATATAACTAGTGAGTAGAGTAGTAATGAAATCATAACAACGTACGTAACATTTTAAACTTCAATGACCATGAAACTGCAATGTAGTAAATATCAGTTATATTTGTATAAATAAGTTTTATTTTTAATAATTTTTAAAAAAAATCTAAAAATATTCACCAGATTTATGGTTTGATAAAAAAATCGAGACATTCTCAAGAGTGTCATGTATCTTTCCACAAACACATTCAAATAATATTCGCTCAAATATCTCTACTTTCATTTAAATATGCTATTACTATAAATCATTCGAAGTATGTTCTGAACACAACCCATATGTTACATGAAAATCGGCTAATTTGGTTGATTCTACTAAAATTAATAAAATTAATGAAATTCTGACTATAAAATTATGATGATTTAAGAAAAAATTATTTTTAAAATATATTTTATTAATAAAATAAAGAAAAAAACATGTGTAAAAATAGCTAAAATGGTCATCTACAGTAACTTCAACCTTACTTTTTCTGCTTATTACACCACTCAGCGCGCGAAAACAAAAGTTATGTGTTTGATGAAAAAATTTGCTGATAAGTCTGATAAGCCGAAAAACAATGTTGCCAAACGGCCTCATATACTCCGTATTTCATAAAACAAGTCCATCGCAATTGGTGCATTATTCAAAAATATTTGTATCAATTCTAAAGAATTTGCAATAATCTGATAACATATCAAAGTATTAACATAAAATGATTCAAAATCTCAAATTTAAGTTTGTGAAAACAATGACGACATAAGAACACATATGAATTGAGTATAAATAGGAATTGGCTGGGGGGCATTCATGACACCTCAGTTTTCGCGCTAAATTATATCCCTTTTTAAGCATTTCACATCATTGATCCATGAGGATAAATCAAACATGAGTACTTAGCGCAACAAGGAAGGCAAGAAACATTGGGGGTTGATACGTTTCTTAATCGAAATCAGAACTACACAGAACCGGGACCTTGCAACCAAGTGAAGGAGTTGGGGACGTTCTAAAATTAGAATTATCGCCGTTGTTAGAACCCGAACCAGAACCAGAAGTTTGGGTACCGAATAAGAATCTTGATTATTCCGAAACCGGAAACAAACGATCCAATACCAGAACGGTACCAAAACTGGACCATGTGCTCCTCCCCAATGGATGCACACACACATTGCCATCTGTTATGAGGATTGAATTGGGAATAGTTCAAAACAATAATTTGATCAATTGTCATGGCTTGGTGTTGGATGAATTTGTTGTACAGAAGAGGAGAGTTGAGATGTATAGGAGGGAGGGCGGAGGGTTGGGTTGGAAGGACGAATATTCAACTCTTGGGTCCATGCAGATCGGTGTTGAATGTGCAAGTGCCAGTAGGTGTTGGCCAGAGCTTCTGGGTCCATTGACAAATCATCCCCTCCCTGTTGTTGCCATGCTGCCACTGATGCTCCCCTGTGTATGCATATACATATTATGACTATAACTCTATAACTATAAGTGATGGTATTTTACATTAAAATGTACGGTACTCTGTGTATGATTAGTTTATGTATATCATTTCAGCATTTATATACGTTTGAAAGACTCATATTTGAAAGAGCTTTATACTTTAAATAGGATCACTTAGGTCCTATTTTTGGAATTAAACATAAGTACTCATTTATACACTTCCCCTATATTTTAGTCCAAATTGGAGTAATTTGTTTAGTCATATTTAAGAGCATTACAGCCTTACTCTCTTTTATACACCACAACACCATCTTTTATTATACACGTCCTTTGGGTAACTTGATTTTTTTGTTTCCATTCGTCTAAACCAAACAAACTCAAATGGGTTCGGGGATCAAACTTGAAAGAGTTTTAACTCGTGGAGTAAAAATTACACAGCAACAGTAAAGAACTAAGATCTGTTGGGTTGACTAATTTTAATTGATTTGCCAAGTCTACCAACTATCTAACTAAGGATTATGTGTGGTAACTTGGGGATAAGCCTGGCTGGTTGGTCTCAATATGCTAAGCCTTGAAAAGCTGAAGGACAGCTTTTAGGAATTCAGTCGATTTCAAATAACTAAAAAAGTATCCATTATTGTTGTTATTTTATCATTTGATCGCTTTTCAATCATTTGTATTATCTACTCCTCAATGATTAAAAAAACGGAGATGCCTCTCTATAGGTCGATTAACAACCCAGAAATCCAGTTGGCAAATCCAGCAAAAATCATATTATGAGGACCCAGCCGACTCGGTTCATCTTGATTCCGACCTTATGACTAATAAACCCCAGTCGACCCGTTAAAGCTGACGTTGAAATGATTGCGTTTGTTTGTTTAGTTAATACTCAATATATGATGTATATCTATAGTTTTCATAAAAGATCAAATAATCATGGGATCTTTTGATAAAGCCCATTGAAGACTGATAATTGTGCCAAAATGATTTCAAAATTTTACAAGAGCAACTAACCAGATAAATTATTTGTCAAGAAAGGATTAAAAGTTACGCTTGTGACTTTCATCCGTGTTTTTGAAGCTTGTAACGTATTTATATGAAATTATGAATTGATTATAATACAAATTAGTTACTTTTTACTTTAATTTAGCATTTATATATGGAGTATTATTATGTGTATAACTGTATACTCCCTCCGTCCCGCAAAGAAGTTCCCGGTTTGACCTACACACATATTAAGGAAATAAACTTACCATGAGTAAATTTTACTTTTTTGACACTGTTTGACACTGTTTTGCACGGTTTAGCACTGTTTTGTGGTAGATAACTTCCCATTTAAGGAAAGGGAACTTTTTTTTGGGAATGCTAAAAAAGGAAAGCGGGAACTTCTTTGCGGGACGGAGGGAGTATCATTTTTTTTTGCACGATCGGGTGATCTGGCATCCTGGCATTCGCTCGGTTGGCCACATGTCACTTGATCTACACATAGGGAAAAATAATTAAAAAACCCAAACTTTGAAGGAGTGTGAGGTATAATTGATTTAAATACCTCAAACTTTATATAAAAAGTTATTTTAGCAACATGGTCATGTATTATTTCTTTCAAAAAAGTAAATTTATGGTGGTAATTGCATAATTTAGAATAACAAATTAAAAGTGTTGCAATTATATAAATTAGGGGTAATATTATTTATTTCACAATGGAAGTTTAGAATATTAATTGTGTCTTCATTAATGCTAAAATATTTTTAATTACGCAATTAACACCCCAAATTTTCATTTTTGAAAGAAACAATACTTGACTATGATGCTAAAATAACTGTATACATAAAATTTGGGGTATTTAAATTAGATATGCAAGTTTGGGGTGTTTATCTCACACCCTTTCAAAGTTTGGGTATTTTAATTATTTTTCACGCATATACGTAACATTTGTTTAAACTTTTCAAGTATGGCCTTGATTTATGTCAAGATGAAAAAATGTTAGCAAAAAGTCAAGATGAGAGACATGGGACATTTTGTGTTTTAAAATTTTCCTTTTTAGGTAAATTAGAGCTTCACTTTCAGATACCCAAATGCTAAAAGGGAAAACTTGTTATCAAAGATATGTAATACGGAGTATAGTACACCGGAGTAATAGATAGATTAACAAAGGAAGAAATTGTTACTAACTTACTACGTTACTCTGGCTTTACAGAATTACACGTATATTCGGTAAAAACTGTACAAAAAAGAGAATTGTTAATAATCATGCATTTATCAAATACGGAGTAGGTTATACGGAGTATGTAGTAGAAAAAATAACGCAACATTTAATGTTCCACAATATTTTATTACAAAATATGTTCATGCTCATTCATGTCGGTCTGAATGTTGTCAAGTAATCAATTAAGAAAAGTTTTGAGTGTTCATGAGTTGTACATGAGTTATACGCTTTACTTCTTATGTGCACGGGAATTGGTTTGAAAAAAGGAAAGATTTAATGTCAAAACTCTCTAATTACCTGTCCACATGGACTATATAATTTGTGTACAAGAATGACCCATCTATTAATCATCTAATTTTATCGGAGTTTTCTTTTAAAGTAACGAACACAATCAAATTTAAAAAAATTACTGGTCTTTAATTAACTTTACATTTTCCTTTTTTGGTCATCTTATATTAAACTTTGCACTTCCTTATTTATCTTATTTCACAAACAAATCTACACCAAAAAGTGCAAAACATTGTCAAACATGGATGAAAATGGGAAAGATCGAAGTGTAAAAAGGAAGCGCATACCTGGGCGTGCCAACGATGCCATCGATGACGACGTGCGCCACGTGTATCCCCTGAGGCTGGAACTCTCTCGCCAGACACTGCGATAATCCTCTCAGTGCAAATTTCCCACAACCTTTCACGATTATCGCAAATATACAGAAAGATGATCGATATATGAGATTAAACGGATTCGTTATTCTAATTTTCGTTTGATAGAAATCACGAATCGATACATACATAATTCGGAAAATCCAGCAATGCCGGTGAGTGAAGCAGAGCAGCCACTGAAGATAATAGTCCCTCTCCCTCTCTCCACCATGCCCGGAATCACCTGCTGAGAACAGAGGAACGCTCCGACGGCGGAGGACGCCATAGATTTCTCGAAGTTCTCCACCCTAACATCTGTGAAATTGGTAGCGAGCCAAGAGAGTTGGTGGTACACATTGTACACCAACACTTCGACGAATCCGAGTGAGAGAACGCCCTCGAATGCTTCTCGTATGCTCCGGCACTCCGAGCAGTCGATCCGGATGGCGAATACCTGAGATTTTTCTTCTCGAGCTATCTCGTCCGCAAATCGTGACAGTCTTCCCAAGTCTCTGGCTAAGATTGCGACGGTGTATCCTTCGTGCGCGAACTTCCGGGCGATGGATCGGCCTAGATCGGGTCCCACGCCGACTATGGCTGCAATTCCTCGACCCGAGCTCCCCGGCATGTTACGCATTTTTGAAGTATTCCTTCTTCTTCTTCTTCTAATATTTGCGACGATAACGTTTTTGGTGCTTTGATGCAGAGAGAAAAACTGAAGAAGAATGGTGGAGGGACGACAGATACCAAAGGTACGGTGGTGTAACACAATACCCGTTTGTCGGCATTCGTCTTTATAGACTCTTATCCCTCCCTTTCACCCCATGGTTTCTCACATCTCACTGTCTTTTAAAAGGAAGAGTTTATCTTAATTACTTCCAGTCCATATTAAAGTTCACACTTTTCTTTTTGTAACGTCCCTTATTTAAGTTCACACTTCCATTGTAGGAAACAAAACAGTGCAAAACAATGACAAACAGTGTCAAACAGTGTCCAAACAATGCCAAACAATGCACTACACAGTAAAGTCAAATTTATTTTCTTAATCTGTGTGAAGTCAAACTAGGAACTTTAATAGGGACCGGAGGGAGTATACAGTTGCCACTTTCTTCATATACTCGTAAAATTACACTGATTGTATGTAGTAATAGTAATATTCAAAAATTCCTATTTGTACACCTTTTTATACACATCAATACATCCTCGTGTATGTGAGAGTTTTTTTTGTCTGTGAATCCTAGTCCACAGACAAAAACAAAATTGTTTTTTCACAGACAAAATAAGCTATATCAATTTTAGTACTTCCTTCGTCCTGTAAACAACTTCTCACTTCATTTTCACACATATTAAGAAAATAAATTTACAAGGGGGTAAATTTAACTATTTCGACACTCTTTCGACATTGTTTGGTAATGTTTGACACTGTTTTGCACTATTTTGATATAAATAATTTGTCAAATAAGAAAGTGGGAAGAAGTGTGAAGTTGATTTCGGGATTACCCGAAAAGGAAAGTGGAAAGTTGTTTACGGGACGGAGGGAGTAAATAATTATATAATTTGAGTATTGACAATATTGTGGATATCAATACAACAACATCTATACTTCAAACTCAAAAGAGTTTGAACTCCACGGACATATGAAATTAAAGGTAAAACGATAGAAAGAGAAAGATGAGAAGGTGTTATAGGCATCGAGACGTATTTATTCCCGAATGTTTTGTAAACAAAGCCTGAATAAGAGTGTTATAAGATCTTTCTAACGAGTTATGAAAGGCTTGGAATGGATCAAAATTCGGTAAGATATGAAAAAATCGAATACTACACGAGTTTGAAGTAAACTCAGAAATGATTATGAATTTCGGGTTAATTTGTACCTACTCTTTAATACATAGCAAATGAAGTTTGAAAATAGGTTTTAGAACTCAAATTGATCTTACTATACCTATTTCTCTTAGCAATTAAGATGTGAAGAGTATTAAAATAAACACATTAGGTTTATGTAAAATCCTCGTCCTTGAGTAGTGGAAATTGCCCCGCACAACCTTCCATTCTTAGATAGAGACTCACGTAGGTTTCTGTCGCTTGTTGAAAGCTAGGTTTTTCTCTTGCTTGTCGAGCGCTAGGTTTTTCTCTCGCGTGTCGAGAACGGTGCAACGCCGCATGCAGGGTCAAGAAAGGATAACCATGACTTCTATGGATGATCTAGAGCATCGTCGTCCCAATCCAGCAATGGAGGAGGAGGTCGAAGAGTTAGTTCTTGGCGGATCAACATGGGTGGAGGATGGCAGCGGCAATGGAGGCGGCACGGGCGACGAGCAGACGGGTAGAGGTGAAGGGCTGAGCAAGGGAGACGACGGATTGGCGGTCCGCCCCCCTACTGAATCGCTGCCTTGGAGCGATCGAGGAGCTAGGGTTTCGAAGATTTATCAGTTATTTTATTTTTGATGGTGTTATTTTCGTGTTATGTTTTATGTTGCTCTGTTTTTTGTTGTTGTCTTTAGTTTTTCGTCTACAATCATGATTGGTAATTCTGCTAGATATTATGTCGTTACAAGGATCTATATGACTAGTGATTGTTGTGTCACACCCGTTTGGTGGTTAGCGATTCATATTGCTCTTTCAGGGGCGATCATCTCTGATCTAACCGTAGGGTTGATAGTGCTAGTTGGTTGCGTATAGTTATTGTCAGTGTTGGTCTCTTTGAGTTTGTTGTAACGATCTGAACTATATTGATAATAATAGTGTTTCCTTGAAAAAACTCAAATTGATCTTTCCAACGAGATATAAAATGCTTGAAACAGAAGAGTATGATAAAATCAAATACTCAGCTTGTTTTCTATAATGTAGCATTTCCAGAGTAAATAGAGCATATTTAGGGAAATTAGTGTTTGTGATTCGAAATTAGGTGCATAAGGTACTCATGCCATAAGTGTTGCTAGTTTTTAAATTTCTGAGTCATACACCGATACGGTAATCCCCTAATATTTGCAAAAAAATCTGAATAAGAATCTTAGAACTCGATATGATCTTTCCAACGAGTTATAAAACGCTTTGAATGGATCAAACTAAGTAATATATATGATAAAACCAAACACTACACGAGTTTGAAGCGAACTCGAAAATGATTATGAATAGAATTTTTTTACGTGTTCTGGATCCGAACTCTTTTAATATGTCTAGATATCGGAGTTTAATTCTCGATCAGTCTAGATTCAGATATGATATAAATAAATACTGTAGTAGGTATAAGAATTAAATAATTTTATAAAGAAATAGAAATAGCTTACGTTTAGAAGTGTTATCCTTAAAAGTCGAGCTTTAAATACTTGGACTGAAATAATTATGCATTTATTTATAAGAATAAAAATACGTATTATTATTTAATTTACTTTTTAGTGTTTGTGTAATGTTCTACATTTTTATGAAAATTGTGTTAAAATTGCAATAATTGAGGTTAAGTAATAATTCTATTATTGAATTAATTTAAATTGACTTAGACAATATTCAACCTCGGCTTCATTTATTTATATATAAGGTCTTTTTAGATTTAAATTGAATGTGTAATAAATTAAAAAAAAAAACAGGTAACAAATGTTTAAGTCTTTGGACCCAGATTTCGACTAGGAACTTACTCGATCCGAATAGGTCTGCGTTTGGGAGCTAAAAATATGAGTTAATTTTTTCAAAAAGATATAAGTTTAAACCCTAGACTTGTTGATTCCGGTCCCGTTTGACTTATTATGTGACCGAACAAACTTGAAGTTTTGAAAAAGAACTAGGTGCACACAAAAAGTGTATGCTCCCTATTGTCTGTGTATACCGTCAATTCGATTAGAAAAAGTCAGCAATTACATGTATACACGAGCGATTGTACAAAAGGTGTATACTCTTGATGTACATCAAGAACAACTCTAAAGTTTTATATATCTATTACTCGTATTTCCAAAGCTAACAAGTTCCATTGATACCAAAACGTTGAGTATTTGTTTTTAAAAAGGCAGTCCATGAAGGTATCCTGTGAGGCAAGGGTCGAGGGCGGAGTCCACATGGGGCGTTTACGGGACAAGTATTCCTCTGATAAAAAAGAGACCACTCCTACGACTTGAACTCGTGATCTTTACATCACACAACAATACCTTCACCAGTTCACCAAAGCTCCCTTCTATGTTACTCACTACTCCCTCCGGTTCTTATTAAAGTTTCCAATTTGACTTCACACATATTAAGAAAATGGATTTGACTTTACTGTGGAGTGCACTGTTTGGCACTGTTTGACACTGTTTGGACACTGTTTGACACTGTTTGGCACTATTTTGCATTGTTTTGTTTCCTAAAATGGAAGTGTGAACTTAAATAAGGGACATCCCAAAAAGAAAAGTGGGAACTTTAATAAGAACCGGAGGGAGTATTATTTATTCATTTGATAAAATTGGAATATTTACTCTTCAAGTTAGCTAAGAGATGAAGAGGTGTGGTATAAAAGTGGACACAGCACGTTAGGACGATTCTAGTCATTTTAGTAGGTTTCATGAAATCTAATTGGGGATACAATGCATGTGAAATATACTGAAGATTCGATTGGAGCTTGAAAGACGACGTCCGTACCTATTTATCATTGGGGTGTGCTTCGCTGTCAAGGGAAAAAAAACTTTATAACTGTGGAGGTGATTTCTTTTTTTATCACAACCACTTATCATGATAAATTGATAAGTTATTGTCCTCAGAAGGAATTAGTGGATATGATGAAGTCAAGTCTTAAAACAACTTATTATATCAACCATCATGATCTGTTACAACTTTCTGTTTGGAATTGTTGGTCATTAGGATTTGGGGACCCATTACAAAGAAGCTATCAGAGGAGTTGTTTTCTACAACTGGGGCTGTCATTGGCACAACATCCTTTGTCACAGGATGTCCACCAAACAGGTGATCACCCCATATATCATACACAATAAACCTTTCACCCCACCCCTTTGTTTCCCCACTTTTGACCCCTTCTCTAGCACGAAGTCCCGACCCCGGGGCCCTCGAAGGTGGCGAAACCACAAGAGATTCAGCATACGAGACAGGCATGCCGCCATTTGGAGGAACTGTAACCGGAGTGTTATCCTTGGGCTTTTTCTTTTGAGTAGTAATGGTTGTAGCAGTAATGGCAGGCTTGTTATTTCTCAACTTCAAGGATGCCTCCTTCTCGTGAAGCTCTTCTGCATTATGTATGGGTTCGGACAGTATACGGTTGCAAACCGGAGACTGGGGCCCAGGGGATGAAGATGATGGTGTAGAATTCCCACTATTGGAGATATCGAGAAGAGCATTCAGTCCTCCACCACTGGAAGAACCTTTCTTCTTTCTCTTCCTTCTCCCTTTCTCGTTTCCAACTTTGACCGTGAGATTATTGTGCCCAACCTGTGGCGGTTCTCGTGTATCTAAGCTCTCATTATCGACAATCTTCTTTTGGGGCTCCCACACAACAGTTTCTTTCTCCTGTCCTACGGTAGGACACTTTGCTGCTTTACTGCTTCTTGAATAGCCTTTCCCACTCTTTGGAATATAGAAATCTTGGGGTTTCCTAATTAGGAAAGTTCTAACGAGAAACAAAAGAGAGGAAACCAGGAATATTGGAAGAAGAGACATCCTAAATCTTTCCGAAAATGTCCGTTTGCATAAGGTAATGATGTATAATGGAAGAGCGGCTTTCATTGGTATTACAAGAATGCCATTACTCAAAGACAGCTCAAGATCTCTTTGTATTGTGGCTAGCGAAAAATCGGACTGATAAGATATCACTATCTTTTTTGTTTCCCCCGGCGATAGAGAAAACCCTTTGCATGAATTTACAGAAAAGCCATCCAACTGACACTCTGTCCCGGAAATCCCAATTTTTATGACCTTCAAGGGAAGATTGCCTATATTCTTCGCATAAACCTCTCTTGTCAATACTTGAGAGCATCCTGTAGAAGATTTTCCATCCCCCTCAAGTGTGCTTGGAAAAGATGAATTGAAAGAGCTTGGGGAGCTCATCTTGAATTCAAGATTTTGAATAGGTTCAGAATCTTCTTGAACCAAAACCATAAGGAGTGACCCTCCAATCCCACTAACAGAAACCCATTCTAAACCAGAAAGGTTGTTTCGTATTAGAATTGAAGTTTTCCAACTGCATTGAGATCCGGGTCGAAACCAAACAGGACCTAAAGATGCTACCCCGAGAGGATGGACAAGAGCCTCACTCACTGCATTTTTGTCTAAGGAGAACCCATATCTTGTTGGAGTAATAGAATTGTTTGTACCCATTAAAGAATGTGATTGAGAAGCCCCCTGCAGATGCATTTCTGGGGCCCCACATTGATCAATAATTTCTGCAGAATTTAAGATCAACTGCATAAGAACGGGTTTCTGACTCGGGTTTTTAACAGTGATCCAGTCAGAACAGAAATGTCCAACCTCAATAACAGGGAAGATCACCTCAGATTTTTCAAGGACAGACATATCACTTGCAGTTGCTTGAGATTTCCAGTTCATCAGTATTGCTTCTTCAGCGTCTGCTACAATCAGTTCCTTCACTTCCTTGAAATTATATACCATGAAATTAATTATCATAAACAAAAATATATTGGGAAATTGCAGAGTAAATACAATGGTTAACTGCATTTACCTCCCCAAGGTTTGATCAAACTAATAATGATCCTTGAAGTTTCTGAAAATTATAGAAAAGCCCTTTTACAAGTCAGTTTTTCACATATGAAACTGAAGGATGATAAAATGATAGTAGGAATTGAGTTTTTCACATCCTCAATATGTGTCCTCAAGATTATTTTTTATGGAAGTCTTTATATATTTAAACCATTAAAATGCATTTTTAAAAACCAAATTCAATCTGAAGATGTGACATCATTTACACTCTATTTTCTTTCAGTGTTAAAATGACCTTTTACGGAAAACCTGACTCGTCAAGGAGCTTATTTGTAATTTTAAGAAATCTCAAGGGTCACTTAGTAATTTTATCCTACCCCATGGAAGTAGATTTAATTACTTAGTCCTAAATAAAAGGCATTGGGGTTTGATATCATCAATCAGTTACATAGTAACTGCATCTGGACAAAGATAAATAGAGTAATCCTAGGTAAACATTAAATGTGGATAATCTAGGGAGACATTCCTATGTGACACATCTTTATTGGGCGAAGATCATAAGTCTATTTTCATGATCCAATGAATGTTTCTCACATAGGAATATATACCTAGAATGTCCAAATTGGCAATACTGAAATTAAATAGCAAGAACTACAACACTTCGAATACCTGTAAATTGTTATAGCCTAAAGAACTTGCGTTGACATTTACAGTTTCACCCTCTTCATCACAGACTTGACCAGGTGGAACAGAAAATTGTAGATCCTCTAATGCACAAATACCGAATACATCAGTACAAGGAATCCCCGCCCATGAATCACTGGAGTCATTTGTGTATACAACAATCTTGCAACCCACATGTACCTCAGGAGATTTAGATGCAAGGAGGCTGTAGCTAACCAATGCTGCTTGGGTAACAGTGTGGGGGAAAAGAATTAACCCTTCAATGTATTTAATCTGAAACTGTTGACCATTATCTCCTTCTTCAATAATTTTGACAACTCTCAATACATGAGGAGAATCATTGTGCACAAAGAGAGAAAGAACTGTGGTCCCACTATAACTACAAGGCATGAAAGCAGAAATAGACAATGAAACAAATCCGGAGTTCTTGGTAATCTCCATTTCTAGAGGTATAACAACTGCATCTATTTTTTTCTGTGGTGATCTCAGTAAGTTCATGGAAAAAGCACCAAAAAACATCCCTTTAAAATCCAATGAAAAATCAAATTCCATGATAGGTTCACTTTTCCCTGGACCCACAACCCAATCTCCTCGTGGCCTCAACGAAACTTCTCCATTTGTATCATTCAGCCACTCCTCCAGAGACAATGAGCAACCTTCTACATTGCTATTAATAACGCTACAAACTGTTTTTGTCAAATGGGAAGTATTTCCTAAAGAAACCCAAGAAATAACCTCCTCCACATAAAGGGCTTCATTAAAAGGGTTAAAAAGTGTGAATTTCTTACTCCCCTTTCCACTAAGAATAACGGGTGGAATCCCATATGGTGAATTGACAGCAAATCCTTGAGCTTTAACCATGAAACCGCCAAAATTTGTCTGCAAAACAAGGTGCGCTGAGGATAGGCCTAAAGAAGTAGGAATAAACACAAAGCAAACCAAAGACGTCTCTCCGGGAGCCAACACCACCTCACTAGAAACATTATTACATTTATAGAACTGAGGATTGGTACTATATGGCTCAAAGACAACCAATGTTTTTTGTCTGTGTGTGTTCCTTAGCATAAGAGATGCTATTGAAGGAAAGAATAAATAATTCTCTCCCCAGTCAAGAACATGAGGTCTAACTTCTATGTAGGGTAAAAAACTATCTGTGATCTTCAATCCAATAGTGTCATCAACTAGTTTCCTCTTAAAATTATCATAATTCAACGAGCAAGATATACTTCTTCTTCCATTCACTATCCTAAAAACACCAGAATCTGACTTTCGAGTTTCAGATGGTACACGGGCAGAACTGTCTTTTTTAGATAAAAGTCCACTCAATGTTGAAGGAAAGCATAACAAGTTCGGATTTGGGCATGCACTGGAAATACTCAGAAGAGGAACAGAAACTTCTTGGGTCAATTCAGACCTTACGTCATAATCAGCTTCATTTCCAGCTACCAGACAAGGTTCACAATTGGCAACAATAAGAAGGGTATATAGGACTATACCAAGATGGAACACACCCCTGAAAATATAACATAATTAATATCGAAATTAATTTTTTAATTAAAAAACACTGGCTGTTCAGTAATTATATTATTACAGATATCAAAATCAGGGTTTAAGATGACAGCGGCCAAGGATTGAGCTAAGCAGAAATATAACACTCGGTAAAAACACAACTTTGAGAAAACAGAGAATAAAAATTCCCACCATTATTATTAATTAAGAGCAGTAATAACGACCCAAATCTGTCCCATAAATGAACACGTATGGAACATACCTCAAACAAAGATCCAATTTTTTATAGTAAAAATGAGTTGCAAGCGTGCAGCAGTTAATGACATCATAACTTCAACCTTTTAATGCTAAATAAGAAAAGATGATGAAAAAAAGCAGTTTCACTCAGAAAAACTGAACTGAAAATATTCACAAGGTTCCGAAAACGAAAAGAAACACTCCGCCGGCAGAGAGCAAAAAACATGCTGCAAAGAAAGGACAAATAGAAAGTGGTGCAAAAACCGATAATCGGAGGAGGGTATATCCGAAAGGAAGAAAGAAAAAACAGAGAGTGGTGAAGTTACCACAAGGAAAGGTGCGTCTTCATAAGAGTGGTCATATTAAGGAAGAAGAAAGACTCCATGTCTGCAAAAAGCTACAAAAAAGGCATCTGCAATCTGTGAGCTTTCATTCTTTAATTTCCCAGTAATCGGAACTTGTTCTTTTTTGTTTTGTTGCCGGGAATCGAATTGGTCCAAGAAAATGGTTGGATTGGAGCAAGCACCACACACTTTGGTTACAGCGAATGAATGAATGAATGCTCTCTGAAAAGAAAGACACTGAGAAGAAGTAGACAAAATGGCGAATGCCCCTCTTCAGCGCCAAATTACTTGACTGCCCCCTGAAGAAAACGACTTTTGGTGTGCCTTTATTCTTGTTTCGGGAGCTGACGTGACGAATCAGCAGGTTTTTGTTCCTTTTTTTCTTTCTACTTTTCTTCATTTCCAGGATTACATTTTTTTAAGTATGTCTTCAGTAAATTATTAATAAAGGATTTAATAACAAATGAGGAGTAAAAACTAAAAAGACACGGAGTACTTTATTGTTGCGTAATTTTCTTCTCTTCTAACTTTGGTTTTCATCCTAGAAATAATATCTTAATTGTCTACTCGTTTCATTAAAAAAATAATTAAGGAAAAAATATGACTCTGAGTTATATGAGATATTGTGTTACCGCATCTGACTCCTTATTCCATACGGTACTTTTCTGTCCCATAAACTTTACTATATTCCAATTTTATAGAAATGTTCTTTATTAAATATAGAGAAAATTATCAACTTCGTCCTCATACTATAACGAAAACGTCAATTTGATTTTCATACTTTAAAAAACTAATCAAATCCCAGAATTTTGAAAAAAGTTCAATTGAGTCTATTAAAAAGTTACATGTCATGCCAGCAGGTCACTTGCTGACATGGTGCACACATGAAGATCCACGTGTGCGCCACATAATTGGGGATGGTTGACTTAGCTTCCACGTGTGTGTCACGTCAACAAAGTCACTCTGTCTGGACTACAACATGTGTGTCACGTCTGCAGGTGACTTAGTGATGTGGTGGATAACCGGCTATATTTGTGAAATGTGACAATGTTTTCTGGATCACCTTCACCTCCTCATTATCTATTAGTTCACTCCATTTCAGCAACCAACATTGCATTAAACCCCAATTTTTGTGGTTATTGGTTCCCATTGCCGACCATCATTACGACATATTGGCTCCTTCCCTGTACTCATGTAGCATCATACCAGCTCCTCTTTAGGCCTTCTTTGTGTTCTGCCACATTCTTCCTCTTAGGCACTGGAAATATTTCATCAATCTTGAGATCTTGAAGATCGAAAAGGAGATTAGAGACTAAAAAGATATAGAAATCTTGAATATAATATTTTATACGGAGTATTTGTAATTATTGGGTTAATGGTCCGATGGGGGTTGGCCCAAAAAACCCTTAAGGCTCATGAGGACGGACGTCCTCAGAAGGCCCAAGACTAGCGTAGCGGGTACCTTGGCACAGGAGCAGAATGAGACGCACGTCTCGTAGGACTTGGGGACGAACGTCCCCATCCCTCAGCGGACAGTCAAGATCCTGGTGGGATTCTGCATTTAATATAGAAGATTTGGTAGTTGCGCATCTAATGTAGAAGATCTGATGGTCGGGATCGAGCTAGGCAAACCCATGTGGACGAACGTGCTCACCCCTTGGCGTGAAGGCAAGATCCTGGTGGTCGCGCATTTATTTCAGGGATTTGGTGTTTGGGATCAAGTCATCCACAGCTAGGTACAATGCATCTAGCTACCCATTGACGGTATAAATAGTAGCATTTATTTCATTGTAAGGGGAGGCAACTTAGCACTCTAGTATTATAGCATTCTTATTATCTCGTAGCATATCTGGTGACGAACGTCCTCACTTTGTAGCACATCATCTGTACGAACGGCCTCACGCTTTGTTGGGGATGAACAACCTCACGTCTTAAAATTATATTGAAACTTCTTATTGGGCCTTATCTTACTTGTTTGACCTTATTCTCCTAAAATACCCACTCGAAACCCTTAAGTTGTGTGTTGGGCCTACGGGTTGAAGGGAATAAACCTCAACACTGGCCCCGTCTGTGGGAAACTGATCAAAAAGTTCTTCCAAAACCAAGCTCTTAGCTGAAAATCACTCTCAAACATTAAAAACAAGTAAGATGGCAAGGAACAATGATGGAAACTCCTATAATCTCTGCGAACGATTGTCACGCAGCCAAAGAGCCCACCAGCAGGCGGCAGGCGGCCTGTCCAGCAGCTTATGGAGTCGCGGGGACCTTGGGGTGCTTACTGACATGATTCCCCACGAACTCAGGAGGGACCCTAATGCACTGAGGGAGATGGCAGATACCATCCGCCTTTTAGCAGACGAGCGAGAAGCGGAGCGGGTGTACTCTGCTGACACCGAGTGTATCCCGGTCTCCCCGATCTGCACTATGTAGACGCTCGGAGAACGTACAAGCGAGACCGCGGAGTCTCGCTCCTCGATCCAGACTAGGAATGTCACGAACGTCCACTCTCCGGAGACGGGCGGAGCTGGGGGAACCAGGCACAGGATCTTCATAGGTGCGCAATAGCATGAGATCCGGGACCGCACCTCAGTGATGCCTCGTAATGACCGTGCAACCAGGGAGCAGAGCCCCCATGGTCAACGGCTTGGGATAGGGGTCCCAAGTCATCAACAGGTAGCATGGCGCTGGCGCCGTGCGCACCCAAAATGCCATGGCACTGATGACCCCCGTAACCCCAGTCACCGAATATCGAGATGCGATGATCGTGGACCTCTAGAGGCAGATCAATGAACTGAGAGGATGGGCGGACACTAACCCAGCTCAGCCCAGGTTTGCACTATTCTCTCCCTTCTCCGCCAGATCATGGCAGCAGAGATTCCAAGGGACATTCGGTCGTCCGGTGCCCTGACTTATAATGGGGCTGGGGACCCGAAAGCCCACCTACTTTTCTTCCAGGGAGAACTCTCCATACTGGGAGCCTCCGATGAAGCCATTTGCCGGCTCTTTTTCAGCACCCTCAGAGGGCCGGCGTAGGAATGGTTCGGGCAGCTCATTCCCGGATCCATCAACATCTTTGAACAATTGTCCAGACAGTTCATGGCGCAATTCATCTCCAGCTCCACGCCAAAGAGGCACTTTAGCTGGTTGACGAGCGTCCGCCAAGGGAAGGAGGAAACCCTTACCACCTTTCTCACAGGGTGGAGGGATGAAACCCCGAAGGTCAAGGACCTCACGGAGTGCACGGGCATCACCCTCTTCACCAACGCACTTGTAACCGGGGATCTGTACATGGATTTAAAGAGGAACCCCAGGAGCAGTTATGTCGAGGTGATAGACAGGGCACAGAAATATACGACGGACGAGGAAGAAATTGCCCAACGAGATGGGACGTCTGTCCTGCAAGCCGCGAGATGTCAGACCGTCTGGGGCCAGGGCCATCAGACCCCCCCCCCCCCCCCCCGTGAAACAAAAAGAAGAAGACGAGCGGTGGCTACTCCCCTTGGGGAACCCAGGGTCCTCTAGACGACGCCTGGCGGGAGTTTACCGGACTTACCCCCTTGGCGTTCACGGCGAGCCAAATCTTTGAGGCCATCAAGGATGAAGGGATGCTCGAAGTGTCGTCCGTTGCCAGAGGCCCAATGGGAAAGAACCTCAACGTCTACTGTGAATATCATCGCAAGGAAGGGCACAACATGGATCACTACAACATCATGAGGATGGCCATTGAAGGACTTATTCAGAGGGGCTACCTCGGAGAGTTCACAAGGGGAGCGACCCCTCAGAACCAGAAACAGCCGGACAAGAAACCACTCACATGGCGCGGGGACGACCGGCGGGAGGTAGAGGCCGAAGACGCCGATTATCGCCATGCGGATAAATTCCTGGAGGGATCCCTCGGGATGAACGGCCACAAGAAGAAACTGGAGATCAAGTGATCTTTGGGGCGCAGGGTATACGCCCGTCGGACGTTCTTCCTCCACAACATGGACGGACATGCTGCTGGCGTATAGAACGTAGGGCACGTGAAGAAATCCTATCAGTGACACCATTTTGCTAAATTCCTTTCTCCCAAATAAATAAATAAATAAAATAAAAAAGAAAATGGGGGAAGAGGGAGACATAACTCCCGAGGTCAGGGAATCCCAAACCGTTCTCCATCTCAGAACACTAACCAGTGCGGTACGGCCTCAAGGCTTAAGCTGCTGGTGCGGTGGGAAGGTGGACAAGCGTCGGATAAACCGTTATCCATCTCGAAACACTAACCAGTGCGGTACGGCCTCAAGGCTTAAGTTGCCGGTGTAGTGGGAAGGTGGACGAGCGTCGAATAAACCGTTCTCCATATCGGAACACTAAGCAGTGCGGTACGACCTCAGGGCTTAAGCTGCCGGTGCGGTGGGAAGCGTCGAAAAAACCGTTCTCCATCTCAGAACACTAACCGGTGCGGTACGGCCTCAAGGTCTAAGCTGCCGGTGTAGTGGGAAGGTGGACGAGCGTCGGATAGAGCGTTCTCCATCTTGGAACACTAACTAGTGCGGTACGACCTCAAGGCCTAAGCTGCCGGTGCGCTGGGGAGGTGGACGAACGTCAAATAAATCGTTCTACATCTCGGAACACTAACCAGTGCGGTATAGCCTCAAGGCCTAAGCTGCCAGTGCGGTGGGAAGGTGGACGAGCGTCGGATAAACCGTTCTCCATCTCGGAACACTAACCCGTGCGGTACGTCCTCAAGGCCTAACCTGTCAGTGTGGTGGGAAGGTGGACGAACGTCGGATAAACCGTTCTCCATCTCGAACACTAACCAGTGCGGTACGGCCTCATGGCTTAAGCTGCCGGTGCGGTGGAAAGGTGGACAAACGTCTGATAAACCATTCTCCATATCAAAACACTAACCAGTGCAGTACGGCCTCAGGGCTTAAGCTGCCGGTGCAGTGGGAAGGTGGATGAACGTCGGATAAACCGTTCTCCATCTCAAAACACTAACAGTGCGGTAGAGCTGCCGGTGTGGTGGGAAGGTGGATGAACGTCCCCAAGAGGATAAAACGTTCTCCATCAAAGAACACTAACCAGTTCGGTAAAGCTGATGGTGCGGTTGGAAGGTGGACGAATGTCCCTAACAGGATAAAACGTTCTCCATCTCAGAACACTAACCAGTGCGGTAAAGCTGTCGATGCGGTGGGAAGGTGGACGAACATCCCCAAGAGGATAAAACATTATTCATTAAAGAACACTAACAAGTGCGGTAAAGGTGCCGGTGCGGTGGGAAGGTGGGCGAACGTCCCAATAAGGATAAAACATTCTTCATCAAAGAACATTAACTAGTGCGGTAAAGCTACCGGTGCGGTGGGAAAGTGGACGAACATCCCAATAAGGATAAACGTGTTCTCCATCGAAGAACACTAACCAGTGCGGTACGGCCTCAGGGCTTAAGCTGCCGGTGCGGTGGGAAGGTGGACGAACGTCTTAATGAGGATAAACATGTTCTCCATCAACGAACACTAACCAGTGCGGTACGGCCTCTGGGCTTAAGCTGCCGGTGCGGTGGAGAGGTGGACGACGAAACAAGGGAAACTAAGAAGTAGGAAACCCGTTCATCGCCAAAGACCGGCGAGAAACCAAGGTAGAGGCCGAGGGTCTGGAGACAAGCATCTCCACTTCAGAGGCTGAGGGTCTGGAGACAAGCACCATCCACGAAGAGGTCGAGGGCCACGAAATGAGCCTTACGGCCGAGGGCCTTGAGACGCCCAGCATATCCACAGACTGAGCCTACCAAGGCTGAGCGTATCGAGATCATGACATTCCAAGGAGAACCAGCCTGGCATCCGGAGTACAGACGTCCCCAGAGACACATCACAGAATACCCTCCCTCTACACGGGAAGACGTACGTCCCCAATGACTGTTTACATAGACGGACGGGTACGGCGATCCAGTGAGTAAATAAAGCAAGACATCCGGAGATCCAGAATGCAGCAGGCAACCGTCGCGTCAAGAGCATCACTTACCTCTCCGGAGTTTGTGGCAGAGTGGAGTATACTCCATTTCCTCCGTTAGGATTTTTCCCCACTGAGTTTTTTTCCTCAACGGAGTTTTTAATGAGGTACCCCTCTGCCTACGACTTGGGAGGCACCAAGGGTATTGGCTGGCGACGTACATCAGATTCAATTCCACTTCCTTATGCCCCGCGCACGCTCGGAACATCAAAAGTGAGGGACTTGTGTTGGGTTAATGGCCCAATGGGGGTTGACCCAAAAAACCCTTAAGGCTCAGGAGGACGGACATCCTCAGAAGGCCCAAGACAAGCGGATACCTTCCCGATTATCCAGGGGACATACGTATCACAAGGCAGGTACCTTGTCACAGGGGCAGCGGCTGACGCACGTCTCACAAGACCACGGGGACGGACGTCCCAAGAAGGCTCAAGACCACGGGATACCCTTCCCCATCCAAGGGACGTATGTATCATAGCGTCGCGGGTACCTTGGCCCAGGAGTAGCACGAGACGCACGTCTCGCAGGACTTCGGCAGGAAACAATAGGCAAGCTCATGGGGACGAACGTCCCCAGAAGGCCCAAGACAATGGGATACCCTTCTCTGATCCATCATCCAGGGGATGTACGTATCCCAACGTAGTGGGTAGCTTGGCCCAGGAGCAGAACGAGACACACATATCGTAGGACTTAGGGACAAACGTCCCCATCCCTCAGCGAGCAGTCAAGATCCTGGCGGGATTCTGTTTTTAATACAGAAGATTTGGTGGTTGCGCATTTAATGCAGAAGATCTGGTGGTCGGGATCGAGCTAGGCAAACCCATGTGGACGAACGTGCCCACCCCTTGGCGTGAAGCCAAGATCCTGGTGGTCGCACATTTATTTCAGGATTTGGTGTTTGGGATCAAGTCATCCACAACTAGGTTCAATGAATCTAGTTACCCATTGACGGTATAAATAGTAGCATTTATTTCATTGTAAGGGGAGACAACTTAGCACTCTAGTATTATAGCATTCTTATTATCTCGTAGCATATCTGGGGACGAACGTCCTCACTTTGTAGCACATCATCTGTACGAACGGCCTCACGCCTTGCTGGGGACGAACGGCCTCACGCCTTAAAATTTTATTGAAACTTCTTATTGTGCCTCATCTTACTTGTTTGACCTTGTTCTCCCAATATACCCACTCGAAACCCTTAGGTTGTGTGTTGGGCCTACGGGTTGAAGGGAATAAACCTCAACAGTAATCAATTAAAACCTGAGACTTTTCATTGAAATTAATCTATTTTCCATTAAATATCTATGTTGAATCTAATATTTTATATTTGTAACAACAAATGCAGAAGATGTATCATTTAGGTTATTTGAAACTACACAAATACAATTTTCTAGTCATTGATTTGTGGTTAAAGTGTTACATTATAACAATTTAAATCTTGAAATATTTAATACGTAGTAATATGTAGTAATTGACTAATTGTATGATAGTGTGTGTTGTCATTCTTTGTCTAGTATTTCAAAGTTCTACTCCGTATTAAATTTGCTCAAACTTTTGTTGCAAAATGTCAATAATAGTGTTATGATATTTTGGATTTGATATTTATATATGGTAAATAAGTGTAGGTAGTTATCATGCTACTTGTGTATTTTTGTGCGGTCATCTGAAATTTTCAAACACCTTCCTATTAAGTCTTATTTATTGGAAAATGACATTTATACCAATTATACGCACTTTGTTTTGCACACTGGGTTGAGTCAGATATAAAGAGTCATTAAGTGTGTAGTTATAATATCCATAATAAATCGTGTCTATGTGAAAAAACCAACTTAGTCTGTTGAATCCACTATCCAAATGTCTATATTTGTTGTATAAAACTAATGTTTGTGACTATATCTTTTATTTATGCAACGCAATTCTATTTAAATCTAAAGTATTTAGATAAAGTATTGGGCCTTTTCCTTCAATATTATTAAATTAAATATTACTAAATTAAAGCCAATTTTCAAAAATGGGACCATTTTTATAAAAGTACAAAAGTGTGACAAACATGATGTCACTGCCAGATTTTTATGTCACTGTCAGATTTAGTCACCATGATTTTATGTCACTTTTGAAAGTCACTACCGGTTTTCATGTCACTTTCATAAGTCACTATTGCCGTCAAACATGTCACTGTACCGTTAACCATGTCACTATGTCGCCGGAAATTTTCCGACGACTTTTTCTGGTGAAACTTACGTTGAGTGAAACCGCCGCCCCTACCCCCAACCCTTCCCTGCTCCCCCACAGCTCCCTTGTTCCCTCCCCAACCACATCCTACCCCCTGCCCGAGCTCCCCTAGCCCCCCACAACTTGATCAGTCCAGCCATAGTGCTACAACCCATTGCCGCCATAGGAAACCGTCAAAATCTGCCACCGCCATACGAAACCGTTTAGATCTGTCACCACCCCTGAAATCGTCCAGATCCATCGCCGCCCCTGAAACCGTCCAGATCCGCCGCCGCAAGACGACACCGTCCAGATCCGTCGCCGCAAGACAACACCGTCCAGATCCATCGCCGCAAGACGACACCGTCCAGATCCGCCGATGATTTCCTCCTCTAACCTTACTTAGAGTTGCCGCTCACCGTATTCGTCGTTCCTGACACTCGAACTTGTTCTTCTACTCAGTATTACACTCTAGCTGAAGAAGGAGAAGATGCGATGGAGGAAGGAGGATGAACCTGTGGCTTCATCGCCGGAGGACAGGGCACTGGCGAGCAACAACAGCGCAGACAGAGAGGAAGAGGCATCACAAGTGTGAAGGAGGCTGCAGTCTGCACCATGTCTGGGCGAGATAGATAGGGACGAAGGGTTCAGATTACAACCTTTGAGAATTAGAGTTTTAGTCATTTGTCATATTTTTGCCAAATGAAACTCTAGTCGTAATATTTGAGTCATTATTTCAGTAGTTTAAGGCATACAAAAAGTATTTACATAAAGTATTGTCATTTTTTGCCGAAGGTGCGGAGATCGAAACGATGCACGTGTACTATCCTAAAATCATTAAGTCTCCATGTCAAGCCTTGAATTTACTAAGCAATATTCATTTACTTTTTTAAAAGGAAAAATCGTTTATATTAATATAATTAAGATTCAGATCGTTACAACAAATTCAAAGAGACCAACATTGACAACAATTATCTATAACCAACTAGCAATATCAATCCTACGACTTAAAAACGATCATCTCTAAAAGAACAATACGAATTGCTAACCACCAAACGGGTGTGACACAACAATCACTAGTCATATAGATCCTTTTAACGACATAATATGATAGCACAATTGTCAATCCTTATTATAGGCCTAAATCTAAAGACGTCAACAAAAAACATAGCAACATAAACAAACTTTACGCAAAAGTAAGACCATAAAAAAATAAATAATTGCAAATACTCCAAACTTCTTCCTACCATTATTCTTGAAGTATAACTTCCAAACCATAGCACCTCAGTCGCTCCAGGGCGGCGGTTCGGGAGGGCGGTGGCCCACCGATCTGTCTTTTCCCTTGCTCAGAACTCGATCCGGAAATTGTCAGGCAATTTTCCAATCGAATGAATCAATCACGGACCTCCAGATTCGATCAGTAGCAGCACATCCAACAACATCAATCATAGAAAAGCAGACCATTGGGAGGCAGAGCGTGGCAACGATCGTCATCCCACTGTCGCTCTAAATCATTCATCGGACAAGAAATGATGCAATCCACCTGCCGAAAAGATAAATACCTGATGAAAACTAGGGAGAAGACCAATTCTAAGCTACTCTGAGCATTATATTAGCACAAAATTGCCGGGAGTGAAGGGCATACCTATATTTATTTCTTTATATCGATCTCAATAAGAAAGACTAGTTTCATCTTTACTGGTCAAGGTTACTCTCTTGTAACGTCTACTTTTATGTATAAAAGATTATCATATGCATCCATTTCAAATTTAAAAATCATTTTTGAAGTTGAATATTACTCCGTATTTTTAAAAGTTGGTCCAATTTTCACAAGTCTTCATGAGCTACGTCATTAAGGGTGAAGTTTTCAGAGTTTCATTTTACTTTCCTCAAAAAATAAAGTGCAATGAAAGCTTCGTACGAAGCTGTGTAAAAGTTGTTCTCCTCGCGCGAGTCCTCTCTCGAACAAATGAGAAGACAAATCTTCTTTTTGAGCAATTTTTACCTTTTAATGATTTACTCCATCTTTCATACAAGTATTACATTATTCATCCCTCAAACAAAATAACCAATATAATACGATCACTACATTAGATCTTGACACAAAATTTAAGGAGGAAATAATAGGGGTAATGAATAATATTGAAAAAGTTAGAGAGAATGTGAAAAAGTATGCCAGAAAAGATAGAAATAGAAAAAAATAAGGATAATTGAATATTTTTAAAGGAAAAACTTATCAAAAAAGGAAAATATAGCAAACTTTTAAATACATCTAAAATAGAAAAGTGTAGCAAACTTTTAATACAGAGGAAGTGCTATATTTTTAAATAAAATTATTTCTTGATAAGATAATGATATGGAATTGTTCTTTTTAAAAAATACTCATTAAAACATAGAACTTATAACTTACACGAGAGTATATTAGCCAATCATTAATCAAAGTTTATCATCATTGACAAAAATGTGAAATATGATAACTGCTGAGTTTGATCCAACACGATATACTAAATAAAGATATAAATAGTATGAACTCTCTGTTTTTACGTGGAAACCCAAAAGGGAGAAAACTACGGGACTTTTTAGGCTAATGTCCAAGCTCTCTCATTTTAATAATACTCTCTTCACCATTATTACATAGTACAAGCTTCCATTAATGGAGTATTATGCCAACTAGCTAGAGAGAAGGAGGAGAAAAAAGGGGATCCTTCAATAGGAGGGATATCCTCGTATTTATAGACAAAAGGGGAGGGGTGCACTCCACCCTAATGGGCCAAACGGACCTGCAAGGTGGGCCTTCTGGGCCAAAGTGGGCCGGATGGCCGAAACGACCAAAATGGGCCTCACTGGTCGGGCCTCGTACTAGTAATGCCTTCGGCTACAGAACAGTGGTAGACTGGGATAATATATCTCAACGCAAGTCCCCTAGTTTCTTGAGTAGTGAGCGTGTGAATCTGCTTGAGAAAGTATACTCTTGCTCACGCTCTTCCTTTGTTTTCCCTGAACCTGTGTATTCAAGTAACCCTACCATATGAGTGGTTGTCTGCCCCTCTGAACATAACATGCCGGTAAGACGCTCCCCCTCCTGACTGGATCGGGAAAGGGATGTTCTTCCCCGGATGTTCTCCCCCTGACTCAGGTTTTCTACCTGAGGAGCTCTAGAGGCTCATGCATGTATCAGCCGAATGATGCGGAAAGGACGAGACATAATGTATGTGTGTGTGGATGTATGAGATGTGATGCATGAATGTATGAATGAGTGCAATGTATGAGACTGGGGGGCTATCGAACCTACGACCTTCTGTGGAGGGAAAATTGATCTTCATATGATAATCTCCCAACGACAACGGTCATGGGGATGACGCGATGGTGCTGAGGGCCCCATCATGATGCATAAGATGGTGGTCCCCATCCTGGAATGGCACGGGCAAACCCAACCGTGAACTGGTCACGATGGCATTGAGGGGACGATCATGCAGCATAAGACGGTGGCCCCCATCCTGGAAAGGGATGGGCGAAACTGACCGTGAACTGGTCACGATGGCACTGAGGGGCCAATCATGCTGCATAAGACGGTGGTCCCCACCCTAGAAGGCATGGGCGAACCTGACCGTGAACTGGACACAAAAGCGCTGAGGGGGCGATCGTGCTGCATAAGACGGTGGTCCCCCATCGTGGAAGGGCATGGGCGAACCTGACCATGAACTGGACACGATGGCATTCAGGGGCCGATCGTATTGCATAAGATGGTGGTCCCCCATCCTGGAAGGGCATGGGCGAACCCGACCGTGAACTGAACACGATGGCGCTGAGCGGCCGATCGTACTGCATAAGACGGTGGTCGACCATCCTGGAAGGGCATGGGCGAACCCGACCGTGAACGGGATACGATGGCGCTGAGGGGCCGATCATACTGCATAAGACGGTGGTCCCCTGATGTGAGTTTTCTCGCACTTAAAAAAAGATTGTAATATAGCAGTGAAAGTACGAGTATCGTCTCCACAGGCACGGTAAAAGGGAATTAAGAATTAACTAAAAATCAGCGATAAAGAATAAATAAAATAAATGCAGTCGTGCGAGATTTGGTTGCTTGAGAAAACTAAAATTGCAAATAAACGATTAAAAGTAAATGATTGGGTTCTTCTTAATTAACAACGAAGGGAACAGGGATTGATTCCGGGGTAATCAGATTTCTGGCAGATCAGGCTTAATTACATGAATTTAATTTAATTGAGCCTAGCTAATCAATACTAAGTTCTTACCGCTCTCGCGGCGTAGAGTACAATAATTTAGGGGACCAGACTGATCTCTCATGCGACAGGATCCTAAATTATTGCCAAGACGAACGAGCTTACGGCCCCTTAATCGCTACTAATCTCTTAGCGAACGATTAAGTGTGTGTGAATGTGTCCTAGAACAAATTAGATCTCTCTTAATTTATTCTATAAGCAATTGTAATTCTAGTGGCCATTCTAGGTTACAAAAGATATCAATTAAATTATTCAAACACAAATTAAATGACATTCATGCAATTTACACCATCAAGAACCTAACCATACATCATTATTAAACCCTTCTGATGGGGTTACGGGACTAGGCCCAGAGCCTAATCGGCCCAGGCCCCGAACTTGGACCAGCGGGCCCAAGCCCAACAACCCAGAGCTCGAGTCAACCCAACCAACCAGGGCAATCAAGGAGCGGAAGCCCAAGAGAGCCTGTCGACCAGCCCAGTGGGGAGCCTGCCTTCCAGCCCAGTGGGGAGCCCGCCTTCCAGCCTAGCCAGGAGCCTGCCGACCACCAGCCCAGCTGGGAGCCTGCGGTCCAGCCCAACTGGGAGCCTGCGGTCCAGCCTACCCGGGAGCCTGCCTTCCAGCCCAGTGGGGAGCCTACCTTCCAGCCTAGCCAGGAGCCTGCCGACCACCAGCCCAGCTGGGAGCCTGCGGTCCAGCCTAACTGGAAGCCTGCGGTCCAGCCTACCCGGGAGCCTGCCTTCCAGCCTACCCGGGAGCCTGCCTCCAGCCCGGTCAGAAGCCTTCCTCCAGCCTAGCGGGAAGCCCACCATCCAGTCCAGCAGGAGGGAGCTCAAGCGTCCAGCCTGCCAGCCAAGAAGAGTAACGGCCAACAATTAATGCGCGACTTAATTATGTGTTTAATTCTATATTAATGTTGTAATTAATTTAGTCATTATTATGTTTGCCAGTTACCATTTGTAATCGCCTATAAAAGGCAATTCGAATTTCAAATACAGATATGCTATTTCTGGCTAACTTTCCATATTCGTACTTTCCTAATTCTTGCTTGAGTGTCGTACGTAGCTTTCCTAAAGCCTACGAGCGTCCTATTTTGGACCAACATTGGTGCTTTCATTGAGAGCCTCTATTGTCTCTCACATAACTGGAGTAGGAATCACACAGGAAGATGGCCGGAATCTCGTCTCGACGTGACCATGTCTCAGTCCACACCGAGGAGTCTGCCCGGTCTGGCCGCCAGCGCGCCCTCGACAACCATGCACAGGGCAGGAGGGCGGCGCGCCAAGGCGACCTTCGGAACCAATTATCAGGCCACGGCGACCTAAGGGCGACGCTCAACCACACCCAAGGTGAGCGCTCGGTCCGCAGCCGGCGGGGGGGGAGGCCGACGTCATGCTCCGCGCATGGACCCGGCTCGACTCAATGCCGGGGTGGAAGCCCTGCAGGAGGCAACTCGGGTTCTGGGGACCTTGGCTCAAAATTTCCAACAGATGGTGTCTGGCGGAAATGTGGATGAGCCTGCCCGTCAACAGACGCCAGCGGATGTGGAGGTGTCCTCCAGGCGGCGTGATGAGCGACGCTCTGGATCCAACCAAAACAGGGGGGAAGAAGTCTCCCATCGGCGGGGGGAAGAAGTCTCTCAGCAGCCTAGCCGACCCCATCGGCAGACGGGGAGGGGCGCCCAACGCAGATGGAAGGAGGCGAGCCCTCTCGCCACTCTCACCGGGCGAGCAGTCGGACTGGCTCCACGGAGAGGCAAAACGTGGGGCCCCGACCTCACGTGCACGGACGACTGGGAGGTGCCGCCGGACATGCCCAGCCCCGCGCTGGAGCTGTCCGGGGGAACCCACCGCCGGCCGAGGTGGAAGATCTACGACAGCGCCTTGACGAGTTGAGAAGGAGGGTCGTCGGGGGGGAGCCTTACACGGCCGACCTCCGGATACCCGAACCCTTCACCCGGGCGGTCATGGATGCACCGTTGCCGAGGGGCTACAAGCCCTGCGCCATTGAAGCATACAAGGGCGCTTCCTACCCCCAACATCATGTATCTCGGTACCTTTCCTACATGGTCATGATGGGGTATGAGGACGCCATCCGATGCCGCGGTTTCTCCGCCACTTTGGATGGCCCGGCTCGTGAATGGTATGATTCTCTACCCGACGGGAGTATCACGAATTTCCGTGAGTTGGCTCAGCGTTTTCTCTTGAGGTTCGCGAGCTCCCGAGACGTCAAGAAAAACTTCAGCCACCTGTTCGGTCTAAAACAGGGGAAAAAGGAATCATTGTCGACCTTCCTAGCGAGGTGGAGGGCCGAGTCAGTCAAGGTTCAGGGCCTTGATGACAGGACCGGGGTGGCCATGCTCACAAACTCTATCCGATCGGGCGAGCTTTACAAAGATTTCGTCAGAAGTCCCCCCACCTCGTACGAGGAGGCGCTCGGCCGTGCCGACCGGCAAGCCGAGGCGGAGGACGCCTTGCAGAGGAAAAGAGATGAGGAAGAAGGTGCAAAAGAAGAAAAGAAGAAGGAAGCCGGTTCGGGTGCTGAGAAAGCTGACGGCAAAGCTAGCAACAAAAACAACAAGTTCAGAGGTAACAAAAGTAGAGGCAAGGGCAAGGCGGACGTCCCGAGCGGACCGCTACAGCCCGTCAAGCAATTGAC
Organism: Cuscuta europaea; assembly: GCA_945859875.1. Taxonomy (NCBI): domain Eukaryota; kingdom Viridiplantae; phylum Streptophyta; class Magnoliopsida; order Solanales; family Convolvulaceae; genus Cuscuta; species Cuscuta europaea. Next base: position 20,632,012 of record CAMAPE010000017.1, on the reverse strand, counting down.
CCCACTTGCTCAGCCGGTCGGGCCCATCCTCGACTACGCGGAGGAGCAAGGTTTAGTCGACTTTCCGGAGGAGTGTGATGTGGTGACTGCCAAGCGCAACCACGACCAATATTGTCGATTCCATCGGAGAGCAGGGCATGATACAGATGATTGCGTCATTCTCCGGCGGCAAATTGAAGAACTCATCCAGAAAGGGTACCTGGGCCAATTCGTTGGCAAACAAGGAGGCATCCCGCAGAAGAGGAGCCTGACGTGGCAGCGGTCCGACCAAGCTACCACGTCAAAGGAGACACCGCCTGCCAAGAAGCGAGAGCTCGGCGCCTTCTCCGAGGAAGACGATGCCGACCTAGGGAACGGCCCCCGGAAGTACCATCGATGTTCATTCATATTCGGGGGACCCCAGGGAGGCGACACCTCTGGAGAGCGGAAGCAGTGGGCCCGAGCCCTATACGTTGGGGAGATAAACAGGGCTCCCGCCGACAAGAGGGTGAAGAGGGACCCCATCTTCTTCACCGACGCAGATTTGCCACCGATGCCTCCGCCGCACAGGGATGCCTTGGTCATCAAGGTCGAAATCAACAACACGATCGTCCACCGAGTCCTGGTGGACAATGGGAGCTCCGTTAACATCATGTACTATGACACCTTCCAAGGTCTCGGGCTGGACCGAAAAGACTTGATCCCGGTGAGAACCCCACTCTCAGGCTTCACCGGGGACTCCATTGAGTCGGAGGGCAGCATAGTCCTCCCTGTGATGGTGGGCTCCGAGCCCTGCGTATCCAAGTTAGACGTCGAGTTTATCGTCGTACGCCTAACTTGTGCGCATAAGATCATCATGGGAAGGCCGGCCCTGGAAGACCTCAAATGTGTGATATCCCAGGAGCACCTATGCATGAAGTTTCCCACTCCGAATGGCGTCGGAGTCGCCAGGGGAGATCAGCGAATGGCGAGGAGCTGCTATCTGAAAGCTTGCAAACAAATCGGTCAAAAAGACTTGAGGATCCACACTATCAACAGCAAAGCCATGAAGTATGAGGAGGGTCAGCTCCGCGCTGAACCCACCTCAGACGTGGAGGAGATCCAGATTGACCCCGAGAGGCCGGAGCGGAAGGTCAAGATCGGGACCGGGCTCCCGGCCGGCTTGAGGGAGAGGATTATCCAGGTACTTGTCCTTTTTAGCGTTGTCTTCGTGTGGGGACCGGAGGACATGCCTGGCCTTGACCGAAGCATCGCTGTCCATCGGCTGGCGGTCAATCCAATGGCGAAGCCCATCCAGCAGAAGAGAAGACACCTCTCAACCGAGAGGAGGGAATTCGTGAAGAAGGAGGTCAATATGCTCCTGAGTATCAAGCATATCCGGGAGGTCTTGTACCCGGTCTGGCTGGCAAACGTGGTCCTGGCCCCGAAGCCGCCAACCTGGAGGATGTGTGTTGATTACACCGATCTCAACAAGGCATGCCCGATGGATCCATTCTCATTGCCTAACATCGACCAACTAGTCGATGGGACGGCCGGATGTGAGCTCCTTAGCTTCATGGACGCTTTTCGAGGATACCATCAGATTTTCATGCATGAAGAAGATGCGGAGAAGACCTCATTCGTCACCCCAGAGGGGATTTTTTGTTATCTTGTCATGGCCTTCGGGCTGAAGAACTCTGGGGCGACGTACACGAGGATGGTGGCCAAGGTATTCCGGAAGGTGCTCGGAAGGAACATGGAGGCGTATGTTGACGACATGATCGTCAAGAGCACCCGGGCATCCGATCATGCAGATGATTTGGCAGAGATCTTCGGGATCATGAAGGCAGTCCGTCTGCGCCTGAACCCGAAGAAATGTACCTTTGCCGTCCAAGGAGGCAAGTTCCTGGGGTACATGGTCACACAGAGGGGGATTGAGCCAAATCCTGAGAAGGTAAGGGCAATACTTGACATGGAACCCCCGAGGTCGGTGAAAGAAGTCCAGATTCTCACCGGCCGGCTAGCAGCCCTTGGACGTTTCATGTCCAAGTCCGCCGAGAAGTCCCTACCCTTCTTCCAAGTCCTAAAGAAACAAAATGGTTTCGTCTGGAATGATGAGTGTCAGCGAGCCTTCGACGACTTGAAGAAGTACCTCCTCTCTGAGCCTTTACTCAGCAAGCTGGAGAGGGGGGAGACGTTAATCCTTTATCTTGGGGTTTCCCAAGGTGCAATCAGTTCCGTGCTGGTTCGCGAGGAGGAAGGCGTTCAGCGTCCCGTCTACTATGTAAGCAAGACCCTCCAGAATGCTGAGCTCCGGTACACCCCGCTCGAGAAGACAATATATGCTGCCTACATCACCGCCAAGAAGTTGACACACTACTTCCAAGCGCACCCGATCAGAATCCTGTCGGACCAACCCCTAGGTGCCGCTCTGAGGGCGCCCGGCACAACCCGGGTGGTGAAGTGGTCGATGCTCCTCAACCAATACGAGGTTGACTTCCAGCCTCGGACGTCCATCAAAGGCCAGGCTCTGGCTGATTTCATTGTGGAATGCACGGCCCGAGAAGTGGCAGATAGGCAACAGGAGAGCAATGAACAATGGTGGACTCTAGCGACTGATGGGTCGGCAGGAGCCAAGGGATGCGGGGGCGGAATCGTCCTCATCTCACCCGAGGGATTCCGAGCCTACTATGCCTACCGCTATCTTTTCAAAGTCTCCAACAATGAGGTGGAGTACGAGGCACTACTATCTGGGCTACGATTGGCGGCCGCCATGGGAGCAGAGTGGATAACGGTGAAATGTGACTCCCGTCTGGTGGTTTCACAGGTCAAAGGTGAGTTCGAAGCGAAGGAAGAAAGAATGATGAAGTATCGAGATGTTGTTCGGGAGTTGCTCGGGTTGTTCAAGCAAGCAGAGTTGATCTGCATCCCGAGAAATCAAAACTCCGATGCAGACCTCCTCTCAAAGCTATCCCAAAGGTTACCTGAACATATATCGAGAATTGCACGCATTGAGGAGATGACGACCTCAAGTATATCAGCCTCACCGTGCATTGACGTCCTTCCCCTGCAACCAGTCACCTGGTGTTGGGTGGATGACCTCCTACGCTACATAGCCGATGGGACGCTCCCCGAGAGAGAAGAGGAGGCAAGGTTAGTCCGGCGACGAGCTCCGGGCTACGTCGTCTTGGATGGGAAGTTGTACAAGAGGTCCTACAATGGGACCTTGCTAAAGTGTTTACGCCCACATGAGGCGGAAATGATCGTCTCTGAACTTCATGGGGGCGTATGCTCCGCCCATCAGGGGGCAGGCACGTTAGCTAGGAAGGTCGTCCTCCAGGGGTACTTTTGGCCAACAATAATGAAGGATTGCGCTGACTATGCAAGGAGATGCAAGACATGCCAGAAATTCCAGAAGAGCCCCGGCCGACCAGCAACGATGTACACACCGATCAGCACCGCCCTTCCATTCACAAGATGGGGTGTCGACCTGGTCGGTCCCTTACCAACCGGGTCGGGAAACCGGAAGTTTGTCATCGTCGCGGTGGACTACTTTACGAAGTGGGTTGAGACCGAGCCGCTTGCCAGCATCACACATCTCCAATGTAAGAAGTTCATATGGAAGAATATTTTCTGCCGGTTTGGGGTTCCCCTCCAAATAATCTCCGACAACGGAAGGCAGTTTGACTGCAAAGCCTTCCGGCAATTCTGTGCAGAGTGGGGAGTAGAATCCAGCTGAGTTGCGGTCTGCTACCCCCAGGCAAATGGACAGGTGGAGAACACCAACCGGACGATTGTCGATGGACTGCAAAAGAAGTTGGAGGCCCTCGGGACTGCCTGGGTGGAGGAGTTGAACAATATACTCTGGACCTTCAGAACAACCCCAAGGAAGGCAACAGGAGAGACCCCCTTTGCCTTGTGTTATGGCTTTGAGGCGAGGGCACCGTTCGAGGCCGTAGTTCCCAGCCGGCGAGTAGAAGAGTTTGAACCAGCCAGCAATGAGGAGAGGCTCCGAGCCGAGCTCCACCTCATTGAGGAAAGAAGAGACCGTGCCTTCATCAAAGCGGAAAACTATCGACGACAAGTCAAGGCGTACCAAGACAGCCGAGCCCGAGCCCGGAGTTTTGACGTCGGTGATTATGTCCTAAGACGTAGGAAGGCCAGCAGGCCGACAGAGGGAGGTAAGCTCTCCGTCAAGTGGGAAGGCCCTTACGTGGTTGACGCAGTGATCGGCCCTGGGACATACAAGTTGAAGACAACAACAGGCCGGTTGGTAGACCGCGTCTGGAATGCCGAGCACCTGATGAAGTTTTACCAGTAGAAAATCGAAGTTTCACTTTTCTTTGTAAACTCCTGTGCTCCGAGCACGGGATTACAATTTGTAATTCTTCATGTGGTCCGCCCACATCATGAATTCAATATACTTTGCTAGCGATATTTTGTCATCAAAAGAGGTCCGACCTCACTTAGCAATAAAGGGTGGCGGCAAAAAAAAAAAAAAAAAAAAAAAGGTACTATGCCCCCCCTCGGTGTTTGGCCGACCTCGGCCAGGCTCTTTAACCGAAAATAGCCAAGCGATTCTCAAGAATCTGGGCAATTTTCTAAAGTAAAGAGCTAGCCGCGACAGTCGAGGCGACGGTAGGGCCGGCCTCCGGGTCGAGGGTACTCAGGATGCTGACCTCCGGGTCCTTTCGAGTGCTCGCCGCCTAACATCGCTGGCCAAGCAGCTCGCACTCTCGTCATCCCTGAGTTGGCGGTGCGGGTTCGTTCTGGTGGATCATGCAGGGTCCGCCCCTGTTGTTTGGCTATCCATGCGGGAGTAACCAGATTATTCCCCAAGTCCGGGCAAACTGGACGGGTTAAAGTGACAGTAGGACTGACCCCCGGGTCATGAACGTTCAGGATACCGACCTAAGGGTCTTCCTCGTCGGTTCAATGTCCGACCTTGCTGGCCAAACAAGTCGCTTACTTGTTGATTCCATATCAATAGCGAACAGATCACTTCTATCCAACTAGGAGAGGCACGGATAGGCTCGGCCACGCCAGCCTAACCGCCCCCGGGAGGTTAGAGAAGCCAGATCCCCGAATAAATTGCTAAGTATTCGTAATGCAAAGTATAGAAAAGGAAACATATGAATTAAAAGGTAATATTCATTCGAATTTTACATATGGTGGCTACAAGCTACAAAAAAAAAGAGGTGCAACAGTCATGGCCGGATGTTCCCATGGCCATCAAGTACAATGATCCAGACACGGGAATTGCTAGGAATCTCAAGGAACTCTCCTGGAATCTGAATTCAGTGCGGTCTTCATCATGGTTGTTCACCTCTCGATGGGTGGTCGCCAAGTTCAGTGGAGGTCTCTCGTCATCAGTATTCTCTCAGCCGGTTCAATGTGTAACATTTTACTAATGCTTGTCTGCTCACCTTGGGGAATGGATCACCTTCCTATTTCTCACTGCCCGGGAGCCTTGGCTGCAAGGACATCACTGCCTAGGAGCCATGGTAGCTACGGAGTCCCCAAATTTTGAAAACAATTCAGCCGGACGGGAAGCGAACCTGCAAAGACAACAAAAAAAAGAGAAGTAACAAAGCCTCAAACCCCAGTAAAATTCGCCGACCAACATGGAGCCCAAACCCGCCGACCATATTTACCGGACCCCGAGAACGACGCCCAGCCAGCTTGCCTTCGCCTGGGGATGCCGGGCGACACCCTATTGCCCGAGAATCCATCGGATCCCAATTGGCCGCCCATGGCACCAACCTTCTGGTATCTCGCCTAGGGTCGATACAGCCAGCCACCAACACCCGTCCATCTGGTCCGAGAGGGATCTGACTCCAGCAGCGCACCATAGCTCGTTCGCCCTGCCACCACCAACGTCAGCCTGCTGCTCGCTAGGGACAAAGGATTTGCCCACCTGAGAATCATCACACGCCGTCCCAACCTGGAAGCACTGCCGCTAACCGATGGGGCTGCCGACTTGGGAAGACGGGATGTTGCCATGGCCCGGTGGGTTGCCGACAGAAGCAGAGGGGTCATCGGACGTGCCTGGCCTTGAAATTCCGACGGCCCTTGGTCGCCGGCCCCCTCCCTCGCCAAGCTCGCCGGCCGGTCGCGTGTGGATGTCGGGCCTGAGGTACCAACTACTCAATTCGTCCGCCGGTATGGAAGAAGAGGTGACGGCCTGCTGGATTTCCATATGCGGCGCTGGGCTACGCGAGGAAGACGCACGCACGCGGTTCCAGGAGAGAGAGGAAAAAGAAAAGAAAGGAAAGAAAAAGAAAAGGAAAGAAAAGAAAAGAAAGGAAGAAAAGAAAAGAAAGGAAAAGAAAAAAAAGGAAAGAAAAGAAAAGGAAAGAAAAGAAAAGGAAGGAATTTATTTGGAGTCTTTTTTGGGAGCCTGATTTAATTTGGGAATTTCCATAAATTCTGGGATTCCCATAATCCACAATTATGGCTCCCTGATATGTGAATATTTTTAAATCGGCAGCTGACTTAAACTACTCCCTCTTAGCCGAGTCTACTACTCGACTAAGGGAGTGGGGGACTCGTGATGGGGTTATGGGACTAGGCCCAGAGCCTAATCGGCCCAGGCCCCGAACTTGGACCAGCGGGCCCAAGCCCAGCAACCCAGAGCTCGAGTCAGCCCAACCAACCAGGGCAATCAAGGAGCGGAAGCCCAAGAGAGCCTGTCGACCAGCCCAGTGGGGAGCCTGCCTTCCAGCCCAGTGGGGAGCCCGCCTTCCAGCCTAGCCAAGAGCCTGCCGATCACCAGCCCAGCTGGGAGCCTGCGGTCCAGCCCAACTGGGAGCCTGCGGTCCAGCCTACCCGGGAGCCTGCCTTCCAGCCCAGTGGGGAGCCTACCTTCCAGCCTAGACAGGAGCCTGCCGACCACCAGCCCAACTGGGAGCCTGCGGTCCAGCCTAACTGGAAGCCTGCGGTCCAGCCTACCCGGGAGCCTGCCTTCCAGCCTACCCGGGAGCCTGCCTCCAGCCCGGTCAGAAGCCTTCCTCCAGCCTAGCGGGAAGCCCACCATCCAGTCCAGCAGAAGGGAGCTCAAGCGTCCAGCCTGCCAGCCAGGCTGACCTGCCAGCCAAGAAGAGTAACGGCCAACAATTAATGCGCGACTTAATTATGTGTTTAATTCTATATTAATGTTGTAATTAATTTATTCATTATTATGTTCGGCAGTTACCATTTGTAATCGCCTATAAAAGGCAATTCGAATTTCAAATACAGATATGCTATTTCTGGCTAACTTTCCATATTCGTACTTTCCTAATTCTTGCTTGAGTGTCGTACGTAGCTTTCCTAAAGCCTACGAGCGTCCTATTTTGGACCAACACCTTCATCAACCCCAAATCCCTAATTAAAACTACTCACAACTCATAATTGAAGAATCAATAGAATTGCGAAGAATAGAATTAATTGTCATTAATTAAAAAGATGGAACTTACAAATAATCCAAGGGAATTGAAGAACAAGATGGAAAAGTAGAAGAAATTTCGTCCCTAGGGCTCTCTCTAAGCTCCCCCTTTAATTAGGGTTAGAGAGGTGTTATTTATAGGAAACAAAGCAATTCGGGTTGAATTAGGAAACAAGGAAATTCGCACTTAAATTGGGAAACAAAAACGGGGCACGCACGGCTTGGGTAAAACATCCGAATTTGACTTTACTTCCTTCTTGAAAGTTGTAGATAATGAAGTCCTCTATCCACCCCAATTTTACGAATTGGATTTGAATCATCCAATCAACAGATATGAATAAAATGGTGGAATGTCTCATTCTGAAATCGCAACAGGGATCATCTGACTTCGTCGTCTGTTTTCACATTCTTCCTATCAGATTCTCGAAAAGGTGTCTTCGCATGATTTGTATCCCTTGAAGTTGGCTTTCATATGGAACTTGAAACGTGTACATTGGATGTCTCTACAAGGAGATATGCTTGAATGATTAACAGAAGGTCATCCTGATCGTCATTTTCAAGCTCTATTTGTCTTCTTTTGATCCCGTAGCCAATCCTAGAGCTCTTTTATCTTCAACTCTTCATCGTAAACCTCCCGTTGAACTCCAAATCTCTCAAATCAATCTCTAATGTTTCTCAAATCGTCCCGATTGCTTCTCAAGCGCCGGTGTTGGTGTCTAAAATCCTGATTTTGACTCCAAATGACACAAAACTCGAACCAACGCCCGGTAAACATAACTTGAGCTAAAATTGAGACTTGTAACACCTTAAAGCTAGGAAAACTATCAAAATGCAACCCCAACACGCATCAAATGCGTGTTGTAATATGTACTTATCAGATTCCCCCACACTTAAGCTTTTGCTTGTCCTCAAGCAAACAGAACAACAGGACTTACGATAATCACCACACAGAATCAAAACAGTTAACAGACACACGTAGCTAAAGGAATATTCACAGAACAGACAATCTAAACTTAGAAAATTCTTCCCTAAACTACATCTTTGTACTCAAGCTAACTATTTGAAAAAATTTCTCACAACATCCTTAAAGTAATGACAACATACACAAATAAACTAGCTATTGATTAGAAGGACTTGTGAAGGTGATGGTGAATGGTGGATGGTAATAAATAGTCCCTTTCTTTTGAGAGATTGGAAAATTCTAACAAAGACTCAATGCATTCATGAATTTCAGGACTATTCTTAGGATCAAGGAACTCAGTAGGCCACAATTTAGGAACAATCATCTAAACCTATGCAAAGAGTAGACATGGTGTACTGTAAGGAATAATTGTATTTAGATTTTGATGATGCTATATCCATTAGGACTTTAGAAGTACCCCTTTAGATATGATGTATTAGAATTTTCCCTTGTAAAAATTCTTAGATGTATTCGACTTGACAGAAGTGCTTCAAGAGCAGAAGTGCTTCAAGAACAGAAGGGCTCCCAGAGCAGAAGTGCCTCTTAAGGCTTTGTTGGAACAGAGGACCCTTGGTTCTCTGCTCCAGAACAGAAGTCCTCAGGACCTCTGTTAGTATTGACTCTGACAGAAACCCTTCTGGGTCTCTGTTGGCTACTCCCAACAGAAGTGCTCCAGACCTCCTCTGTTATACTCTATGATAAAGACACCAGAAGGTCTGACACTTAGAAGAGTTTCAAAGAACCAGGAAGTCAACTTAAAGATTCCTTCAATGGCTAGGAGTATAAAACGGAAAAGCTACAGTGCATGCATTAAATGCTCATTTAATGCACCCCATGCTACGTAGAGTAATTGCAGATGATTGGCCGGAATGTCAGGAATACTTTATCCCAAAATAGTAACCCGCCAACCTTACCGGGCTCTACTAGTCAAGTCAACTGATCGCTCATTTAATGCAGTTGTCCTTCTACTCCTCCAACGGGAAGACAACCTCAGTATAAAAGATACACTACGAAGAACAACCGAATAACTTTGCCATAATTCTGCAACCACATTGCTAACCAAGCAAGATATTCAAACTCTGAAAAGCAAAAGCCTCCTTGAGATTCAAACTTATTATCCTCTACAAGAGAAGGCAGAAGTTGGAAAAATACTCTTTCCAACTCAAGCAAAGTTCCAAGTGTTCTTCAACTCTTCAAGCTCCTCACTTACACATATTTTGTAACGAAGCTAGTTGGAGGAACCTCAGTTTCAACAGAAACTCTTCTTGCTACAAGAAGAACGTCCAAATAACTGGAGTAGTGAAGTGGTGATACTTCAAGGAGACTCAGTGAAAGGACCAGTGTTAAAGGAAGCCAGGCAGTGCATCCCAGGACACATCTAGACTAGAAGAAGACGTGGAGTGCTTCTTAAGTGCTAGGACTAAGGCTTTGTAAACGGCAGTTTTTACAACTTAGTGGAACAGTGGATTAGAGGAACGAGTTGTTCCTTGAACCACTATAAAAATCCCTGGTGTCGTTTACTTACTGCTTTTAATACTTGCACTTAGATAGAACTGTATAACTCCTTGGACTTGGTATCTGTGTTCAGCAGAACTGGTTCTACGAGTTAACAGAAGGCCTTCTGCCTTTGCTTCTCTGAGGCTAACAGAACTCCCTGCCAGAACCCCATCCGCTGCCGGTCTGTTCTTTCAACAGAACAGGCTATTCTGAAAATCTGGTACTTAGTCTAAAAAGCTAAAAACCAATACAGTCTATTCACCCCCCCTCTAGACTGTATCCAGTATAACCGGGACCAACAAGTGGTATCAGAGCCTCCTTGTTCTAATAATCTCTTAGGTTATTTGTTGAACAAAGATCCACTTGTTTTTCTGTTTTACCTCATTTCTATCTGATATAATGGATCACTCCTTGTCCAAGAATCTTATGTTTTCAGATCTTAAATTTGATGACTGGAGGATCCGGATGAAAGCACATCTCTGTGCCCTGCATGATGAGATGTGGGAGGTTCTGGACATTGGCCCCTTCACTAGCTTCCAGAAGGTCAATCCTGAACATGCCATAGACAACACCAGACCCCAGATGATCAGCAAAGCCAAGTCAGAATGGACCACTGAAGAGAGGAGAAAGTACAACCTAGACAATATTGCCAAGGACATCCTCTACAAGTCCATTGATGATAGGTACTTCAACAGAATCAAGAAGTGCAAGACTGCTAAGGAGATCTGGGACACTCTTGAACTCATTGGAGCTGGTGATGAGCAAGAGAAGGACAACAAACTTACCATAGCCAACAAGAAGTTTGATGACTTCAAACTTCTCCCTAGTGAAAGCATCTCCAAGATGTATGACAGGCTCCTCACTCTCACTGGAGAGATCTCTGAGCTTGGCAAGGATCTCACAACCAAGGAAATCAACCTGAAGGTGTTGAGGGGACTGCCCTCAGCATGGAAGATGAAGGTAGTTGCTGTCCAAGCCAGCAAAGATGTGAAGACTTATCCCACTGATAAGCTCATTTCAGATCTCAAAGCTCATGAGTTTGAAATGATTGAAGAAAAGGAAGATGTACCAGAAGAGAGGACCACTACAGCCCTCACTGCCAGCACATCTAAGGTAAATGATTTTGACCCTTCAGTACTTTTATCTGATGAATATATGGCTGCCTTTGCCAGGAGATTCAAAAAGTTTATGAAGAATCCCAAAGATGGAAGGAGTCCATATTTCAACAGAAAGCCATACCAGAAGGTCAAATCAACAGAAAGCAGTGGAGAGCTTCTCTGTTACAACTGCAGACAACCTGGTCACTTCAAGGCTGATTGTCCCCATCCTAGAGTGTCCAAGAAGCAAGGACAGGATGGAGAAAAGAAGAAGTACGAGGACAACCCCAGAAGGAGAAAGGCACTTGTGACAGAACAGGTGAAGAAAGACCCTCTGTCAGAAACAGAATCCAGTTCTGACTCAGATTCTGATGAGGCCTTCTGTTGCCTGGATACTGAGACAGAAGACCTTTGCCTCATGGCTCATTCTGATGATGAGGTAACCTCTACTTCTGAATCTAGTTTTTCTTCGGTAGGCTTAGCTTTTGATTCTGAGTCAATGTCAGAATTTTGGGAAGAGTTTAAGACCATACAAGCCACTTATTCCTCTGTAACAGAAGAAAACAGTAAGTTAAAAGCTGAAATTCTTGACTTAAAGAAGGAGGTTGAGATCAAAATCAATCTTCTAATTGAGGAAAGAGATCAACTGGAGACTGAAAATGTTTCTCTTCTTAAGAGAATAAGAGAAATAGAGCCTCTCGAGATTAAGTACAAAGCTTACCAGAAGGCCCAGTCTTCAATGGAAAAGATTGTGCTTGATCAACAGATTGGCACTGGTTTTGGTCTTGGTTATGGCTCAACAGAATCAGGTGAGCCTTCTGTAATGCCTAGCACCAGAGTTGCTAAGGCAGATAAGGTCATAGAGCCACTGATTTCTAGCCCCATCTGTCAAGCTGGTGTATCTGGCACCAAGGTTGTTCATGAGAAAGTCAGACCAGAAAAGGGTAAGATAAAGGTTCACCAGAAACCCTTTTTGAAAAATAATGAACCTGGCAGAAAACCTAACAACAGAAGAGGTTTTCAGAATAACAAAAATAAAAGACCATTCATTGACAGACAACCTCATGTCAATCGTGCCAGAAATGATCACCAGAAGGGCAAATATCAAGAGAGAGTTAACTTCAGGCAGAAGAGGTTGGCTGGTCAACTTCAGAAGCCCAAAGTTAACCGTCCCTCTGCTCTTGATAGTATATGGGACTTCTTTCCAACAAAGAAAGCTATGCAAAAGTATGTAAACAGGAAGCATGACCCTCACAAGCATCTGCCCAAAGTGAATCACACTTCTGTCTACTACAACTACCAGGTGGACAATGGGTACCACCCACCAAGGTTTCACTTGATGAGACCAAAATGGTACCAACTACCCAGACTCCATGACCCCCCAGGACCCAGCATTGCTTGGGTACCTAAATCTTTCTTTTGATCTTGCAGGAACTGTGTGCTGGAGCTATCTCTGAACAAGAATGGTTTATTGATAGTGGATGCTCCAGGCACATGACAGGTGACAGAAGTTGCCTAACAGAGTTCCAGAAATGCAAAGGACCCAGAGTTACCTTTGGAGGTAATGACAAAGAAGGTCAAACAAAAGGAAGAGGAAAGCTGATCAAGAACCAGATCACCATTGATGATATCTCATATGTCAAAGGACTGAAGTTCAACTTGCTGAGTGCTAGCCAGTTCTGTGACAAAGGCTACACTGTTGAATTCACAAAGGACTTCTGCTATGTGAAGCATGAGACAACAAAGGAAGTGGTTCTTACAGCATCAAGGAAAAAGAACATCTATGTAGTTGATTGGAACACTGCAAAAGATGGAGTTTGCCTGATAGCCAAGGGAGATTCAAAACTGAGCTGGGACTGGCACAAAAAGCTCAACCATTTGAATTTCAAAACAATCAACAAACTAGCAAGAGAACACATTGTAGAAGGGCTACCAGACATCGTGTACAAGAGAGAGACCCTCTGCAGTGCATGTCAGAAAGGCAAACAAGTGAAGAATTCCTTCAAACCCATTGCTGGAGATCTTTCTACAAGTCCTCTAAATCTGATTCACATGGATTTATTTGGACCTGTTGAGACTCCAAGCGTTGGTGGCAAGAAATACACCCTAGTCATGGTTGATGACTACTCCAGATACACATGGACTGTTTTTCTGACAAAGAAAAATGAAACTCTTCAGAAGTTGCCATCTCTGTTAAAGCAACTTCAGACTGAGAAGAACTTGAAAGTGAAGACAATCAGATCAGACAGAGGAACTGAATTTGTCAACCAAGTCATAAAGGACTTCTGTGATCAGAATGGAACTTTTCATCAACTTTCTGCCGCCAGAACTCCTCAACAGAATGGCGTAGCAGAAAGAAGGAACAGAACTCTAAAAGAAGCTGCAAGAACAATGATTGCAGAATCTGGATTGCCTATGAGATATTGGGCTGAAGCAATCAACACTGCATGCTATACTCAGAACAGAAGCATGATCAACAAGAATCACCAGAAGACCCCCTATGAACTCTGGAAGGGAAGAAAACCAAACATCAACTACTTTCATATATTTGGATGCAAATGCTACATTCTCAACAACGGAAAGGAGCATCTGAAGGTATTTCAAGAAAAGGCTGATGAAGGAGTCTTTATAGGCTATTCAAACACCAGTAAAGCCTATAGAATACTCAACAGAAGAACCCTACATGTTGAAGAATCCATACATGTGAAGTTTGATGAAAGCACCTCTGTTGAAGAAATAACAGAGACTCTCAAGGAAGTCAGCATGGAAGACAGAACTCCAGGACCAACAGAAGAGGTGGCAGACAACCCTGCATTTCCAACTCCTGCACCAAACCCCCTTCTGTTGAATAAAGATGAAGACTCTGAAGATGAGGAACCAGAGAGACCAAGACAGCAGCTGACAGAACCAGACCTAACATGGTTAAGAGATCATCCTCCTAACCAAGTGATTGGTCAAATCAGAAGTGGAGTTCAAACCAGATCCACATCAAGGAGAGAAGCAATGCTTGCCTGCTATATATCTCAGATGGAACCTATGACAGTTGAAGAAGCTCTTGCAGACTCAGATTGGATCAATGCTATGCAAGAAGAGCTCACTCAGTTTGAAAGGAACAAAGTGTGGGAACTTGTTCCTAGGCCGAAGCACCAGAATGTCATTGGAACCAAATGGGTATTCAAGAACAAAGCAGATGAAGACGGCAACATTGTAAGGAACAAAGCAAGGCTAGTAGCTAAAGGATATTGTCAAGAAGAAGGAATAGATTTTGATGAGACCTTTGCACCAGTTGCCAGACTTGAAGCCATCAGAATTTTTCTAGCCTATGCTGCCTACAACAACATCAAGGTCTACCAGATGGATGTCAAGAGTGCATTTCTGAATGGAGATCTTGAAGAAGAAGTTTATGTGGAACAACCACCAGGTTTTGACATTCCTACTCAATCTTCTTGTGTCTACAAGCTTAAAAAGGCCCTCTATGGTCTTAAGCAAGCTCCAAGAGCCTGGTATGACACATTGTCCCTTTTCCTAGTGAACCATGGGTTTACTAAAGGAAAGGTTGACAAAACTCTATTTCAAATCTCTGTTGCTAATCATATTCTTTTAGTACAAATATATGTTGATGACATTATATTTGGAAGTACTAATCCAGAACTGTGCAAGAAATTTTCTCAAGTAATGCAGAGTCAATTTGAAATGAGTATGATGGGAGAACTCAGTTACTTCCTAGGACTTCAAGTCAAACAAGTTCCAGAAGGGATCTTTATCAATCAAGGGAAGTACACCAGAGATCTAATCAAGAAGTTTGGAGTGGAAGGCAAGTCATCAGTGAAGATTCCCATGAACACCTCACAAGGAATTGGTCCAGATGATGAAGGAAAGGATGTAGATGCAACAACATACAGAGGAATCATAGGATCTCTGTTGTATTTGACTGCAAGCAGACCAGACATCTCATTCTCTGTTGGAATCTGTGCCAGATACCAATCAAAGCCCAAGGAAAGCCATCTAAGTGCTGCAAAGAGAATCATCAGATATATCAAAGGAAACCCCAATGCAGGCCTATGGTATCCCAAGGGAGGTAACTTTGAACTAATTGGTTATTCTGACTCAGATTTTGCAGGTTGCAGACTAGACAGAAAGAGCACCTCTGGTCACTGCCAATTGCTAGGAGGAAGGCTTGTTTCCTGGTTTAGCAAGAAGCAGAACTCCATCTCAACAAGTACAGCTGAGGCAGAGTACATTGCAGCTGGGAGTTGCTGTGCTCAGCTACTCTGGATGAAGCAACAACTGAAGGACTATGGAATTCAAGCAAAGGAGATCAAGCTGTTGTGTGACAACACCAGTGCCATTGCTATCACTCAGAATCCAGTTCTTCATTCCAGAACAAAGCATATTGAGATCAGACATCACTTCATCAGAGATCATGTGGAGAAGAAGCATATCTGCATGGAACATGTGCCAACAGAAGACCAACTTGCAGATATCCTGACAAAGCCTCTCCCTGAGGCTAGGTTCAATAAGCTGAGAGAAGAATTGGGAATGATGGATGAGATTCCAAGAGAAAGTTGAAAAGAAAGGCCCTCTGTTGCTCATTTGCTGTTGACAGAATTTCTGTAGCAGAACTCCCTCTGTTAACCCTCCTCTGTCAACCTCTTCTGTTCTCTACCCTGACAGAACACCTATACAACAGCAACCCCTTCTACAGAGGACCCTATCTTATCAAACAGAAGGTGGTGGACTTGGAAAAGAAAATTTTGTAAAACCGGGTGACCTAGTAACTTCTTAAAGGTCTTTTACCCTTTTACCCTTAAAACGGTATCCAGCCGTACAAAATTTACTGCGCCCCCGTTTATTTACTGCGCCTCTTTTTACATTTATTGGTTTCTTGGAACCGTAAATTATCTCAAACGTCCACTAACTCATATCCATAAAACCCCCTTTCGCAAACCTAAACCGTTACTGCTCTCATAACTCTCAAGCTTTTGAATCTTTATCTCTCAGAATTTTCTAACCGCAGTAAACTCCATGGCCATCTTGAGCTTCTCCGATCTTTCAAAGGAACAAAAGGCAACACTTCTCAAAAGTGTCTTGACTGGCCTAAGATGCGAACTAGACGTACTCCCCAGGATCACAGAGAAAAAGGAGAGGATGACCTCCATTGTTGACGGACTGTCACAATGCCAACTGAGCAAGGTCATCTCTCATGCTTATGAGGCATACAGCAACATGGACACAGTTGAGTTCTATCTCAACGCATCCTTCAAGGATGAAGTCATCTCCTCAGTTGTCCAAGGAGAAAAGGTGGTGGTTGATGCTGACGTCATCAACAACATCTTCCATATTCAGCAAAAGGGAGGAAGGGACTCTCTACTTGACCTAGAAGAAATTGACATCCCTCTGTCAGAATTCAAGAAGATGTTCTGCAGGAAAGGGGAAGAAGTTGAGAAGGTCAACATAAAGAAGAACCTGCTCAAAAGGGAATTTGAGCTACTTATAAACATTTTCCACAAATGTTTATGGTGCAAGTACACATCCACAGATGATGTTACCACGGCCAATGCTAAAGCCCTGTATGCAGTGCATCATGGGATAAATGTCAATTGGGGACAAATCATGGTGAAGTCCCTGATTGAAGTAATCAAGAAGAAGAATCCCAAGACTAGGCTCTACTCTGGGAAGCTAGGGCATGGACTGCTCATTTCTGAAGTACTCCTCAAACAAGGGGTAAGCTTGAGGAAGGCCTCAGCCTTGGATCATACCAAGGTAATTTTCTTGACTGCCTCTCCCAATAGGGAAAAAGCCATAAAGGCAGAACTGAAGAGGCAGCTTCAACTTGAAGCTAAGAGGAAACAAGGAGAAAAGGTACAGAAACCTCTCTCTGTAGCCACTTCTGCTAAGAAGGCAGAAAAGAAGAAGAAGAAGAAGAAGACTGAAGGGGAAGCACCTCTTGCCCCCCCTAAGGCTGGACAGAAGAGGAAGAGGACCTCCAAACCCAAGAAGAAGGTTGCTCAACCTCTGGTTTCAGAATCTGAAGGAGTGGCAGACACTCAGGGGGAACCAGAGATCCCCACCTCTGCTGCATCTCCTGAACAGAACAGGGTGGCAACTCCACCAGAGCACCCCAGCCCTGTGAAAGATGGGTATCTGTCCTTGCTTGACAGACAGTTTACCCGGGTCCTTGAATGGAGAAGATGGAGAATGGGACCCCTCCACAAGATAATCCAATTCTTTGATCATTATGAGGCAGAAGAGGAAGGAATCCTGAATTGGGTTGGGACTGATGATGTCTCAAAGTGTTTTGCCCTCAACTTCCTTCACTCTGTCCTTGAGAAGAAGAAGGCCAGCTACAAGGGTAAGGCCATTCTCATTTCTTCACCCTCAGAGGAAACTGTCAAACCTCTTGAAGATGGGGAAATTGAAGCCTTTGAAGAATGGTTGTTCACCAAGATGGAGACTGACTCTGTTCAGCCCAACTTCAACCCAGGAGAGTCCTCTGTTCTCAAAACAGAAGGACAAGCAATGATGGAGCACATCAAGGAATGGAGGACTTCCTTGCTCGTGGACAACGTCATTAAGGTAAACTCTCCAACCCCTTCTGTTTCAATTCCAACAGAACCTCATATACCCTCACCTCCCACCAGCACAGAAACCCCTCCACCAGAACTCCCTCCACATAAATCTCCTGAACAGAACACCCCCACCCCTCCTCCATCACCCAAAATGAACATTGCATCTCCTTGCAGAGCAATTGTTCCCTACAGAAACCGCTCACCTTCACCTCCCCCATCTCCCCCTCACCAGAATGCCTCATCTATTCACTCCTCACCCCAACACCAGAACCCCTCACCTCAACAGATCTCCTCCTCCTCATCCTCATCAGAAGCAGATCATCAATCTCCTCCACCAGAATCACCTCCTCCACAACAACCTGCAGGAAACCTAAAACCTGTATGGTTCCTAAGAGACTCAGATCCTACAACTATCTCCCCCATCTCTGCACCCAACGGGTATTCTAGGGACTCAGTTGCTCCCAATCCCTCTCTGAGGAGGAAAAAGAAGATAGTACGCAACAGAATCCCTATCTATTCGTCTTATGAAGATTCATCTGACATGGATGGATTCATGATCAGCAAATCTCACAAAGCCACTTCCAAGAGACAGAAGACCCCTCCTCTGACTCAACTGGAACATGAACAACTTGTTCATTCTCTGTCATCTGTCCAAGAACATCACCCACTACCAAGGGGAAGAGGTCTAGAGATGCCTCAAACAGATGGACAAAAGAATGATATTCCCTTCAACAGATTTGTTGAATCTGCAGAAGAATTTGGAGGACAGATCCTCCAAGGCTTGGACAAGCTGATAGAGATAAATGATAAACACTATGGGCATCTTGCTCATGTGAATGACAATCTGAATTCAGGGATGCAGTTCATCTCTGACCGCTTTGAGAACATCACTGGGACCCTCAACAATTTCATTACCTCCTCTACTACCAGAACAGATGTCCTGTCCACAGAAGTGGTAGGCATCCACAACACTTTGTCAATCTTTCAACAGACTCTCCTGAGTCAAGGACAGGCAATCCACCATATCTCAGAGCATCTTGAGGCTCTGAAGAAATCTGATGCCAGAACAGAGAGGCACTTGACCTCTATTGAGCAGATGTGCAGAACTCATCAAGAACAGGCTCAAGCCCTCCTATCTACTGACAGAGACCGGTATCAGAAGATGGTGCTTCTTGAAGCCAACAACAAGGACATCTTCTGTGCCATCCAGAAGCAGCAAGGACTGATTGAAGGCCTTACATCTGTCACTCAGACATTACCAGAGGCCCTGGAGCAGATAGCCTCAACCCAAGCATCAGAATTCCAGAAGATCAGTCTTATGATAGAAGACTTGCATGATGCCAAAAAGGGGGAAGAGGATCCTCAACAGACCAGGCCTAGGTCTCACAGAAAGGGGGAAGAGGATCCTCAACAGACCAGGCCTAGGACTCGTGATGGGGTTATGGGACTAGGCCCAGAGCCTAATCGGCCCAGGCCCCGAACTTGGACCAGCGGGCCCAAGCCCAGCAACCCAGAGCTCGAGTCAGCCCAACCAACCAGGGCAATCAAGGAGCGGAAGCCCAAGAGAGCCTGTCGACCAGCCCAGTGGGGAGCCTGCCTTCCAGCCCAGTGGGGAGCCCGCCTTCCAGCCTAGCCAGGAGCCTGCCGACCACCAGCCCAGCTGGGAGCCTGCGGTCCAGCCCAACTGGGAGCCTGCGGTCCAGCCTACCCGGGAGCCTGCCTTCCAGCCCAGTGGGGAGCCTACCTTCCAGCCTAGACAGGAGCCTGCCGACCACCAGCCCAACTGGGAGCCTGCGGTCCAGCCTAACTGGAAGCCTGCGGTCCAGCCTACCCGGGAGCCTGCCTTCCAGCCTACCCGGGAGCCTGCCTCCAGCCCGGTCAGAAGCCTTCCTCCAGCCTAGCGGGAAGCCCACCATCCAGTCCAGCAGGAGGGAGCTCAAGCGTCCAGCCTGCCAGCCAGGCTGACCTGCCAGCCAAGAAGAGTAACGGCCAACAATTAATGCGCGACTTAATTATGTGTTTAATTCTATATTAATGTTGTAATTAATTTATTCATTATTATGTTCGGCAGTTACCATTTGTAATCGCCTATAAAAGGCAATTCGAATTTCAAATACAGATATGCTATTTCTGGCTAACTTTCCATATTCGTACTTTCCTAATTCTTGCTTGAGTGTCGTACGTAGCTTTCCTAAAGCCTACGAGCATCCTATTTTGGACCAACACCTTCATCAACCCCAAATCCCTAATTAAAACTACTCACAACTCATAATTGAAGAATCAATAGAATTGCGAAGAATAGAATTAATTGTCATTAATTAAAAAGATGGAACTTACAAATAATCCAAGGTAATTGAAGAACAAGATGGAGAAGTAGAAGAAATTTCGTCCCTAGGGCTCTCTCTAAGCTCCCCCTTTAATTAGGGTTAGAGAGGTGTTATTTATAGGAAACAAAGCAATTCGGGTTGAATTAGGAAACAAGGAAATTCGCACTTAAATTAGGAAACAAAAACGGGGCACGCACGGCTTGGGTAAAACATCCGAATTTGACTTTACTTCCTTCTTGAAAGTTGTAGATAATGAAGTCCTCTATCCACCCCAATTTTACGAATTGGATTTGAATCATCCAATCAACAGATATGAATAAAATGGTGGAATGTCTCATTCTGAAATCGCAACAGGGATCATCTGACTTCGTCGTCTGTTTTCACATTCTTCCTATCAGATTCTCGAAAAGGTGTCTTCGCATGATTTGTATCCCTTGAAGTTGGCTTTCATATGGAACTTGAAACGTGTACATTGGATGTCTCTACAAGGAGATATGCTTGAATGATTAACAGAAGGTCATCCTGATCGTCATTTTCAAGCTCTATTTGTCTTCTTTTGATCCCGTAGCCAATCCTAGAGCTCTTTTATCTTCAACTCTTCATCGTAAACCTCCCGTTGAACTCCAAATCTCTCAAATCAATCTCTAATGTTTCTCAAATCGTCCCGATTGCTTCTCAAGCGCCGGTGTTGGTGTCTAAAATCCTGATTTTGACTCCAAATGACACAAAACTCGAACCAACGCCCGGTAAACATAACTTGAGCTAAAATTGAGACTTGTAACACCTTAAAGCTAGGAAAACTATCAAAATGCAACCCCAACACGCATCAAATGCGTGTTGTAATATGTACTTATCAGATTCCCCCACACTTAAGCTTTTGCTTGTCCTCAAGCAAACAGAACAACAGGACTTACGATAATCACCACACAGAATCAAAACAGTTAGCAGACACACGTAGCTAAAGGAATATTCACAGAACAGACAATCTAAACTTAGAAAATTCTTCCCTAAACTACATCTTTGTACTCAAGCTAACTATTTGAAAATAAGTTCTCACAACATCCTTAAAGTAATGACAACATACACAAATAAACTAGCTATTGATTAGAAGGA
This sequence comes from Cuscuta europaea, assembly GCA_945859875.1. NCBI lineage: Eukaryota > Viridiplantae > Streptophyta > Magnoliopsida > Solanales > Convolvulaceae > Cuscuta > Cuscuta europaea. Next base: position 20,611,064 of record CAMAPE010000017.1, on the reverse strand, counting down.
CTTGTGAAGGTGATGATGAATGGTGGATGGTAATAAATAGTCCCTTTCTTTTGAGAGATTGGAAAATTCTAACAAAGACTCATTGCATTCATGAATTTCAGGACTATTCTTAGGATCAAGGAACTCAGTAGGCCACAATTTAGGAACAATCATCTAAACCTATGCAAAGAGTAGACATGGTGTACTGTAAGGAATAATTGTATTTAGATTTTGATGATGCTATATCCATTAGGACTTTAGAAGTACCCCTTTAGATATGATGTATTAGAATTTTCCCTTGTAAAAATTCTTAGATGTATTCGACTTGACAGAAGTGCTTCAAGAGCAGAAGTGCTTCAAGAACAGAAGGGCTCCCAGAGCAGAAGTGCCTCTTAAGGCTTTGTTGGAACAGAGGACCCTTGGTTCTCTGCTCCAGAACAGAAGTCCTCAGGACCTCTGTTAGTATTGACTCTGACAGAAACCCTTCTGGGTCTCTGTTGGCTACTCCCAACAGAAGTGCTCCAGACCTCCTCTGTTATACTCTATGATAAAGACACCAGAAGGTCTGACACTTAGAAGATTTTCAAAGAACCAGGAAGTCAACTTAAAGATTCCTTCAACGGCTAGGAGTATAAAACGGAAAAGCTACAGTGCATGCATTAAATGCTCATTTAATGCACCCCATGCTACGTAGAGTAATTGCAGATGATTGGCCGGAATGTCAGGAATACTTTATCCCAAAATAGTAACCCGCCAACCTTACCGGGCTCTACTAGTCAAGTCAACTGATCGCTCATTTAATGCAGTTGTCCTTCTACTCCTCCAACGGGAAGACAACCTCAGTATAAAAGATACACTACGAAGAACAACCGAATAACTTTGCCATAATTCTGCAACCACATTGCTAACCAAGCAAGATATTCAAACTCTGAAAAGCAAAAGCCTCCTTGAGATTCAAACTTATTATCCTCTACAAGAGAAGGCAGAAGTTGGAAAAATACTCTTTCCAACTCAAGCAAAGTTCCAAGTGTTCTTCAACTCTTCAAGCTCCTCACTTACACATATTTTGTAACGAAGCTAGTTGGAGGAACCTCAGTTTCAACAGAAACTCTTCTTGCTACAAGAAGGACGTCCAAATAACTGGAGTAGTGAAGTGGTGATACTTCAAGGAGACTCAGTGAAAGGACCAGTGTTAAAGGAAGCCAGGCAGTGCATCCCAGGACACATCTAGACTAGAAGAAGACGTGGAGTGCTTCTTAAGTGCTAGGACTAAGGCTTTGTAAACGGCAGTTTTTACAACTTAGTGGAACAGTGGATTAGAGGAACGAGTTGTTCCTTGAACCACTATAAAAATCCCTGGTGTCGTTTACTTACTGCTTTTAATACTTGCACTTAGATAGAACTGTATAACTCCTTGGACTTGGTATCTGTGTTCAGCAGAACTGGTTCTACGAGTTAACAGAAGGCCTTCTGCCTTTGCTTCTCTGAGGCTAACAGAACTCCCTGCCAGAACCCCATCCGCTGCCAGTCTGTTCTTTCAACAGAACAGGCTATTCTGAAAATCTGGTACTTAGTCTAAAAAGCTAAAAACCAATACAGTCTATTCACCCCCCCTCTAGACTGTATCCAGTATAACCGGGACCAACATGTACAACTAAGCTAAACCGCCGCGGCACGTTGGTGCTTTGACGTATACTTGAAGTACGCGGAGAACTAAAGCTAATTTTCAATAGCCTCCAAGTTTATTAATTATGTTTAGTTTTCTTTGTCATGTTGGCACGAGAACGCCATTTCTTTCGAAAGATACCCAAGTCTCATCTTATTGTGTAAAACACTTACGCTTTTTGACCCGGGCTCCCATTCTCTTTTTCGCAAGGTAAGAGGTCTAGCTATATTAATTTTTCACCTTTCGGATTCTTACTTAGACATTACCCCATTCTAATCTCGGCCTCACCAAGGAAAAATAGCAGTTAAAGTTCATTTGTTTCAGAAGTGAATCCACGCCTACAATGCAATCCTCGAAAATATCAAGATCCTAAAAAGTGACTGCTCTTACCCCATTTGGGGCATAGGAACAATGCCAAAATTGGCTCCTACACAAAATTCCATAAACTTAGCAAATTCATCCCCTAGTTCCCTAAACATGAAGACTACGTCAGAAATATTCACGGGTAAGAAAACAGGCCATTTGGCTATGGAGCTCAATCAATTGGGTAGACAAGGAATAGTTAGGCTCAAAATGGCTTCTCCTAAAGGACTTTTTCAGGTGGGATGGAAAATTTATGAATTCATTCAATGGGTGACTAATGCCTTCATCCTTTCAACAACTAGATTATAGTGCAAGCAATTTAAGCCTAAACACTTCAAGGACATTTTAAAAGCATAGTCAAAACGCTAAGCAGCTCACAAAGACACAGTTTAAAGACAAATTTTCAAAAATTTGACATGAATTTCCTATGAATATACAACTAACACCTGCGCATGCTAACTCTAATAATCACATGTAACAACTACTGCCCGACTACCCAATTCACTCCCCCACACTTAAACTTTGGCATCGCCCTCGATGACCAAAAAATGCACTATGCACAAAGGGGTAAAGAGGAAAGGGTCACGCGTGCTCAACTTCAACTCAAGTCAACAATTAACACATGCGAGTAAGAGTAATAGGAACTTCCCTAAGGCGCTGGTTGGTGCAGAATTAAACTGAGTCAATGTAAACTGTGGCGCATCATCCAGAAAAGACCTGAGCTACAAAACAAACACAGAAACACAAAAAACACACAAAACAAAAACAAAAAACATGCAGAAAATAAAAGTGCAGAAATAAGCTTGGGTTGCCTCCCAAGAAGCGCTATTTTTAACGTCGTTTGCCCGACGATACCTCGTAAGCTTTCAAATAGCACAGACTGTAGTGGGGCACTAATTTTCAAAGTATCCAGGTTTCTCTCAACAAATGCCCTTAGGTGGCGCAAATTCTTAAACTCTTGAAACCATGTAGGAATCACATGGTCTTCAAAAAACTTATCAGCACAGAACTGGAGGATCAACCTCACTTCCTCCTTGAGTGGACATAAAACATGAGTCAAAAATTTGATTACTCCAGGCTCAAAAGATGTTTTGATGCAAGGATCTGTAGCAACATCAAACTCGAACTGCAACATAGAAAAGTATTTTTCTTCCTCACAATTATACTGAATCTCCCCATGTGAGCATCCCAACTCTCGGTAACACCGTTCTTATCAATGTCGTCTTGGAAAGTGTTGTTACTCTCCACACAAAAAGGAATATCATCATCAAGGAGTGAATCAAAGAAATCCAAATCTGAACCCACGTAAGATTCAATCGGTGCATGTGTACAAGAGGGGTAATCTTGCTTGTGGAGTGGGACTTCTTCATTATGAACACCATCTACCTCACCCCCACTCTCTTGAAACGTGTAATCATCTTTTCCCAACTCATCTTCCATACCCAAACCTACCTCAGTAGCACCATCATCATGACTGATCTTCTCCTGGCCCTGCTCAGGTGTTGAGACTAATGATAAATCAAATGGCTGGGGAGTTTCTGTATGAAGATCACAGTGATTTGTGATTTCATCACTTACAGCTTGTACCGTTTCGAACCTTTTCCTGTATTCTTGGAAAAATAATTTGACACTATAATCTTCTTCTTCATCATCTTCAAACATAGGTGGGTCTTCAAATGCATTAGGAAGTGTATCATCCATCACACTCACACCTTCGCTGTCTGACTCAATGCCATGATCATCCTTATTGGTCTCCTCAGGTTGGGCTTCTGTGTCGTTAGGATGAGATCTCCCGGCCTCCTCAGATAGGGCATTAAACAACTGATCCAAGTGATTTTCCATGTTCTGCATCCTTGCATTTGCTTGTTGATTATTTACCTCAGAAGCCTGTATGAATTGCTTGAGTGTTTCTTCCAGGTCAGATAGCTTCTCTGAAATTATCTCTTCCAATTCGTCGTCTGAATCTTGCGGCTCATAGCTCAGCAAAGACGTAGGAGTGATTGAAACATTTGTATTTGTAAGTTGTGGGGAGGACGAAGTGGGGTATGCAGTTGCCCAGTAAGGATGGTCGTATGGAGGAATGGGGCAAAGACATGAATGGTGACCACCTCCACAGAAGTTACAAATGCTATTTTTAGGAAAGCAATCAACCAATTCCTCAGGACTTTTAGTTCGAATGAGAAATTCTAGAATGGAGCCACGTTGTGCCCTTGGATATTGTGGATAAGGATAATGATTAGGAGAATGAGATTGGGAGAATTGCGTATTTGGAAGAGGGTAAGAATAGGAAGATGGAAATTTTTGTGGTGTTGAAGAGTAATATTGGCGAGTTGTGTAGAATTGAGCAGGAGGAGGAGGAGGAGTGTAAGGAGGAGGGTATGACGTATTGTGTGAATATTCCATGGAGGTGAATGGGTGCATCTCAGGTCAATCTGAACAAACCGTTTTTCTGCTTAACAACAAACAAAAGGATGACCGATTCTACAATGCTAAAACAGGTCTGGGCATAACAAACCCACGTAATCTTAAGAAAGTTAATTGCCTTCAATTCTATAACAAAGATTACATGGGACTAGGGTTTGGCGAGAAAATGTATTTTCGAAGTAGAAGAAGAAAAGAGAAAGAAACCAAAACCTGCGATTTCTTGTGATTATCCCTCTGTAAATGAAAAACAACTTTCAGAAGAAAAACCGACTTCCTGCTTTAGTGAATGCCTAGACCCCTATGCTAAAGATATTCCTCACATAGGACATCCTCTAGATCCTCCTCCAAGAGTTGGTATTGCTAAAACTGGTGAGGAACCATGTATTTTTCCCATGGCTCAAAAGCTCAAAAATCTACAAAAAACTCTTGATAACGAGAGAGAGAGAGATTTGAAACTGAAAAAAAAGGTTTTGAGCGCAACTGGCAGGAACTTCTTCAAAAATTTAATGACTTGAGTGAGCAGTTTCATGCTAAAACAGATCCTCCTACGACCAAGCCTGACAGCTCACACACCTCACATGAGAAAAACAATGCTTTTAAAGGTTCGTCCACTCATCTCTCTTCTCCTTTGTTTACAGGGAATGAAGTGAATAAGGAAGGAGAAGAGAAGAATGAGTGGAGGAAAAAGAGGAAGGAAATCGCAGATGGCAAAAAGAAAGTTTTTGAGAAAAGTGCCAGCCCTAGATCTAGTTCAATATTTTACTCAAAAGTTAATTGTAATTCTGTCTCTACAAAGCAAACTTCTAAAAGTTCAGTCTTGAGTCCCAAGCTGAATATTTCTGAGACATCTTCTAGACAAAGTTCTATTTATAATACAAGTGTTGCTTATGGTTATTCTGTTCCAGATCCCCATAACTATGAATGTGATATGAATGTTGTTAAATCTAAGCCTTCCAGAAAGCTTAAACCTGAAAAAGAAACCAAGAAAGGAACTTCTAAGGGAACGTTTTGTATTCCAGATATGAAATATGCCCTTAGAGTTCATTCTAGGAAACATGTTAATCGGCTTTCTAAGGAGGAGATTTTTAAAACCAAACTCAAGAAACAACCGTTCAATCACAAAGCACTTGTCTACTCTCCTCCTGAACCTAAAACAAAAAGATGGGTCCCCAAGATAAGACCCGTCAAAACTGTAACTGAAAGGTGGGTCCCCAAGATGAGACCTACCAAACCTGAATCGAATAGGTGGGTCCACAAACGCAGACCCATCCAAACTCAAACTGAAAGGTGGGTTCCCAATCGTAGACCCATCGCAACTGAAACTGACAGGTGGAGTCCAAATCGAAGACCCATCATAACTGCAACTGAAAGGTGGGTCCCCAAACTTAGACCCACACGGACTAAAATGGAAAGGTGGGTTCACAACATCAGACCCACCAAAATGGAAAGTGCTAGGTGGACTCCAAAAACCAGACACACTGCAAAAGCAGATCTGGCAATTGGAAAGTCCATCGAAGATAGATCTTTTGTTGAAAGAGCAGCTGACCTTGGATCACTGCTCAAAGCAAGTTTTAAAAAGGCGTTTCTTGATAATAAGGAAGGACCCACTCCAAGTTGGGTACCTAATCCTTTTTGATTGTTTTGCATGACGGTCATGTGTGGCACTTGGACTCAGGATGCTCAACCCACATGACCGGAATAAAGCACCTTTTGAGCAACTACACCAACTGCTACGGAGGAAATGTCAGATTTGGGAATGACGCCTCATCTCCTATCCTTGGGTATGGGGGCGTCATCTGTGCCAGCGTTACAATAAAAGATGTCTCATTCGTCAAAGGGCTCAAACACAATTTATTGAGCATTGGACAATTCTGTGACAGCGGGATGGAAGTGAGGTTCTTTGCAAAACAATGCTGTGTTCTTGACAGCACAGGGAATACATTATTAACGTGTTACAGAACATCAAATCTGTACACTATTGATCTGAAAAGCGTCCAATCCACCACTTCCATCTGTCTGCTGTCCAAAGCTTCAACTGAACAGAACAACCTATGGCACAGACGTCTCTCCCATCTGAACTTCAAACATCTATCAACCTTGTCCTCCAAGAAACTTGTCAAGGGGCTTCCTCTGCTAAAGTCTTCCGCTGAAAATCATTGTAGTGCCTGCAAAATGGGAAAAATGACGCGAAGCTCCCACAAGTCAAAATGTGAACCTTCATCTACTCATCAGTTGCAGCTAATACACATGGATCTGTGTGGACCTATGAGAGTACAAAGCATCAACGGTCGCAAATACACTCTGGTGATCGTTGATGACTTCTCTAGGTATACATGGACAAAATTTCTTCGATCAAAAGACGAAGCTGCGGAAATCATTATGACCTTTATCAGAACGATCCAGAAACTGCTACAACACAGTGTTCGAATTGTCAGAACTGACAATGGTACCGAGTTCAAAAATCAGACTCTCACTGAGTTCTATGAATCACTCGGTATCACTCAGCAATTTGCAGCAGCTAAAACTCCCCAGCAGAACGGAGTTGTTGAGAGAAAGAACAGAACCCTTGTTGAAGCAGCACGCACCATGTTAATCCAATCAAGACTGCCTCACTTCATGTGGGCAGAGGCAATCAATACCGCGTGCTTCACTCAGAACAGAACCTTCATCCACAAGCGCTTCGACAAGACTCCATATGAGATCCTATTCAACAAAACTCCTGATATTTCTTTCCTCAAGGTTTTTGGCTGCAAGTGCTTCATACTCAATGATCGGACAGAGAGAAGTAAGCTGGATCCCAAAGCCAGAGAAGGCGTGTTCATTGGCTACTCACTGCAATCCAAAGCTTACAGAGTCTATCTCAGAGACAAGCGGACTGTCATCGAGAGTGTAAACGTTACATTCTATGAAATGGCAGACTTTGCTATTGAACATCTCCAGACCGATCCATCCACTGCTGTACCAGTAGCTTCTGATAAAGCTGAACCAAACACCGAACACGACGATGTGATTCTCGACTCTCTCTTCAGAAACTTTTACGAGAACTCACAATCTCCACCTCCTGCATACACTCCAGAGTCAACATCAACTCCAATAGCAGAGATTCCGCTCCTCACAGGACCAGATGACGTACCATCCACACCCTCAACCCCTCAAACCAATCCCAGAGGTGTGGATGATCACGGCTTTGCCATAAGTCCGGAATCATCTCCACTACACACCACAGCTGCCCCAGAGCCTTCAAATTCATATCAGGACTCAGATCAACCAATAATTACTCCAACTCCTCTAGCTCATGAGAGGAAGTGGACAAGAGCACATCCTGTTGAACAAATAATAGGTGATCCAAGTCAAGGTGTGCGAACGAGATCAGCAACAACAAATGAATGTCACTATGCATGCTTTCTAAGCAAGAATGAACCATACAAAGTCTCAGAGGCACTCGCTGATCCAGATTGGGTGATTGCCATGCAAGATGAGCTCAATCAATTTGACAGACTAGATGTATGGACACTCGTGCCTAAACCCCCTCAGAAAACCATCATTGGCACAAAATGGGTGTTCAAGAACAAGAAGGACGAAGAAGGCATAGTGATAAGGAACAAGGTACAACTGGTCGCTAAAGGATATAATCAGCAAGAGGGCATAGACTATGATGAAACATTTGCACCCGTAGCAAGAATTGAAGCAATCCGCCTTTTTCTTGCGTACGCGGCCCACAAGAACTTTACTGTCTTTCAAATGGATGTCAAGACTGCCTTTCTAAATGGAGTCTTGGAAGAAGAAGTCTATGTCGCTCAACCCGAAGGATTCGTAGATCCCAGATATCCTGACCATGTGTACAAGCTAAAGAAAGCTCTGTATGGGTTAAAACAGGCACCAAGAGCTTGGTATGATGCATTAACCGAATTTCTGATTGACTCAGGTTTCTCAAAAGGGAAGATTGATACCACACTTTTCATCAAGCGACAGAAGTCTGACATCATCCTGATTCAGATCTATGTTGATGACATTATCTTCGCCTCCTCAAATCCACGCCTGTGCAAACACTTTGAGAAACTGATGAAAACCAAGTTCGAGATGAGCATGATGGGAGAACTGAATTTCTTCCTAGGCCTGCAAGTAAGACAACTCTCTGACGGAATTTTCATCAATCAGTCAAAGTATATTCTGGAAATGCTTAAGAGATTCAACATTGATAGCAAATCTTCCATGACGACCCCCATGTCCCCAAACAACAAACTGGACTCAGACCCCTCCGGGAAGCCAGTTGATGCTACAAACTATAGGGCCATCATTGGATCTTTGCTATATCTCACATCAAGCAGGCCTGACATTGTCTTCTCCACATGCTTATGTGCACGCTTTCAGGCAAATCCGAAGGAATCCCATCTGACCGCTGTTCGAAGAATTCTGAGATACCTCAAAGGCACTGTGAATCTAGGCCTTTGGTATCCCAAGCACTCAGGTTTTGACCTAGTCGGATATTCGGATGCTGACTTTGCTGGTTGCCGGATGGACCGCAAAAGTTCATCGGGAGCTGTCCAATTCTTGGGCGATAAGTTAGTCTGCTGGTCTTCCAAGAAACAGAACTGTGTGTCAACATCTACGGCCGAGGCAGAATACGTCGCGGCTGCTAGCTGTTGTTCACAAATATTATGGATGAAGACCCAGCTAAAAGACTACGGTTACACACTCCGCCATATCCCGATCTACAGTGACTCTCAAAGCGCCATAGCCATCACCAGCAACCCGGTTCATCACTCCCGCACCAAACACATCGACCTGCGCTATCATTTCATCAAGGATCATGTGGAGAAAGGAGACATTGACATGTATTTTGTAAGCTCAGAGCTTCAACTAGCTGACTTGTTCACTAAGGCATTGGATGAAAAACGATTCCAGTTCCTAGTCTCCAAGTTGGGCATGTTGAACCTCGAGCCCGTTTAAATATGTCTCCACTGATCTAAAAAGTGTGTGTGTGTGGGACTTGTAAAAAGTGTGTGTGTGTAGGATTTGTAAATAGTGTGTGTGCGTTGCATGTGTTGAGGGGGAGAAAAACCAGCAAAATAACAAAAAATAGTGTGTGTGCGTTGCATGTGTTGAGTGGCAAAAAGAACAAAAAATAGTGTGTGTGCGTTGCATTTGTACATATTGTTCGTTACATTTTTTTGAGGGGGAGAAAATTTTCACTGTTTGAGGGGGAGCTATTTTTCACTGATTAAGGGGGAGCTCTAAATCTTTTACTGTTTGGGCCTCGAAAATCTTTTAAAAAGGGCACTGTGTGTCAGCCCAATCATTCAGGCTCAACTTTACGAAGGAGGTCCATATTTTTTTTCTTCGCGTACAAAAGCCTCGCAAAAGCCCTTCTCCTTCTTTCATTCAGATTTTCTCAAAGGCCAAAAGTTTTCGCAAAAGCAGAGCTCTCAGACCTTCCGTCTTCTTCCCAACCTTACGATCTCGCAATCCCCTTCTCTCTTTCTCGACTACCCTTTGAAGGTAGTTAACGTTCACAATCGCAAATCTCGAAAACGAAGGATCATCTCGAAAACCTGTTTTCCTTGTTCGTATTCGAAATCCTGAAACAGAACGTTTGATTTCGCAAAAACCTTGAACTTTCTCTAAATCAAAATCAAATTAAGTTTTTTTTCGTTTGAATGTATGTCGAAATCGCTTACTATTATCTGCTATATCTTTGTTTTTACAGGTGGAAAATCTCTTCGAAATCGTCGGTTCATCTTCTCGAAATCGAGATCTCGAGATCTTCATCTCGACATCTTGATCTCGAGATTTGAATCTCGAAATCAAGATCTCGAGATCTTCATCTCGACATCTTGATCTCGAGATTTGAATCTCGAAATCAAGATCTCGAGATCTGCTTCTCGACATCTTGATCTCGAGATTTGAATCTCGAAATCAAGATCTCGAGATCTGCTTCTCGACATCTTGATCTCGAGATTTGAATCTCGAAATCAAGATCTCGAGATCTGCATCTCGACATCTTGATCTCAAGATTTGAATCTCGAAATCAAGATCTCGAGATTTGGATCTCGAAATCATAATCTCGAGACTCAGATCTCGAGATTTGGACTTAGAATTTTTTCAAAACTCCACCTGCATAAACTTATCTGACAAATAAATCAAACTCTTTCAATCAAATCAAACTATTGAATTTCATATGCTGACCCCCTGCTTCTACAGCTTAAAATGGCAGGAAACACTACAGCACAGATCGATGATGCCATCTACTCCAAAGAGAAATGGATCAAGGTGCTGGACAACAATTTCCAGCTAGACCTTACAGTCTTCAAGTGCCAGAATCCAATCATTCCGGCCATAATGAAAGGTCACTATCTCTGGCCTGCACTTCACAACGCCAAACCAGTGCCAGAGATATACCTACAACAGTTCTGGGGGCACATGCACACGGATTCATTGAAAGATCGTTCCAAGATCAAGACCAAGTTGAACGGCATGCGGGTGATTCTGACACCATCCATTCTACGGACTACTCTAGCGCTGCCAGTTCACGATACATATGATGCACTGCCAACCATCCCCGATCTGCTCAAAGACGTGGCATCCCTTGGCTACACATCACTACTGCCACAACTGTCAAATTTCAACGGTGCATATCTCCGTCACCCGTGGAAAAATCTTTTCGGGCTGGTGAACAAGTGCCTGTCGCCGAAGCATACCGGATTCGACAAATGCAACAAGCAGATCCTGCTCATCTTCCATGGCATTGCCTTCAACAAGAACTACGACATGGCACAGCTCTTCTTCTCAGAGCTAATGGACCTGGTCAAGGCCAAAGAAAAGAATAGGCCAGGTACCATTCCGTACGCTAGGTGGCTTGGGTTAATCATCAACGACCTCATGGCAGAGCATTCAACAATCCCAAAACGCAGCTCCGATCCACATTTCAAAGCCCCAAAGCTGCAATACTTCAAAGCGGACAAAAACCCGACTTACGGTCTGAGGATTCCTGGGTTTCTACTCAACCTTGTGAGATCTTCAAACCCAGCTATTCAACAATACAAGGAAGCAATCGAGAAGACCGTCCCTATGGTTCAGCAAAACCCAGCTGGACCTACCCAAGGGACAAAACCGAGTGTTGGTAAGGGTCCTACGAGAGCCCAAAAGCCACAGAAACCAGTGGCCGGTTTGCCCAATGAAGGGAAGTCTGACTACTCTCTAGAGACGAGTCAGGCGGCTGAGGGCACCGAGGAAGACGCTGAGGAAACGGCCAGTGAATCGTCTAGTGGAGCCCAAACAAACACTGACGACAAGGCCTCCGAGAGCGTGGGCACGGAGAGTGACAAATCAGACTCGGATGATGACAGTGATGACAATGATAGTGATGATGTGGAGCTCACATATGCACTAATCAGAAAAGGGAAGCTGCCCGTCGAATCTCCAAAGAAGAGAAGAATCACTGCTGAAGACGCAGCACCAATCATAGCTCGCAGACCTCAAGTCTTCACTATTAAAGAAACAGCTAAACCAAGAGCTGATCCGAGCGAGACTAATTGCTCAAAGGATGATTACGACGAGGCAGCTCACTCCATCAAGACATCAATCAACCAGGAAGAAGTTGTCATCCGAGAGACCAGGACTAAAGTCAAAAATGACAAGGTTGCTAAGGCCAAGCCCCAGCCCCGAGCGAAAAAGAGTCTGTTTGATAAGGAAGACGAGCACATCTTTGCTGGCTGCGACTCCTTTATCCAGATAAGCCGAGCCGAATCCCTAAGCACATGAGCCGATCTTTTCGATTCCCGAGTAGAAGTCGCAGCATCTGGCTCAACTGCGCATGCACAGCCCTCTCCCAGCCACTCAATTGCCTCTCAAAAGGTTATTGTTTCAAAAGAACGGGATTCAACCCCCTCGCTGGTTCCTTCTGAATCAGTTGAGCATACAATTGACCTATCTCCCGAGGTCAAAACCCCTTCTTCACTCACATCGAGTCTAGGTGTCACATTTCCCACATTTTCTTCTTTTTCTAGGAGACCTACACTATTCACAGCACATACAGGTGCACTCACCCTGAACACAACAACCAGAGCGCAAGCTATGACGGTTGGAAGCCCTGCTACGCCCATAATGATTCCATCATTAAATGCAGGCCACACATCAGCAATCTTCACTGATGCTGTGTCAAAAGTTACAACCCCCGTAACTGGTCACCCTACCTTTGAAGACGTAAACGTTCTACTAAATCGCTTCCTAGATTCAACCATTAAACCATGGGTGCAAGATGCAATGACCGCTCTAGCACAGGAATTTAGGACCACCCAAGCGGTTCGGTCTGAACAGACACCACCCCAACCTTCCCCTGAACCGTTCATCTCCCATACACAACCCATATCCTCCACCCCTCTATCCCACCAATCCATCAACCAAATTCCTATCCCTTCTATTTCTCGGGGAACCCAGAATACAGAACCAGTATTCTCCCCACACCCGACCACACCCTCCATCGATCTCTCCTCCCTAACCTTTGACACCCTAGCTTCGGCTTTGCTGAATAACCTCTTAAATACCCCAGAAGACGACCTCACTCTTCATCAGCAAGCCATACTAGAAGCTCTTCTTTCCTCACCCGAAACCAAGAGTACTTGCAAGGAGAGTCTTCGTGGTCGCAAACGTTCCCATGAGGACCCCGATGATTCGGATCCTCATGAGGGGGAGAACAAGCGACCTCGATCACTTGAGCAAACTACTCTTCCAAGCCAAACTCCACAGCCAATTCAACCTGAAACCTCAATAAACCAACAGCCACCATCCACAGCCAAACTCTCTAGCGTGGTCGAGCTAGAAATAACATCCCGAGGCGTATCTCCTAGAGATACCAACCGAGGAGGGGATGGAAGTCCTGATGATGATACCACTGGTACATCTTCTCCATCAGGCCATCAGTTGGAACCCAGTTCTAAGCTGATGTCAACGGGCAATCCTAGTGAACCCGGTAGTGCTACACAGGAACAATCACCGCCTAAACAAAGAACTCCATACATCTCCCCAGGCAAAGACATCCATGATGCACTGGAAGAGGCGGTGATATACGACAAATGGCCGAGAAAATGGACAGAATGGGATGATCTCCGGGTTGAAGCCGAGCAAGAGGACATGCAAAGAAACTGGTGGCTACGAGAGCTTATTAACAAATGCTCTGAAGATATCATTAGGCTCGAGGACGATGAACGCAAGGAAGGGGAGAACTACAAGGAATCCCAGAAAGCTCTTGAATCAGTCGTAAGACAATCAGCGGGAAGACTTCCCAAGACAGAGAAACCCTGGGACAACGTTCGAATCAAAGCCCCCTTCCAAGAAGAAATCAGAGAGCATATCTGGCGTAGACCAGACAAAGTCAAGCCACTGAACGAACTGAAGCTAAGAGGCCTTACACACTTAAAAGGAAAACAGGCTGGAGGTCATCTGCATATGTTGCTGCAAAGGTCAACCGGTACACAGAGAGAACTGATGGAACGAGATCTGAAGTCGAATATTCTCCCGATTCATCAAATTCTACAAGTGAAAGCTGAAGACTATCATGGAGTAACATTCTACACTTTCAGACTTCAACGCACCGATGGGAGCGAATTCACTTGTCAAGAGAACGACTTCATCATGCTGAAACCGGATGACATCTACCAAATGCTCATGGCCTACAGATACCTTCCAGTCAGACAAAACATAGTATACAGCGAAGGCCTCGCAGCTATCAAGAGATTCATGCTTAGACAGATCCGAGTACACTCTTCACATGACCTACAAATGGCTATTGAATGCAATCTGAAGAAGACAAATCTGACAAAGCCAAAACTGTATGGTCCAGAACTTGAAGATTTCCCAGCATACCACATCTTCTTCAAACCGCCAGCAGTCACCTATCTGAACCACAAGAACGAAAAGCGTCTAATGGTAGTTAGTGAAATCGAGAAATACTGCGACGGAACACTGAAGATAATCAGAGAGCAGATTCTACAGATGAAGGCAAAGCTGGAAGAAAATCTTCAAGAGGCATCGTCTTATGTTCAAAAGGAACACTCTACTGTAGAGACAATTTTAAAGGCCATTGACGATCGCCTCGAAAAGAGAAATATGCTAAGACAATATGAACATGCACTTGGATTAAGGAAGCACTACTTCAAATCACAGAAGCAATAAGAGAATGACACTTGATCACAAAGGGGGAGATTGTTGGAGATATTTTATTGTGAATCAAGTTGGTCATAGATTAGCTTTATATTTAATCCTTGTATTTAAATAGTGCATAAATTAGATAGAAATCAGGCCAAGTGTTAGGCCCATTTAAACAGGCCAAAAGCCTGGTACGCCTAACCTAAACCTCGCCTATAAAAAGGGAGCCGAGGTTTAGGAAAAGGTTGAACGTCGCACTTATTATTCATAACCTTACGTTTATATCATTCTGCTGTACGTTCCACGGTTTATCAAAGAAGGTTTTACGGTGATTCATTCTGTGTTCATCTTTACGTTTAATCTTCCTTGTTAGATCGATTATTCATTGCTGTGAAAGAAACAGGGACTAACAGATGATATTAGTTAAATGTAAGTATTATTTAATTCAAATGAGTTTATATATGGTTAAATATAATTATATGATTTCTTTATTAGCTATTGTTAATGCCTAATTTAGGATTTATAATGATTTAAATTAGGGTTAGTTAATTGAAACATTACTTAAGTATGATGATTTATGATTGTGAATTACATAAATTAGTTAAATTTTTTATAATATTATTTAAATTTAAGTATTATTTAATTTAAATGAGTTTATATATATGCTCAAATGATTGGATTTGCTCATATTATTTAATTTAGTGAATTGTTAAATGTGCATTATTAATAAGATTAAGATGTTGATAATTTTAGTATTGTGGATTAAATGCCATCAACGTATTGTGCATGTTTATAGTGTAATAATATTAATTGGACGTTAGTTAATTTTAAGAGAATTTTAGTGAAATTTAATATATAAATGTTCGTACACATAAAAAATTATTGTCAATTTTTATGAATTAATTAATGCCATTAACGTAATAATTTAGTGTATTTAGTGTTGAAATCATAATATTGGTTATTAGTTAATAATTGAAATGATTAATGATATTATATGAACATATTAGTTCATCTAGTGAATTAATTGCATTGAAATTTAATTAGTGAAATTTAATATATTAATAATAGTCCACATATGTTGGTAATGCTTATAATTTAGAGTTTTTAACCTGTATAATTTTTTATTATAATATTCAGGCATAATGTATAGACAAAATAGAATGTGGATGTATGATAAACATGTGATATTGTACGGAATGCAATCAATTTTTTTTGAAGGAGTTGAGGAGTTTATTAAATTCGCACTTGAACACCCGACTTATATGAGTGGTGATAAAATCAGATGTCCATCTTCAAAGTGTAAAAATCTCAAATTTAAACACCCAGACGAAGTTGGGTGGGATTTGTACGCGGACGGTTTCGTTCCCAATTATTATAATTGAACTTCTCATGGTGAACCTTTGGATCCATCTATTTTATCACAAACGGTAGGTTTGTCTCGTAACGTCCCTGCAGAGATGAGTGCGGGGGAGACCCTGCTAAAATTAGATGGGAGCAACGTATGGTATATGACGCATACGGTGCATCGATGTCTCAGTTCAACCCCCCACAACCATCTAACGATCCTCCTGAAGCCTCAACCTCGTATCAACCAGACGAGGATGAAAATCTGATATTTTATCAACCTTATGTGGATGAAGGTTTAGCTGAAAGATTTTAAGATGTTTTAAAAGCAGCTGATCAACCCCTGTATGCTGATTGTGAGGGATACTCTCAGCTATCCGCCGTTACAGAGTTTATGAACATAAAAGCTTAATACAGTCTCCCTGAAACTTGCATGACTAGAGTTTTGCAGTCAGTAGGCGGGATGCTACCACGTGATCATAACCTCCCCGATTCATATTACCACATGAAACAATTAATGTCTAAGTTGGGGCTACCTTATATAGAAATTGATGCGTGCCTGGAAGGATGTATGTTGTTCTGGAAGGATGATGAGGCACTTGAATTCTGGAAGTTCTGTGGTGGAAACAGATACAAACCTGTTCCTCAAAGTAAAAAGAAACCACGAAATAGGTCGGCATTATCTAAACTGTATTACCTCCCAATAGCTCCACGACTTCAGAGGGTGTACGCTTCGACTGCTACTGTGAAACACATGACATGGCATGTTGAGCACGAAACAAAAGAGGGTATGATGTCTCACCCTTCGGACTGTGAAGCTTGGAGACACTTTGACCGTTGTCATCCTCAGTTTGCAATGGAGCCACGAAATGTGCGACTGGGATTGTGTTCAGACGGATTTGCTCCATTTGGAAGGTTTGGGAAGAACTATTCATGTTGGCCGGTCATGTTAACTCCTTACAATCTCCCTCCCGACATGTGCATGAAAAGTCACTTTATCTTTTTGACTTTAATCTGTCCGGGTCCCAATGATCCAGGAAAAAAGATAGACATTTATCTCCAACCCCTTATCGAGGAGATGAAAGAACTTTGGGCCATTGGGACACCAACTTATGATGTTTCAAGGGATCAAAATTTTATAATGAAAGCTGCCATCATTTGGACCATTAGCGACTTCCCTGCCTATGGCATGCTTTCGGGGTGGAGCACACACGGTCTTATGGGATGTCCGATATGCATGGAGAAATCAGGTGCCAATTGGCTAACTTTCAGTAAAAAACCAAGCTACTTTGATTGTCACCGCAAGTTTCTCCCGGAAAACCACCGATATCAAAAGGACAAAAAGTCTTTCATTAGAGGTAGAGTGGTACGAGACACCCCGCCCCCGAGATTGACCGGGGAAGCAATTTTTAACCGGGTTCGACGTATTCCTACGGTTGTGCAAGAACCAAATAAGAAGCCATGTGGGTTTTCTGATACCCATAAGTGGACAAAGAGGAGTATATTTTGGGAGTTACCATATTGGAAAGACATTCTCATTCGTCACAATATAGATGTCATGCACACTGAGAAGAACGTGTTTGACAATATATTTAACACAGAGATGGATTTCAAAGGCAAAACTAAAGATGGTCTTGCATCTCGAAAAGATATGACTATTTGGTGTGACAGACCCGAACTTTCTGTTGATCTAGAATATCAGGGTAACAATATTCCAAAAGCGGTCTACCAAGTCACAGAAGCACAAAAGGAATCAATATTACAATGGCTTGTGTCTCTGAAGTTTCCAGATGGCTACTGCTCCAACTTGTCCAGATGTGTGGACATGGACAAACTTGCAACGTCGTCGAGCATGAAAACTCACGATGCTCATGTAATCATGCAAAGACTTCTCCCAATTGCACTGAAAGAGATGCTTCCTGAACACGTATGGTCCTGCATTACTGAGATCAGTTTAATGTTTCAGTCGATATGCTCAAGCGTTTTGGATGCAGCATCCTTCCGGAGACTAGAAGAGTCTGTTCCCATGCTGATGTGTAATTTGGAAAAGATAATGCCTCCATCATTTTTTGATGGAATGGAACATCTTGTAATACATCTTCCGTATGAGGCTTTGAATGGTGGACCCGTCTTCTATCGTTGGACGTACAGATTTGAAAGGTTAGTCACAATTTCATTTATCTTTGAATATTTATTTCATAACAACATTAATCTATGTACCACTTTTATTTTACATTGCAAATTTCTTGGACAGTTGAAAAAGAAAGTGACCAACAAGGCACACATTGAGGCTTCAATTTGTCAAGCGTATTTTCAACAAGAAATCTCAACGTTCTCATCTTTTTATTTTGAGCGTGAAGTCATCACTAGAAGAAAAAGACCTGCCCGGAACGATGACATTGGCGAGGATTTATACGAAAATGTAGTTTCCATTTTGAATTACCCAGGTCTCAGAGGTAAAGGAGTTGCGACAAACCGATACATCGTGGGAAAAGAATTACAAATTGTGCATACTTATATGCTCATTAATTGTCCAGAAATCTTACCATTTTATCAGTAAGTTAAATTTGTAGTTATATTTGTAATATATATACAATTAAGGTATTTGATTTATAATATTTTCATGTTTGACTTCACAGTGAATTTAGAGCGGAGTACTCAACATTCCTTGATAATGAAATTGATGCAATGGTGGATTCTCATTTTATACCGTGGTACAAGTATCAGTTATATATACGTACACACACATTAATTATATATATTATTAAGTAATAATTTTTAATAATTACCCAATGTTATCGTGTTTTAATTTACAGATCAATAACCGTGGGGTTGTGGACCCTTTGTTAGTATCATTATCGTGGGGCCCTGGTGCCTACGCCAAAGTTTGGCGGTCATATGAGATAAACGGTTACACCTATCACACAGTCGATTACGGACAGGGCCGACCAACAGTGAACATCGGGTTATGTGTCCCAACCATCGATTATGATAACTCGGAAACCAGTTTTTTTGGTGTCTTGCATGAGATTCTCGAATTGGAAATGCCTTCTGTTGGGAAAAAATTGACATGCGTTTTGTTCCGCTGCAAATGGGTCGATCCAACACGTGGTGTGAGAAAAAATTCAAAGTATAATATGATTGACGTTAATCACTCTCGCGTGTATAGGGAAAATGAGCCTTTTATACTCACTCAACAAGCAGCCCAGGTTTATTATGCAGAATACCCTTCAACCAGGCGGACACAGAATCCTTGGGTGTGTGCATGTACTGTCCGTCCGAGCAAAATTGTATCACAAACACAACACAAGGACGTTGATTTAGATGCTTTTCAGCAACATTTTTTCCAACCTCCGCCGATTGTTGAGACGGACAACCATCGCATTCAGTTAAGTGATCTCAATGGGGGAAGTGTTGAAGTCATGCCAGAAACGCACCTTCCGGACCTAACACCTCCATTGAGCGCGAAATTGTTGAAATGCATGAAGAACAACAAAATGCTCAATATCAGGAAGAAGAGAATGGATAGACGGTTCTGATACAGAAGAAGATGTTGTATACGTAGAAAATAACGATTCTGATAGTGACTAATTGTGTTGTTGTAATTACAATTTTTTTGAGTTCGAATATTTGTGCTCTTTTCTTCATCATTATATTAGTCATACAATATTTGATTTTTTTCATCATTATTAAAACATAAGTACGAAACACACAATTTTTTTTATCACAATCAACTAACGAAACATTATTCATTTATCATAATAAGCAAACAAACAAATACAAAATTATTCATCAATATCAAAACTTTCAAGAGGCCTAGCCCACAACTCGTTAATTTTCCTTTCAGCTTCTTCGTTGATCAGGTCCATATACTCCGAACATTCTTCTGCACGTTGAAGCATCCGACACAAGTTGTTTGCTTTTGACTTGCCGAGTGAGTAAGATTCCTCATCTTTATAGTCGCCAAAACTTTCAAGGGGTCTAGCCATCAACTCCCTGATTCTCTGGTACGCTTCAACGGTTTTCGGCTCCATAAGCTGTGTAATTAGCTTGAGTCCTTTCATAGCTCTACACATCGAATCCCAGTCAATTGGTTCTCGATTAGTCATTTTATTTTCCACACAAACATTGGACCGGACATCACTTATTTATACCGAAAAATCGAATATATTCCCCTGAATTTATTCCACTGTCGCCGGCCTACCCGAGGAGCTGACAGAACGTCTGGAAAATAATTAGTCACGGACGGATACGTGACTAGGGCCGTGACTAATTCAAAATTTTGAATTAGTCACGGCCTTAGTCACGGATTCGTCCGTGACTAGGGCGGTCAAAGGCGGCCCTGACACCTCGTCTTCCGCGTGTCTGACTTCGTTAATTACAATGGCTACTCATGGATATATCTGTGACTACGTCCGTGACTACGACCTTATATAATTTAAACATTAGCAATTTTTTTTATTCCGAACGCTCTCCCAAACCCTAAAACTCTCCTTCCCCCTTTACTTCTTCTACACTCCACCGACCTCGACCTCCAACGCCACCTTCCACTGTCCGCTGCCACCGTCCGCTGCCACCGTCCGCTGCCACCGTCTACTGCCACCGTCGGCCGCCGCTCTCCGTTAGCTACCTCCGTCGCTCTTCGCCGTCCTCTTCATCAAGGTTATGTGTTCTAAATTTTAATTACTTTTAATTCTTATTTTTAGTATTTGATTTTTATTCCAAAAATGCATGTTATTATAAGTGTGTTCGCATTATTCTCAAATTGTGTAATATGATTTAGTTAATATGCTCAAATTGATTTATGCATGATTTTTTTAGTTTTGTATACATGTTTTGTGTAGTAATATGATTTCGAAATATGATTTAATTTAGTTTATAATATTTCTTTAATTTTCGAAATACATGTTAATATAATTCAGTTTTCGAAATACATGTTTTGTATACATGTTATTAAATTCAATTTTGTATACATGTTATTAAACACATGTTTTTCGAAATACATGTTAATATAATTCAGTTTATTACATGTTTTATATGCTCAATATAACATGATTTAGTTTATATATATGTTTAATTGGCATCACTATATTTGTTGTGTATAAGTTTAATTAATATGTATGCCTAAATAAGGTTTAATTGTAGGTTAAACAACATGCATGCTTATTCAAACCTTTTTTTTTTATTTCGGACTTATGTGTTACATTATATGCATCAATATTATTTTTGAATAGATATAGTTTACATTATATTCCTCAATTAATTAAAGAAATACCCCCTCATGTTAAACTTCCAAAAAAGTTTAACATGTTAATTATAAAATATTAAGTTAGACATTAAAAATTGTTTTCTCAAATTTAATATAAAATATAGACTATGAAAAACACTGTTTAATAAAAAAAATGTTTTAACTATTTTAATTAAAAAGTTTTCCCGAATTAATTAAAAAATACCCCCTCATGTCAAACTTCCAAAAAAGTTTAACATGTTAATTATAAAATATTAAGTTAGACATTAAAAACTGTTTTCTCAAATTTAATATAAAATATAGATTATAAAAAAACATTGTTTAATAAAAAAACTGTTTTAACTGTTTTAATTAAAAAGTTTTCCCGAATTAATTAAAAAAATACCCCCTCATGTCAAACTTCCAAAAAAGTTTAACATGTTAATTATAAAATATTAAGTTAGACATTAAAATTTTTTTCTCAAATTTAATATAGAATATTAGATTATTAAAAAAACACTGTTTTAATAAAAAAACTGTTTTAACTGTTTTAATTAGAAAGTTTTTCCGAATTAATTAAAAAATAGTCTGTTGGATAATTGATACCCATATTGTATAAACAGGAGAGATTGAACAAGAATGGAGAAGAAATAATGAAAGTGTATAGAATGAATGAATATTTGTTATGGTTTACAAGCCTCCTATAAGGAGTATATATAGGGAAAATCCGGGTCTGGGCCTGTAATATGGGCCTGACAGACCCGGTTACATAAATGGAATGATAGTATAAAAAGCTAATCTAAAACATCTTAATAATAATAATAATAATGTACAATAATATGAATCCTCTAAACGTGTGTGGGCCGCTGTCCAGGCCCAGTAGTCGGCATACCGGGGGGTCGGAGTCCATATACTCCATTAGAGTCCCCCACTCCCTGAGTCGAGAGTACTCGAGGCGAAAGGGAGTAATCCAAACTGCATCTGCAACGTTCTTCTGTCTTTGGATTTTTCCTTTTCGATCGGGGGACCACCACCCTTGTCCATGATGGGGAGGTGCCTCGTTAAAAACCTTTACTAGGAAAAAACCCAGTGGGAAAAAATCCTAATAAAGGGAAAAAGAGTACACCTAGCGCCCCCAACATGAAATAAGGAAGGCAGGCCCCCTCTGGCATAATCACTTTTGTCTAGCTCAACCCGTCTTCATCTGACTCATCTCTCGTTCCTGCTCATGCGTGATATTTTCTCCTCATCTAGAAACTCTGACCCCTCAGTCCCCCAGTCCCCACTCTTTGAGGCGAGTGGAGACGAGGTGAAAATGAGTAAAGTCATCTTTGTACCTACACATTTAACATACATATAAATTTTTTCCTTGGGATTTATGTTCCCGATCGGAAGTTCGTCACTTGAAACAAGTGGAGATGTGAATTGTTAATGTAATGATAAAATACTTAGTGGAATGGATGTGTGAGCCATTCGTAAGCAACAGTCGCCACTCGAGGAATGACTAAGACCGGTCTTCGTGCCCGACTTGGTCGGGGCTTTGTCTTCGTGCCCGACTTGGTCGGGGTTTGTGCCTGATCGTGGTCAGGGCTTTAAATCCTAATGATGGGTCTCAAGCCACACTCTACTAGGCATTTGATCATAAGTGCGTGATAGTGTGATATTTAACCGACAAAAAATGATTTAATTAAATATAAATAATATTAAAATTAAAGATACTTATCTTTTGATGGGCTGAAATTTGGGTAGTTTGGTCTGAATACGTTTCTGAAATTGAGGCCCGTTGAACTATTCACTTGGATCACATGCGGCCTGGCCTACTGCTACTCTTGGCCGGTACTCAAATCCTGCAGCCTGGCATTTGATTAGGTCTGGAGATAGGGGAAGTAGTTGGCATTTGATTATGTCTGGAGATAAGGGAAGCAGCTCTGCAGCCCTGTCCTCACGTTTGGCAAGTGGGCAGAACTTTCAACTCCTTATGCGGCCAAGATCCCAAGCAAAAACATACGGCCATGACCCTCCTCGTTTAGGAAACTCAGTTGACAGGATGTTAAGGAAGGGAAGAGGAGTACGCCATCCACCCCCCCTCGCCGCTGGTTGGTTAGGCTCTCCGTTGTTGGAGAGGGGAGCAGAGAGTCGAAGGCACCAGATACCGCTGTTGCTGCTTGGGTCGCGAGAAAAGCTCTGCGGCGGCCATTAATGGCGGTTTCCGGGCTTCAGGCTCCGGTACTCGTGCCATGATGGAGAGCAATGTCGTGGCGCAGCGGCTCGGAGCGATGCTGACAGGGTTGTGACGGAGGAGCTCGTACCTGATGCCGTGAGCTGCAGTGGACGGCGTGGGGCGGCCTCAGCTCAGATCTGGGAGCGGCTGGTGAGCTTCGGCAGGCGACCAGCTTCTGCTATCGGCGCACGGCGGCGACCAGGAGGGCGATGACTTTTCTGGCGAAGACATCTCCGGCCACTGTGTCGGAAATCCCAGATGCCAATTTCCAGATCTTATCCGATGTTTTTTCTCCTTTTTTGTTCTTTTCAGACTGATTTCTTGTAAAAAAAATTGCAGAATAATTTTTGGTTGTTTTTGGGAGGTTTTCTCACTTGATTGTGTTCAAACCTCTCAACGAGAGCACCATTGTTGGATAATTGATACCCATATTGTATAAACAGGAGAGATTGAACAAGAATGGAGAAGAAATAATGAAAGTGTATAGAATGAATGAATATTTGTTATGGTTTACAAGCCTCCTATAAGGAGTATATATAGGGAAAATCCGGGTCTGGGTCTGTAATATGGGCCTGACAGACCCGGTTACATAAATGGACTGATAGTATAAAAAGCTAATCTAGAACATCTTAATAATAATAATAATGTACAATAATATGAATCCGCTAAACGTGTGTGGACCGCTGTCCAGGCTCAGTAGTCGGCATACCGGGGGGTCGGAGTCCATATACTCCATCATAGCCCCTCATGTCAAACTTCCAAAAAAGTTTAACATATCAATTATAAAATATTAAGTTAGACATTAAAAATTGTTTTCTGAAATTGAATATAAAATATTAGATTATAAAAAAAACTGTTTTAATAAAAAAACAGTCTGTTAAACACTGTTTAATAAAAAAAAACTGTTTTAACATTTAATTAACTGTTTTAGAAAAACACTGTTTTTTATTAACTGTTTTAATAAAAAAACAGTTTTTATAGAATGTATAAAATATGATTTTGTATAAAGTTTAGTAAAGTGGCGTATGAATAAATACAAAATTTGATTTTATACAAAAAACTGTTTTTATATAAAACTGTTTTTATACAAAAAAACTGTTTTTATATAAAACTGTTTTTATATAAAACTGTTTTTATATAAAAATGTTTTTATATAAAAATGTTTTTATAAAAAACTGTTTTTATATAAAACTGTTTTTATAAAACTGTTTTTAGAAAACTCTTTTTAGAAAACTGTTTTTTTAAAAAACTGCTTTTATATAAAACTGTTTTTATATAAAATTGTTTTTATATAAAATTGTTTTTATATAAAATTGTTTTTTATAAAATTTAAATACGAAAACTTATTTAAAATTTCAACCAAAATTTGATCTTCTATTATATTTACACCATTATTTGAAAATGTAAATTAATACTCCCTCCGTCCCTATTAATTAATTATTTTAGATGAGCAATGAACAATCAACCTCGCGTGCCCGCCCGAGCTATGCGCCCTTAATCGAAGCAGAGCGCAACAATGAAAATTCGGATTGGGTGACACCTCACATGCATGGTTGCTAAGTAAGTAACTATGAACTTTATCTAATGTCAAATAATTTTATCTAATGTCAAATAATCTAACCAAAACGGATATAAAAAAATATCATTAATTTTTTGAAGCGATCAACAAGTGCTGGACCAAATCAAAATCATAATTGGTGAACACTTTCTTGGCAACTGGGCTACGTACATGGATGTTGACCCCAAGGTCTGTGAACTTTGGTGGAACCTGTTCAAGGTAAAAAAATGAACGTTCCCTGCGTCATTGTAGTAACCTAAAATTTGACAAATGATAAATTAATTTATTTTTTTAATAAAGGGCCGGTTTCGCTGGATTGAAGAACAAGACCCCGCTATTCTAAGGGCGTATAACGCCAGAATTTCAAACTGGCTTCGTCCCACTTTTAAGCGTGCCCGAGCCAGTGTGGTAAGGCCTCAATGGTGTTCGGATGAGGTGTGGGAAAACCTCGTCCGCCACTGGTCTTCGGATCCGACCTTCTTGGCTAGAAGCGAAACCGGGAAGAAAAATCGGATGTCCGAGAAGGCATTAACCACACAATGGCACGGAGGCCGCAAACCTCAGAGTATAATAAGGAAATTCTTAAGTCTTATTCAAATAAACCTTACACCATTTTAACCCTTCATTTTTTACATTATTTATTGATTTTAAGCCTTTTTCGAACCATGTAGGCGGAGCCTCAGAAGAAGAGGGTCTCTATCTTCAAGGTCATCAAACACTGTTGGACGAAGAACGATGATGAGTTGGAAGCCGATCTGCCACCCCGCCTTGCTGAAATCGAAGTACGTAACATCAATTTTATTATTTCAAATCGAAGTAAATATCATTTCAATAATTTTTGTACATGCTTGTAGACGAAGTATAACACAAATGTTGAGAAGAAGCGGGTAGAATTAAGCTTGACCCAGGAGGATGAGATCGATTCTGATGTGAAAGATGATGCGATCCTTGAGGTAGCTAGGGTGTACAAGGGCCGGCTTCCGTGCCTGGGGGCTGAGGGGCAACGGATTTTGTAGGACCGCAGCGGCAGCGAAGCTTCATCATCTTCTCGATCAAGGCGGGGAGAGGATTCACGCATCGCCCAATTGCAGCGAGAATTGGGGGAGCAGCAGCAGGCGTTAGAACATCAACGGAAGAAGGATGAAGAAACAAGGGCCCGGCTGGAAGCGATGGAACGAATTGTTGCCGGATATCAGCCTCCGCCTCAGCCTCTTCCTCTGCCGTACATGTTGCACGTTGAGCAGACTCCTCAAGTTCCGGACATGGGTCATATGGGTCATCATTCTAACTCCGGATATGGTAGCATGCCTGCAATGGGGTCGACATTCGGATCTCTGTCGTCTGATTTCTTCAATCAATTTCAGTCATCCGATGGAGGCAGACGAGGAGGCAGCCGAGGAGGTACCCGACCCTTTGACCCCGTTGATGCCGAAGCGGATCATCATCATGATTATGATGATAATGATGCATATGATAATGATGATCCTAATTTTTATCATTATGGAGTCCGACGGTCGGACATGTAATAATACATTTTTTAAGTTTAACATTTCATATTAGTTTTATAATTCCAGTCTGTAATAACATTTTTTATGTTTAACATTGTATGGATTTTGTTTTTCATTTAATGTTCTAATTGCTTTGAAGAAAAATTAAAATAAGTTTTAATTTTTTTAAATGTTTTTTTTTAAAAAAACAAAAACTTTAGTCACGGACTAAATCTGTGACTATTTTTTTTTGTCCGGAACTCTTTTCTATATTTAAAATTTATTTTTAAAAAAAAATAATAGTCACGGATACATGTCCGTGACTAATACAAATTTTGAAAATTTAAACCGCGGGCTTTTGAAAATTTGAAAATTTCAAAACTTAGTCACAGATCGGTCCGTGACTAATATGGCCGAATTTTAAAAACAAAAATACACGTAGTCACGGACATGATAAAAAAAAATTTAAATTAAACGTAGTCACGGATCTGATCCATGAGTAACGTGCCGGAGTAGCAATTCCGGTCAACAATTAGTCACGAACTAGGTCCGTGACTAATCCGTGACTACAGTTAGTCACGACCAAAGTTCAGTGACTACATTTTAGTCACGGACCTAGACACGGACAAAATCCGTGACTAACTATGTTAGTCACGGATTTTTTACACTGCGGTCCGTGACTAAGTCCGTAACTACAGACGATTTTTTTTGTAGTGAATAGGGGTAATGAATAATGTTGAAAAAGTAAGAGAGAATGTGAAAAAGTATGCCAGAAAAGATAGAAATAGAAAAAAATAAGGGTAATTGAATATTTTTAAAGGAAAAACTTATCAAAAAGAGAAAATATAGCAAACTTTTAAATACATCTAAAATAGAAAATTGTAGCAAACTTTTAATACAGAGGAAGTACTATATTTTTAAATAAAAATATTTCTTGATAAGATAATGATATGGAATTGTTCTTTTTTAAAAATACTCATTAAAACAGAGAACTTATAACTTACACGAGAGTATATTAGCCAATCATTAATCAAAGTTTATCATCATTGACAAAAATGTGAAATATGATAAGTGTTGAGTTTGATCCAACACGGTATACTAAATAAAGATATAAATTGTATGAACTATCTGTTTTTACGTGGAAACCCGAAAGGGAGAAAACCACAGGACTTTTTAGGCTAATGTCCAAGCCCTCTCATTTTATTAATACTCTCTTCACCATTATTACATTGTACAAGCTTCCATTAATGGAGTATTATGCCAACTAGCTAGAGAGATGGAGGAGAAAAAAGGGGATCCTTCAATACGAGGGGTATCCTCGTATTTATAGACAAAATGGGAGGGGTGCACTCCACCCTAATCGGCCAAACGGGCCTGCAAGGTGGGCCTTCTAGGCCAAAGTGGGCCGGATGGCCGAAATGACCAAAATGGGCCTCACTGGTCGGGCCCCATACTAGGTAATGCCTTCGGCTACAGAACAGTGGTAGACTGAGATAATATATCTCAACACAAGTCCCCTAGCTTCTTGAGTAGTGAGCGTGCGAATCTGCTCGGGAAAGTATACTCTTGCTCACGCTCTTCCTTTGTTTTCCCTGAACATGTGTCTTCGAGTAACCCTACCATATGAGTGGCAGTCTGCCCCTCTGTACATAACATGCCGGTAAGACGCTCCCCCTCCTGACTGGATCGGGCAAGGGATGTTCTTCCCCGGATGTTTTCCCTCTGACTCAGGTTTTCTACCTGAGGAGCTCTAGAGGCTCGCATGTATCAGCCGAATGATGCGAAAAGGACGAGACATAATGTGTGTGTGTGTGGATGTATGAGATGTGATGCATGAATGTATGAATGAGTGCAATGTATGAGACTGGGGGCCTATCGAACCTACGGTCTTCTGTGGAGGGAAAATTGGTCTTCATATGATAATCTCCCAACGGCAGTGGTCGTGGGGATGAAGCGATGATGCTGAGGGGCCCATCATGATGCATAAGACGGTGGTCTCCATCCTGGAATGGCACGGGCAAACCCATCCGTGAACTGGTCACGATGGCGTTGAAGGGCCGATCGTGCTGCATAAGACGGTGGCCCCCATCCTGGAAAGGCATGGGCGAAACTGACCGTGAACTAGTCACGATGGCACTGAGGGGCCAATCGTTCTACATAAGACGATGGTCCCCACCCTAGAAGGCATGGGCGAACCTGACCGTGAACTGGACACGAAAGCGCTGAGGGGGCGATCGTGTTGCATAAGACGGTGGTCCCCCATCGTGGAAGAGCATGGGCGAACCTGACCATGAACTGGACACGATGGCATTGAGGGGCCGATCGTATTGCATAAGATGGTGGTCCCCCATCCTGGAAGGGCATGGGCGAACGCGACCGTGAACTGAACACGATGGCGCTGAGGGGCCGATCGTACTGCAAAAGACAGTGGTCGGCCATCCTGGAAGGGCATGGGCGAACCCGACCGTGAACTGGATACGATGGCGCTGAGGGGCCGATCATACTGCATAAGACGATGGTCCCCCATCTTGGAAGGGCATGGGCAAACCCGACCGTGAACGAGACACGACGTCGTTGAGGGGCCGATCGTACTGCATAAGCGGTGGTCCCCCATCCTGGAAGGGCATGGGCAAACCTGACTGTGAACTAGATACGATGGCGCTGAGGGACCGATCGTACTGCATAAGACGGTGTCCCCATCCTGGAAAGGCATGGGCGAAACCGACCGTGAATTGGTCATGATGGTGCTGATGGGCCGATCGTACTGCATAAAGTCGCGCTCTCCATCCTGGAAGGGCATGGTGAACCTGACCGTGAGCTGGATACGATGGCGCTGAGTGGCTGATCATACTGCATAAGACAGTGGTCCCCCATCCTGGAAGGGCATGGGCGAACCCGACTGTGAACTGGATACGATGGCGCTGAGGGGCCGATCTTACTACATAGGATGGTGGTCCCCCATCCTGGAAGGGCATGAATTCTTCGAGATTGCTGACCTCACAATAATGTAGTATAGTCTAACAGCCTTGTTGCATTTTCTACTCACTCAGATCACAATGAGGTTTAGAAGTCTTAGCCTTTTGCTTAAGTTTCTCAGCACTAGAATGAGAAAACATAGATCCAGAGTCACTAGAAGAATACTAAAAGAATAGTGTGTGACAAAGCTAAACGATTGAGAGCTTGAACTTGAATTTTCTTTAAAGACACTTTTTGAAATAGGAGAGGAGGTAGAGGTTGTGTCTGTTATGGGGGAAATTTTGAAAAGTTGTTCTTTTTCTATTTTGAAAACCTCTCTTTCAGTTTCCTAAGATCTGCGCAAGTCTGCAATTTTACGGATGATCTTTGGAATGTAAAGTTTGCCAGTTTTGAGTTTTTCAGACACAATTTTTTCTTCCCCTGCAGACACAAACTCAAACTCACTTGTTGGAGGAAAAAATTATACATAGTCATCAGACAAAGAAATTTCCCTAGTCTTCTAACTAACATTTAGTTTAGTGTAGTCAAACGATATCTCAGCCTTACGATTATTTTCTCTCTTTTCATTTTCTTCGGCATCAGTTTCTGATGCTCCCACGAAGGACATAAGTTTCGTCAAACCCAAGCCCATGTATCGACTATCGAATGTCATACAACTGCTTGCAGATGACTTTATTCAAGTTGCATGGGTTTTGGAACCCTAAGCCTTCCTTGGAATTGTAGAAAGTGGTGTCTTTTGGTTGATTTAAGAAAATGGTTTGTTATGTTTGACCTCTATTAGCAAGTAAGTCCTCCAACTCTTTAATCTTAGAATATAATTTGCATTGTTGAGTTCGAATATGTTCATATTTGTTTTCGCTGCAATCCGATCAAGTTCAAAAGCTTTCGATTGCTTAGTTAAGTCACACACTCTTGCTTTAGAGTGCTCTAATTTAGACTTAGGAGTGGTGTTCTCATTTTGTACATTGGTTAAACGAACAATGAAAAAAGATTTTTTGAGTAAGTGTTTTCTTAAGACACTTTCATTATTGGCTAGGCGGGCTTCTAATTCCTTAATTAATATACGTTCCTCACTCAAGGACGAGATTTTATCCTGTGAAGAACGTATTTGATATGTGAAAATATGATTCGATGAATTTACCCTGAGCTCATCATTTGACAATTCTGCGTATTGGATGTTACACAATGATGATGATCTAGCGGAGGCATCCATGATTGATTGTTGAATGTTGATTGTTCACGTGAGGTTGATTGAAGTTTCTGCAAGTTTCTGAACCTTGAAGTGTAGCTCGGACCTTGAGAAAAGATAGTCTTAACCTTGATTTTTTTTAATTCTTTTGACTCTTTTTTTTATCTTAAGATTGACTCTTGGAAGCTTTGACCGTAGTGTTGATCTTTGGTGTTGGACTTTTGACCTCAATGTTTGAAGTGGCTCAAAAACTAGCTCTTGAAGTAGGTATATGGAGAAAATGTACTTTTTCAAGTAATGATGAAAGAAAGCTAATTAACTTCTCACACCTAAACTCATTGAGAATCTTTGAGCGTATATATATGAACCACTCATTCCTTAGTACTAAAAGGTGAAGGAGAAGAGGAGAGCTCTCGTGCACATGAGAATTCCGGCATGTAGTTCAAAATTTAAAATTCGCACCACCCTGCGCGGGCGTCCTACGGGCACGATAACCGCAAAATTCAGCGGATCTCAAAAGACAATTTTGCTCCTCTTTCTTTTTTTTTAATTTTCCAGGCAGTTTTTTTAACTTCGCTACGTTTTCGCATTCGATGTAGAACTTTGAGAAAAAATCGAAAATCTTTTCAATGTTGGCCTACGACCCTAGTTAGTTAAATACGGTACGGGAATTAATCGAGGTTTAAATTGTACGCGTTTTATTCGGTAACATTAATGAAAAAGCGGTCAAAAATACGTTCAAAAAAACGTCTACTTTTAAAAAACGTGTTAATACGTATACGTGTATAATACGGTATCTGTTACCAAAATTCGGACAAAAAATACGGGTACTATTTTGAACATGTAAATTATATACTTCACAAAATAACATATATAGTAAAAACAAATAAAAGTTTACACATATTCAAGTTGCAAATCTCATTACTACATAAAAGAATAATTCTTAATTGCATAAGTCGATGATAAAAATAAAAATAGTAATTAAGTCCGAGACATGATTTTATAAACAAATGTCAACAAATAAGACATAAAATATAGATTGAGCTTAAGTTAAAATGTTTATCTTTATTTGATCATCAAATAATACTCAATTTAAATTCATCATTTTCATCAAGATGACGGATGACATATGTGACTGCTACACACGCTTCTTATTATTTCTGTGTAAAAGTTTATACTAAAAAAAAGTCAGGTTCAGTTGAACTTTAATTTTGACATGCTTATTTGGAAAAACATCGGAAATCTAATACTCTGTAGTATTTTAAGTTTTAGTCTTTAAGAATGTTAGCTTTAGCTTCCATGCAATTCATTTTAGTATTTAATAATTGTATTTTAGCAAGACAAAAACATGAGGTCACATGAAATAGCTTTTCTTTTTCTCTTTTAAATTATTGTTGATCCCCTATATATTGATTTAATGTGTTCATTCAATTCATCAATTCATGTTTTTATTTTTTGTAAAGTAAGGGACGCAAGCTTAAGCCGCCATGCAATTAATTTTTGTATTTAATAACTGTATTGTATTTATTAATTTTTGGCTTTACACTATTGTTGATCTTATATGCATTTAATGTGTTTATTCAATTGATCAATTCATGTTTCTATTTTTAGTAAAATACGGGAAAATACGTTTTATACGGGAAGTAGGAGTTTTTTTCCTTTTTAAACGGACCAACATTATTTTTCGTTTTAGACGTGTTTTTTTGTTCAAAAAAACGGTACGCGTTTAAAACGCGTTTAAAACGGAAAAAAGCTAACTAGGCCTGCGACAACGTTCTTCGATGTTCAACTGCGAGAAACCTTCTTCGAAAACTCTGCAACTTCGAAAAACTTAAAGTTCGGGAAACCTGTCTTCTTCGAACAACCAACAAATAGCGATCTTAAACTCTCAAATATGGATATGGATGCACGAATTCGAAATAAGGATCAAGAGGAATTTCATTAGAAGGATCTTAAATATTTCTGTCGAGGTTTATTCCCTTCAACCCGTAGGCCCAACACACAACCTAAGGGTTTCGAGTGGGTATTTTAGGAGAATAAGGTCAAACAAGTAAAATGAGACCCAATAAGAAGTTTCAATATAATTCTACGGTTAAAGGCGTGAGGCCGTTCGTACTTACAAGGCGTGAGGTCGTTCGTACAGATGTTGTGCTACAAAGTGAGGACATTCGTCCCCACATATGCTACGAGATAATAAGAATGCTATAATACTATAGTGCTAAGTTGCCTCCCTTTACAATGAAATAAATGCTACTATTTATACCGTCAATGGGTAGCTAGATCCATTGAACCCAGCTCTGGATGACTTGATCCCAAACACCAAATCCCCTGAAATAAATGCGCGACCACCAGGATCTTGGCTTCACGCCAAGGGGTGGGCACGTTCGTCCACATGGGTTTGCCTAGCTCGATCCCGACCACCAGATCTTCTGCATTAAATGTGCAATCACCAGATCTACGTACGTCCCCTGGATGATGGGGAAGGGTATCCCGTTGTCTCGGGCCTTCTGAGGACGTGCGTCCCCATGATTTTGCCTCCCGTTTCCTGCTGAAGTCCTGCGAGACGTGCGTCTCGTGCTGCTTCTGGGCCAAGGTACCCGCGACGCTTGGATACGTGCGTCCCCTGGATGATGGAGAATGGTATCCTGTTGTCTTGGGCCTTCTGGGGACGTTCGTCCCCATGAACTTGCCTATTGTTTCTTGCCGCAGTCCTGCAAGACGTGCGTCTCGTGATGCTCCTAAGCCAAGGTACCTACATACGCTAAGATACGTACGTCCCCTAGTCCTTCTCTTGACGTCTGTAGGATAAAGGTTTATGGGCCAGCCCCCATTGGCCATTAACCTAACACAAGTCCCCAACTTCTGATGTTCCGAGCGAGCGCGGGACATAAGGAACTAGAATTAAATCCGACGTACGTCGCCAGCCAATACCCTTGGCGCCTCCCAAGTCATAGGCAGAGGGGTACCTCATTAAAAACTCCGCTAAGGAAAAAACCCCGTGGGAAAAAATCCTAACGGAGGAAAAAGAGTACTCCGCCCTGCCATGAATTCCGGAGAGGGAAACGACGCCCCTGACACGATGGTTGTCTGCTGTATTCTGGATCTCCAGATGTCTTGCTTTCTTTATTCACTGGATCGTTGTACCGGGACGTCTTCCCGTCTAGAGGGAGGGTATTCTTTGTTGTGTCTCTGGGGAAGTTCGGGTTTCCTACTTTTGGGTTTCCCTCATTTCGTTCGTCCACCTTCCCACCACACCGACATCTTAAACCCTCAGGTCGTACCGCACTGGTTAGTGTTCCAATATGGAGAACGTTTTGTCCTCTTAAGGACGTTCGTCCACCTTCCCACCGCACCAGAAGCTTAAGCCCTGAGGCTGTACCACACTGTTTAGTGTTCCGAGATGGAGAACGTTTTGTCCTCTTGGGGACGTTCGTCCACCTTCCCACCGCACCTGCAGCTTAGGACCTGAGGCCGTACCGCACTGGTTAGTGTTCCGAGATGGAGAACGTTTTATCCGACGTTCATCCACCTTCCCACCGCACCGGCAGCTTAAGCCTTGAGGCCGTACCGCACTGATTAGTGTTCTGAGATGGAGAACGGCTTATCCGACCTTCGTCCACCATTCCACCGCACCGGCAGCTTAAGCCCTAAGGCCGTACCGCGCTGGCTAGTGTTCTGAGATGGAGAACGGTTTATAAGACGTTCGTCCACCTTCCCACCGCATCGGCAGCTTAAGCCCTGAGGCCGTACCGCGCTGGTTAGTGTTCTGAGATGGAGAACGGTTTATCCGACGTTCGAACCACCGCACTGACAGCTTAAGCCTTGAGGCCGTACCGCGGTTGTTAGTGTTTTGAGATGGAGAACAGTTTATCCGACGTGCGTCCACCTTCCTACCGCACCGGTAGCTTAAGCCCTGAGGCCGTACTGCACTGGTTAGTGTTCTGAGATGGAGAACAGTTAATCCTTTGGGGACGTTTATCCACCTTCCCACCGCACCGGCAGCTTAAGCCCTGAGGTCGTACCGCACTGGTTAGTGTTTTGAGATGGAGAACGGTTAATCCTCTTGGAGATGTTCGTCCACCTTCCCACCGCACCGACACCTTAAGCCCTGAGGCCGTACCGCACTAGTTAGTGTTCTGAGATGGAGAACGGTTTATCCTCTTTGGGATTCCTCAACCTCGGGAGTTATGTCTTCCTCTTCCCCCATTTTCTTTTTTATTTTATTTACTTTTTTTTGTTTTTTGGGAGGAAAGAATTTAGCAAAATGGTGTCACTGATAGGAT
Source organism: Cuscuta europaea (assembly GCA_945859875.1). Taxonomy (NCBI): domain Eukaryota; kingdom Viridiplantae; phylum Streptophyta; class Magnoliopsida; order Solanales; family Convolvulaceae; genus Cuscuta; species Cuscuta europaea. Next base: position 20,576,204 of record CAMAPE010000017.1, on the reverse strand, counting down.
TTCTTCACGTGCTTTACGTTCCATATGCCAGCAGCATGTCCGTCCATGTTGTGGAGGAAGAACGTCCAACGGGCGTATAACCTGCACCCGAAGATCACTTGATCTTCAGTTTCTTCTTCTGGCCACTCGTCCCGAGGGATCCCTCCGGGCGTTTATCCGCATGGCAATAATCGGCGTCTTCGGCCTCTGCCTCCCGCCGGTCGTCCCCGCGCCATGTGAGTGGTTTTTTGTCTGGCTGCTTCTGGTTCCGAGGGGTCGGCTCCCTTGTGAACTCTCCGGGGTAGCCCCCCCGAATAAGTCCTTCATTGGCCATCCTCAGGCTATTGCAGTGATCTGTGTTGTGCCCTTCCTTGCGATGATATTCGCAGTAGGCGTTGAGGTTCTTCCCCATTGGGCCTCTAGCGACGGGCGGCACTTCGAGCATCCCTTCATCCTTGATGGCCTCAAAGATTAGGCTCACCGTGGATGCCAAGGGGGTAAGTCTGGTACACTCCCGTCGGGCGTTGTCTGGAGGACCCTGGGTTCCCCAAGGGGCGTAGCCACCGCTCATCTTCTTCTTTTTTGTTTCGGAGGGGTCTGATGGCCCTGGCCCCAGACGGCCTGACATTTTGTGGCTTGCAGGGACAGACATCCCATACCGTTGGGAAATTTCTTCCTCGACCGCCGCATATTTCTGTGCATTGGCTAGCAACTCGGCATAACTGCTCCCGGGGTTCCTCTTCAAATCCATGTACAGATCCCCGGTTACAAGTGCGGTGGTGAAGAGGGTGATGCACGTGCACTCCGTGAGGTCCTCTACCTTCAGGGTTTCATCCCTCCACCGTATGAGGAAGGTGGAAAGGGTTTCCTCCTTCCCTTGGCGGACGCTCGTCAACAAGCTGAAGTGCCTCTTTGGCGTGGAGGAGGAGACGAACTGCGCCATGAACTGTCTGGACAATTGTTCAAAGCAGTCGATGGATCCGCGGGCCTGAGCTGCCCGAACCATTCCTGTACCGGCCCTCTAAGGGTGTTGAAGAAGAGCCGGTAAATGGCTTCATTGGAGGCTCCCAGCATGGAGAGTTCTCCCTAGAAGGAAAGTAGGTGGGCTTTCGGGTCCCCAACCTCATTACAAGTCAGGGCGCCGGACGGCCGAATGTCTCTCAGAATCTCTGCCGCCATGATTCTGGAGGAGAAGGGAGAGAATAGTGCAAACCTGGGTTGAGCTGGGTCAGTATCAGCTTGTCCTCGCAGTTCATCGATCTGCCTCTGGAGGTCCACAAGCATCGCATCTCGAGGTTCAGTGACTGGGGTTACGGGGGATCATCAGTGCCAAGGCAATTTGGGTATGCACGGCGTCAGCGCCATGCTGCCTGTTAATGACCCGGTCCTCGTGCCTCAAGCCGTTGATCACGGGGGCCTGATCCCGGGCCGCGTGTTCATTTCGGGGCATCACCGGGGTGAGGTTCAGGACCGCGTGCTGCTGCGCACCTCTGAAGACCCTGTGCGTGGTTCCCCCAGCTCCCCCATATCCGGAGAGTGGACGTTTGTGACAATCATAGTCTGGATCGAGGAGCGAGACTTCGCGGTCTCGCTTGTACGCTCGTCGAGCATGTGCATATTGCGGATCGGGGAGACCACGGTATGCTCAGTGTTAGCGGAGTACACCCGCTCCGCCTCCCGCTCCTCCGCCAAACGGCGGATGGTATCCGCCATCTCCTTGAGGGCATTAGGGTCCCCCCTGAGTTCGTGTGGAATCATGTTAGTAAGAACCCCAAAGTCTCTAAGGCTCCACAAGCTGCTGGATTGGGCGTTTGCCGCCTGCTGGCGTACTCTTCGGCTGCGTGATAGCCGTTCGGAGAGATCATAGGAGTTTCCTTCATTGTTCCCGGCCATCTTATTTGTTTTGAGTATTTTAAAGTGATTTTCAGCTGAGAGCTTGGTTTTGGAAGAACTTTTTGATCAGTTTCCCACACACGACGCCAATGTTGAGGTTTATTTCCTTCAACCCGTAGGTCCAACACACAACCTAAGGGTTTCGAGTGGGTATTTTAGGAGAATAAGGTCAAACAAGTAAAATGAGACCCAATAAGAAGTTTCAATATAATTCTACGGTTAAAAGCGTGAGGTCGTTCGTACTTACAAGGCATGAGGCCGTTCGTACAGATGCTATGCTACAAAGTGAAGACGTTCGTCCCCAGATATGTTACGAGATAATAATAATGCTATAATACTAGAGTGCTAAGTTTCCTCCCTTTACAATGAAATAAATGCTACTATTTATACCGCCAATGGGTAGCTAGATGCATTGAACTCACATGTGGATGACTTGATCCCAAACACCAAATCCCCTGAAATAAATGTGCGACAATCAGGATCTTGGCTTCACGCCAAGGGGTGGGCACGTTCGTCCACATGGGTTTGCCTAGCTCGATCCCGACCACCAGATCTTCTGCATTAAATGCGCAACCACCAAATATTCTATATTAAATGCAGAATCCCGCCAAGATCTTGATTGTCCGCTGAGGGATGGGGACGTTCGTACCCAAGTCCTACGAGACGTGCGTTTCGTTCTGCTCCTGGGCCAAGGTATCCTCTACGTTAGGATACGTACGTCCCCTGGATGATGGGGAAGGGTATCCCGTTGTCTTGGGCCTTCTGGGGACGTGCGTCCCCATGATTTTGCCTCCTGTTTCCTGCCGAAGTTCTGCGAGACGTGCGTCTCGTGCTGCTCCTGGGCCAAGGTACCCGCGACGCTTGGATACGTACGTCCCCTGGATGATGGAGAAGGGTATCCCGTTGTCTTGGGTCTTCTGGGGACGTTCGTCCCCATGAGCTTGCCTATTGTTTCCTGCCGAAGTCCTGCAAGACGTGTGTCTCGTGATGTTCTTGGACCAAGGTACCTGCATACGCTAGGATACGTACGTTCCCTGGTCCTTCTTCTGACGTCCGTAGGATAAGAGTTTATGGGCCAACCCCCATTGAGCCATTAACCCAACAATTTCGAACAGATGAAACTCTCTCTCACACTCAATATCGAAAATTGTTATGCGGCTACTGTAGATGTGCGAAACGTTAGGCGTTGTACATCCTAAGCGCATATTTATATGCGTATGGTGTACGTCTTTCCTAAATAGGACTAACCTAAGGATTTGGTCCTTAACATAAATGGCCCTCATCCTTAAAAAGCCTATTCTATTTATTACAAATAAATACCTTAAATGATAAAGAAAACAAGACTAATTATAACAATTTGATCACAATAAAAATGTCTTCAACGGGAATTAACTCCTATTTAGGGAAAATGAGTATGTTTTACTCCTATTAAAGGCAACTACTAATTTTAAATGTGTTATAAGTCAGAATATAAATTATAAATTTATAGCTAAATTAAAAAAAAGAAACATCAGGTTTTAAATCTAATAAACTAAATAGTGTGAATTTAACCTACATCTAAAATTTGCTTAAAACTAATAAAACTAAATTTAAAATAAATTTTGAAGTTTATATATACCATATTATACTAATCTTAATGTTTGAGTTTCTTAAAAAAATCTTCATATTTGAGTGTTCTGTAAATCATTAACTAATTTTTGCCGGAAAAATAATGCATCATAGATATTCATTTTTAAGATTTAAAAATTGCTAATTTAAGTTTAAGTAAAAATTAATTTTGACATCATTTAGGTGTGTTGGAACATGTGAAAGGAAAGTGTCCAAGGTTAGAGCATCGTTTAGAGCCTCTACTACCATGTGCACAATCTACGATTAATGTTAATCAATATCATGCTGCACACTTTCTCATTGCTACTAATATCAGTATGTTAGATATACTCTTTGTATTAATTTTTAATTAATATTTGATGTGGTGTGGTATACTTTTATGTGGTTTAATCGAAACAAAAACCACATTAAATTTACATAAATTTTCTCCCACCCTATGAATCTTAGAAATGTGATTAGTCCAGCTGTCGCAGAAACACTTATAGGTGTTTCTAACTCAGAAGTCAACAAGCACCTCATTTCTCTCTCTTCTCCTAATCCTACTCTTTTCGGTGACACTTGTTAATTTATACACCTCAAGTATTGCGCCACTATTTGAAAAATCGGTTACTTTTCTTTTTATTTTGCTTATAATTTTCTAGGCATTTCTTATTTGGATATGGGAGATCCATGTTACAAGTGTCATTATTATCGAGCTGCATTTTGGTATGATGAAAGGTTGTGGTCATACTATAAATAATAAAAGCTAAAGTACTATATGTGTTGTGTACAAGGTAAAGTAAAGCTTTCACCAATGAAAACAAGTCATGAAACCCTGCTTGATTTACTATACGGTGATGATGAAAGGAGCACCCATTTTTTACAATATGATCATATAATAGTATGTTTTCTTTCATATCAATGGTTCGAAAAGTTGATGTTAGTCACAACTCACAACAATGGTAATTATCCTTCAATTTTCAAATTGCATGGATGAAACTACCATTTGATCGAGAGTCTTATGCCGAAGCAGAATGGAGTACTTAAATTTACACAATTATACATTTATGATACTGCAAATGAGACCAATCGAATGAAAATCGTTAGGTATATGTTGAATTGTTGTCATTATTAAATCTACAACACATGCCAAAGTATTTATTTAAGTAACTTAATGCACTTCTTTGATATAATAGGGATGAAGATAATATGAGCAGCATACATTTAGATAAAGTTAGCAATCTGAAATCAATGTTGGACCAAAATAATGTGTTTGTTAACAGCTTTCGGATGGTGGGTGAGAAAGTTAAGATTTAAATGTTCATTCGAAACTCATTGGCCGAAGAGGTTTCGATGCCAGAACATAGAATCTCCCTTCAACATTTGAAGTAGCTTCCTTGATTGGGGGGGGGGGGGGCTTTAATGAAACATTAGGCGATAAAGTCATTTTACTCCAAACACACTCTGAATCATTACGACGTATTAATGAACTACATTCGGTATATCTGCATTTACAATATCCATTTCTTTTTCCATACACAGAAGATAGTACAAAGAAGTTATTCTTTTTTCAACTTCCAAGGATCTAGCACTGAATAAAGGAATTGTGTGAGTGTTAGGGAATACTTTGCATTTCATTTGCATGAAAGAGATGAGTAATTGTGCTATTCTCTTCTTCAAAAAGTTATTCCAACAATTTATTGTTGATGCTTACACGATGGTTTAGGCTGGAAGATAGAAATTTGTACGAACGCATCAAAACCAACTACGATGTTAGATGTACAAATGTCTGTCTAATACAATCCTACGAGGTGAAACCAACATGATCCAAAACTACCAAGATGTCATGGCTATCTGTAAATGAGCCGGATATCCCGATTTGTTTATAACATTCACGTGCAACCCCAAATGGCCAAAAGTTACCCGCTTTCTTGAAAAAAGGAGACTATTTAAAAAATGTATTAATTTTAAAAATAGATAAAACTCCAATATAACTCGAACTCAACTTGAACTTAATCAAACTCTATATTTTTTGACTTTGACTAAAGCTCAACTTGACCTCGAACTCGGTTTTTCGTTATCAATCACGACTCGACCCAAACCGAACTCAAGCTTGACTCACTCGATTAACACCCCTAGACTGGAATTGATATTCTAAATAAAAAGTAAAGGCCTAACAGTCTCAGAATAATGAATTGTACATTATAGTTGATTATTTATATTATGGTAAAATAGTTAATTATTTATGTTATTATCATAAAGCTAAGGTAGGATTCATCACGGTAGGTTGTCTATGGAGTATTGGTTTATCATACTCCATAGACTGGAATTGTCTATTATTGACTCACTCGATTAACACCCCTAGACTGGAATTGATATTCTAAATAAAAAGTAAAGGCCTAATAGTCTCAGAATAATAAATTGTACAATATATTTGATTATTTATATTATGGTAAAATTAGTTAATTATTTATATTACGGATGGCCCTTAGTGCTGCCGAGGAGAGAGTTGTTGAGGCCGCTGTGCAGAAGTTCCTCGAAGTTGGCTGGAAGGACGAGGGCCGGTTCCCCTGGTGCTTCGAGGTCGTGGCGGCGAGGCTCGTCGACTGGGTGACTAAGTCCCCTGACGGCCAGGCGTACTGGGAGAAGGAGATGAAGGTCTTCTACGACCTTGGCCAGTACCGGATGCAACGGCTGCTCTACCGGAGGCTCCAGCGGCGTTTCTTGGATTTGGGGGTTGCCAAAGAGTGGGCCGTCGGCCTCGAGCTGCCTTCGATGATGAGGCATCCAGAAGCAGAGTTGGAGCTCCCTGCGGCTGAACGGCAGCTCCCTATTGAGAGCTCTCAGGCCAGTGATGATTGGGCCTATGAGCCGAGCATGTTTGAGGACACTGCTACGTCCGGTGCTGCTGCCGGTGCGGCCGCTGCCCAGGCCGAAGAGGGAACCGGTGCTGAAAAGGACTCTGAAGCCCCGCCGGAGCCATGATTTCTTCTTGTTTTTTATTTTTGTAATGTAACGGCCAAGAAACCCCCCTTGCACCCTCTTATGTTTTGTGAATGAAAATACTTCTTATCGGCTTTCGTGCTTCAATATATTGCCTTGTTTCTTTTCTTTTCATGTTTGTATGATGTCCAAGTGTGAGTGCTTGCTTCGTCTCGGTGTCAAAATTCTTAGAAAATTTTAGAAAATTTTCTAAGTGTCAGCCCTTTTTTTAAGGCTCTTCAAAGTCCCAGTCGATACGGGCACCGGGGTCGTGGAGGGTACTTGCGAATGTTTGAGTGTCCGATTCGTCTTGATGTCAAAATACTTGGGAATTTTTTGGAAAATTTTCTAAGTATAAAATGTCAGCCATAGCTTTAGAAAATCTTCCAAGTGGGTAGTCGATACAGACACCGAGGTCGAGGAGGGTACCTTCAAATGTCTTGGGTGCCCGATTCGTATAAGTGCTTGGGATTTGTAGTTTTCTCTGCCTGTTACCCTTGTCGGCCAAGCTTTTGATATTTGTGTTTTTCGTAAAATTTTCTAAGTGTTTGAAATCCACTTAGGCGACTTTCATCTGTTGTTCGCTTCGTCTTGGGGACGTCTCTAACCTTTTGCCTTTAAAAATTTTCCAAGTGTTCCCTCGAGCAGGTGCCTGAGTTTTAGTGCCTTTAGCGGCCAGCAAGACCTTATCGGCCTGGGTTGCGCCTTGAGGTGTTTTCTTGGCCGATGCGGGCGCTGCTGAGTTGTGTCATCCTTCCCAAGGGCCTCGTCGGCTGAGACCAAACAGGGAAGATAATTAATTTGGCAGTGTTGTCGGCCTGCATGTTTGCCCTTTATCGTTTCACACTTAGAAGAGAAAATTTTCTAAGTGTAGCTGATTCCGCTTGGGGTTGTCAACGGCCCTGTGTTGTTCGGTGGCCGTGGAAGACAACCAACCTTGTTTCACCTAACTAAGTCAGTTGGGGTTTTGTAGATGCGCGCCTCGGTCGTGACACCTGTTCGTAGTGTAGTCTTCGTATCAGACTGATATGAACTTAGTACTTTTGTGGGGATTTCATTTTTTTGTTGCTCGAGGTCGGCAAGTGTGCACGACCATCGGCTTCCCTCTTTTTTTTGTTCCCTATTTCGGGTAGTGTCCTTCTTTCAGGCTTCGGCCGAAGGGGTCGATAGCCCTTCGACCGGTTTGGACTTCGTTTATAACGTCCATGATCTCAGGGGGGTCCCGTCGCCTATTTATGACGCGGGCTAGACTTTTGGTTGGTTTCCAACGGCTACCGTTGCCCAACCCTGAGTTTGGGGATTTTGTTGCCTCGGTCATGATTTCAGGCCTGTCGTCCTGCGGTCAGGCGCGTGGATGACGCGGTGAACTTCCCATTTCAAGACGCGACCGTTTGCGGGCCCATCACCCCGGGGACATCGTCGGCCCTATCTAAACGTTTCGCTCTGAGGGGCCGGTACGACGTGCTCTTTCAGCTGGGCCTCGACCTTTCGCTGATACAAAATACAATGGAGCATACCTGAGCTTTTCGCTCTAAGGTTGCAGATGTGAAGCGCCACATCGGCCATTCCTGAGCCTTTCGCTCTAAGGTGGCCGATGAGGGCGCCCGTTAATGTGTTGCTCAAATTCCAAGAAATCAAAGGAAACATGATTTTTATTCATAAGTGGCCCAAGGCCGAGGGTGGTGTTCAATCAATAACCCGTCAAAGGGTGAGGGCTTCGCCGGTTGCACCTCTTTCAGATTATTGATAAAACTTCACCAGATGGTGTACATTCCACGTTCGTGGTACATTGGTCCCATTTGGGCGTTTAAGTTTGTAGGTGCCGGGTTTCACCACGGCACTGACGATGTAGGGACCTTCATATTTCAGGGCTAGCTTGCCCCCTTCCGCCGGCTGACTTGCTTCCCTTCGGCGGAGGACGTAGTCTCCCACTTGGAATTCCCAGGAACGTACCTCGGCGTCATAGTATGATTTCACTTGCCGCCGGTAGTTCTCCGCTCGGATGAATGCTTGTTCACGTCTTTCTTCGACCAGGTGGAGGTCGATCTTCATGTTCTCCTCGTTGACCTGAGGGTCGTACTGCTCCACCCGTCGGCTGGGAATGGCGACCTCCGTGGGTGCCTTTGCTTCAAAGCCGTAGCATAGGGCAAAAGGTGTCTCACCTGTTGCCCTCCTTGGCGTAGTATGATAGCACCACAGGATGTTGGGGAGCTCGTCGACCCAACTTCCTCATGCGTCCTGTAGGTTCTTCTTCAGCCCCTCCATTATGGTTCTGTTGGCGTTCTCAACCTGCCCGTTGCCTTGAGGGTAGGCAACAGAGGAGAAACGGTGCTTTATTCCCCATTCTCGAAGGAGCTCCTGAAAGGGCACCGCTTCGAACTGGGTGCCGTTGTCGGATATGATCTTTTGGGGGACGCCAAAGTGAGTGAGAATGTTCTTATGGACGAACTTCTGACACCTAGCCCCCTTGATGCTGGCCAAAGGTTCTGCCTCGACCCACTTGGTGAAGTAGTCGACTGCGACGATGATGTAGCGTTTGTTGCCAGCACCTCTGGGTAGTGGGCCGACCAGGTCAATCCCCCACCTTGAAAATGGAATGGCAGTGCTGATGGGGGCGTAGTTGACGGCTGGCCGACCAGGGGCCTTCTGGAGCACCTGGCACGTGGTACATTTCCTGGCAAGATCCGCACAATCCCGCGCCATCGTCGGCCAGAAAAAGCCCTAGACGACGAGACGCCGGGACATACTGAAAGGGCCCTCGTGTGAGGAGCAAACACCGCAGTGAACTTCCTCCATGGCCACTTCGGCCTCGTCCTGGTGCAGGCATCGGAGGAGGGTACCATTGTAGGATCGCTTGTAGAGCTTGTCATCTTCGATAGTGTAGCTTGGAGCCCTGAGTTTGGCAAGCTTGGCCCTCTCCTCGTCCTGGGGTAGCTCCCCCGTGGTGATGAAGGTGGCGATGTCGGAGATCCAATCCTCCGGCCGCTGTTGGATGCACTAGATGGGGCTGGCATGGATGCTGGACATGCTCAGCTCCTCGATCTTGGCTAACTTGGAGATGTGCTCCGGAGTATCCGAGCTGAGCTTGGATAGGATGTCGGTCTCGACGTTCTCGGCCCTTGGGATATGTGTGATCTCGTAGGTTTCGAACGCCTCCAGCAACTCCTCTGCTGCCTGTTTGTATTGCTTCATCCGGCCTTCCTTTGCTTCGTACGTACCCTCAACCTGGCCCACCACCAGCTTGGAGTCGCACCTGATTCTGATGTGTCTGGCTCTGAGGCCAGCGGCAAGTCTGAGGCCGCTGAGGAGGGCCTCATACTCGGCTTCAATGTTAGATACCCTGAAGTTGAAGCGGATGGCATAGTAAGCTCTGAATCCTTCAGGGGATATGAGGACTGATAGCCGTTATATTTACTTGTGTTTAACATAAGTATTTATAAGTATTTGTTGAAGAAAATAAGAGAAATTGGGAAAATATCTTGAGAATGAGAGTTAGAGCATTAAACATTGTGATGAATGGCTTTTGGGACCAAAAGGATGACGTTTTGCCCATCATTTGAGTATAACGTATTGTAGAGAACTCGAAATCACTCCATTCGAATTTCATGTGAATGGTAACTCAATAAGGTACAAATGTTATGAAGACATCATGGCCAGAATAGGAAAGGAACAATACTCAATCAACCGATAAAGTCAGATGTTGCTGGTGGGATTTCAGGATGCATACCTCTCAGTGTTTTATCCATATCTGTTGATTGGATGAATAAAATCACGTCATTCAAGTTGTGTTGGATAGAAGACTTCATTATCTACAACGTTGGTGAAGGAATCATGTCCAAATTCGTAGCGGAACATCTCCAAAATCCCGGTACAAAAAATGACACTTTTTGATCCATTTCAGAGGAAGAGAAATGGAGTATATTTTTGGGCGCAGCAACCGGCGCCGGTCGGTCTTGAACCGGCGCCGGTCGGAACGTTTTTTTCTCGCACAAATGAGCCTGTTTTCAACCGGGGCCGGTCATCTGACCAACCGGCGCTGGTTGGGTCGATTTTCAGCTAAAAAACAGCATCGTGCAAGCTGATTCTTGATGGGAAAACCCCATCTTCCTCAATGCTAATCAAATATTGCTTCCATACCTCATTGTTGGGTTCGAATAGACTAAAAGATGTCATTCTTTAGCCTATATAAAGCCCTCAATTCATCATACAAACACATTCCATTCCATAGATTAATTCTTAGCTTTTATATTTTTGTTCTTGATATTTTCTTCAAGTTCTTGAGGAGGGAAGTTCATCCTCCGAAATCATTGGTGTTTAGGTATTATTTCCTTTGTAATTTCATGTTCCATTACATTTATTATTGTATTGTGATTAATATGAGCATTAGAGGCTAATTTCTTAGCTAAGGCTAGGGATGAACTTCTATGCCCACTAGGTGTTTGATAAAAGTTCTAAACCAATAAATTGTGATTTATCCTTTATATATTGATTGTTTATGACTATGGTGTACAACATAGAAGTATGTTAAATTTAGTTTATACTTGCAATTATCGTTGAAGTCTAAACTATGAACATTAAAGGATAAACATATATAGTACCGAGAATAGAAATATATCCGGTCTTATATGATACGGGTGTGATGTCTTGATATTCAACGGGGTTTTCGGTAGATGAATGTAAGCCGTAACGGGACTTACACGTAACGAAAACCACGCTCTCGCTGCCTTAACCGGAGTTGAGAATATATTAGCGACATCGTATTCATAATTATTGGTAAAGAACTAATATTCAACCCTATTAAAGCATTTAAGTGATTCCCGAAGCCTTAGTTGTTGTTATCATTTATCTTGAACTCAAAGTCAGTTAACGATTATCTTGTTGAACAAAAAGTGAAAAAACCAAAAATATAAAACACAAATCAAAATCCCTGCACTTTATTCAATTCTTCATTTAAAGTTATCTACTCTCGGACTTGAATTAAACAACGTTTCCTTGTGGATTCGACCCGGTATTTTACCGGAATTTATTACTATATCGGCACTTGTACACTTGCAAGTTTAGCCCGGTCAAGTTTTTGGCGCCGTTGCCGGGGAAACGGTCTTGTTTAATAAAGTCCTAAAAAAAACTAATAAACCCTGAATTTATTCTTCACAACTTCACTTGATCTTGGAAGGATTTATTTTTGTGTGTGTAGATATTCCTTTGTGTTTGCATGCATTTGAGAAGTCAAGGTTCCAAATTTCTTGAACCACTTGATCTTGAAATAGAAAGAACGTGCAAACACATTCGGAAGGAACAAAAAGCTACAAAGATGTTGCCAACATTGAACGAAAGGAAGAGACCCGTGGTGGCCGCCACACCATCTTGCATCACTTTGAGCGAGGAAGCAAGAGACTATGAGCTAAGGCAAAGCTACTTCAACGCTATGCCTCAGTTTCATGGTTTACTTGGGGAAAACCCACTCAACTTTATCACGGAATTCTACGGATTCATTCAAGGAATCCCTAGAAATGGCTTGGCGAAGGATCAACTTAAGCTCAAATGCTTCCCCTATACTCTTAAAGGGGCGGCAAGAGGATGGTTCCTAGAACAAGCTCCGGCAAGTTACACAACATGGGAAGGTATATACAATGCTTTCATGTCTAAATACTACACGCCCACCATGACTCAAGAGCTTAGACAACGCATTTTCAATTTCAAACAACAAAATGGTGAGCTCTTTCAAGATGCATGGCAGCGTTTCAAATCATTGCTAAGGGAATGCCCACATCACCGCATTCCTCTAGACCTTCAAATTGATACGTTCTACAATGGTTTGAATGCATCTTGCCAAGCCATTGTGGACAACCGAGCCGAGGGCTATATTGGCAACAAGAATGAAACCGAAGCACTCCGAATCATTGGATCCATTGCTTCGAATCCTCAACTCCAAGGAGGAGATTACAAAGTGGTCGGGATTAATGAAATCTCCATCACGACGGAGATAAACAAAAGGCTTGAAGAAATGGAATCAAAGATTGAACACAAGTTCCAAACGGCTCTACAAGCCGTATTGGGAGGAGTCAAGCAAATAGCCAACGTAGAGAGCATACCAAGCCCGGAAAGTGATTTATCTCAACATCTTGAAGAGGTAAATTATATGAACTCTTACGGGAATCGGGGGAACAATAACTATTCAAATCAACAAAGGTGGAAGCCACAAGCTAGTTCCTCACAACCCCAATCCGGAGCACCTAATTTTGGGCAAACCAAGGAGACCACCATGGAGGATATGATGCAATTCATGTCCAAAAGCATGGCAAGCATGAAGGCCCAAAATGAGGAGAATCACCATAGAGTGGAGGCATCCATTGGGAATCTTCACTCTCAATTCACCAAGTTGGATCTTCGCTTTGAAGATCAAAATATAAAACTTAATCTACGCATCGACACCATTGAGCAATACACCAAGGCATCCATTCGAAATCTTGAAGTTCAAATGGGACAACTTGCCCAAAAAGTAAGTTCTAGGGAGCAAGGCAAATTTCCTACAACCACGGAGATGAACCCGAGGGAAAACGTAATGGCCATTACCACAAGGAGTGGTAAGACAACGGAGGATCCAAAGATGCCGGAAGAGAAGGAGATCCCGGAAAAACAAAAAGAAGGTGAAAGTGAGGAGCATATGATGCCACCATCGAACATGGCTAATTATGTTCCTCCCATTCCATATCCTCAAAGGTTAAAGAAAAAGAATAATGGTGCTCAATATAAAAAATTTCTTGATATTTTTACTAAATTGAGCATCAACATTCCATTTGCCGAAGCTATAGCGGAAATTCCGTCTTATGCCAAATTCTTGAAGGGCATTCTCTCAAATAAGAAAAAATTGGCGGAATTTGCTACCATTGCCCTCACGGAGGAGTGTAGTGCTATCCTACAAAACAAACTCCCTCCTAAATTGAAGGACCCCGGAAGCTTCACGGTACCGTGTTCTATCGGCAAAATTGGAGAGGTAAGATCCCTTTGTGATCTTGGTGCTAGTATCAACCTCATGCCCCATTCTTTATTTAAAAAGCTTGGTGTGGGGGGACTGCAATCTACTACAATAGCTTTACAACTAGCGGATAGATCAATCCGCTATCCATTAGGCATCATGGAGGATGTTCTTGTCAAAGTTGGAAAATTCTATTTCCCGATAGATTTTCTTGTTTTGGACATGGAAGAGATGGAGATCCCCGTCATCCTTGGGAGATCATTTTTGGCCACCTCTGCAGCCGTCATTGATGTACAAGCGGGCACGGTAAAGCTAAGAGTGGGAGGAGATGATGAAACATTCCATGTATGGAAGACACAATCCACTCCAACTCAAAACATGAAGGACAACACAAACCGTTTCACACCTCCCAAGGCCATAAACATCATGGACATCAAGAAGGCACAAATATTTGGGCCCGAGGATCCTCCAACACACCCCGAAGACGTACTCGAGATCACACCAACGAACAACGAAGTTCTCCCGAAACTCTACCCGATGAAAGGAGGCACAATGATCAAATTCTACCGGAGAAAAGCATCACATCCACCGCCTTAAAAGAGGTACATTCGTCCGGCCTATGACGTTAAACTAAGCGCTAATTGGGAGGCAACCCAAAAAAACAATCAAAAAAAAAAATCAAAAAAAAAAATCAAAAAAAAAAAATCAAAAAAAAAAAGAAAAAAGAAGAAAAAAATAAACAAAAAAAAAATCATTGATCTCAGCTCAAGTATCATGCATTTTCTTCTCTCAAAGACATCTCATTTCACTATTGAAGATTTCATATTGCATTTCATTCTCCAATATACATTGAGGACAATGTAAATCAAGTGTGGGGGGTGAATAATTAGTTGAGAAACTTTTCTTTGCAAATTAATTTTTTTCTAGGAAGGTTAAATTTTTTGATATTCTCTCTTTTAAGGGTTTTGGTTGAGAAAGATTTTCTTTTACTCACAAAAATGTATTTTTCGATTAATTAAAATATTTATTAATCTTGAAACCACCACTTCCACTCAAATTTGTGACAATTTTCCAAATCCATACAAATGTGCATAGAGTGCAAATTCAAAATAAAAGTTTCATCCCAACTCCAAATCACTCTAATGTCGGATTCTCCTCATTTCTGACAAACTAGATATTAATTACGGAGAACAAAAAAAAAGAGTTTATATACAAAACCAAAAAAAAAACTCATGTTCTCCTAGAATAACCTTCTCTACGAAATCAAGTTGTCAGTCCACAAGAAAAAAAAAACACCGACATACCCACACATTGCCTAAATTGTCACAAAATAAACCCATCAAGTGTTTAAATATTTTTCTTAATCTTACATACATTTATTGTGAGTAATAGAAAAAGGTTTTTGGCTCGAGAAAGATTAAAGAGTTTATATCTAATTTTTAACATCTTATTAAACTTTTAATTTGCATGGTTTAGTTTCTTTTCTAATTGTGCATCAATACAAAGAAATTGCTTGAGGACAAGCAATGCTCAAGTGTGGGGGGATTTGATAGCCGTTATATTTACTTGTGTTTAACATAAGTATTTATAAGTATTTGTTGAAGAAAATAAGAGAAATTGGGAAAATATCTTGAGAATGAGAGTTAGAGCATTAAACATTGTGATGAACGGCTTTTGGGACCAAAAGGATGACGTTTTGTCCATCATTTGAGTATAACGTATTGTAGAGAACTCGAAATCACTCCATTCGAATTTCATGTGAATGGTAACTCAATAAGGTACAAATGTTATGAAGACATCATGGCCAGAATAGGAAAGGAACAATACTCAATCAACCGATAAAGTCAGATGTTGCTGGTGGGATTTCAGGATGCATACCTCTCAGTGTTTTATCCATATCTGTTGATTGGATGAATTAAAGTTATCATGGCCTGCACTTTATTCAATTCTTCATTTAAAGTTATCTACTCTCGGACTTGAATTAAACAACGTTTCCTTGTGGATTCGACCCGGTATTTTACCGGAATTTATTACTATATCGGCACTTGTACACTTGCAAGTTTAGCCCGGTCAAGGACGACGCCGTCCCCGCATGATTTCGCGGCCGACGATTTGTCGGTGAAGAGGATCCATGTGTCATCCGGCTCTGGCCCGAGGGTGGTAGCGGTTGTCTCCCTTGCCGTGCATTCGGTGACAAAATCGGCCAAAGCTTGTCCTTTGATAGATGGCCTTGGCTTGATCTCAATTTGGAATTGGCTAAGGAAGATCGCCCATTTCACCATCCTCGAGGAGCTAGTGGGACTCCTCATGAGCGCGCCAAGGGGATGCTGGGTCAGTACATGGACGGCATGGGCCTGGAAGTAGTGCCCCAACTTTTTCACCGTATGGACGATGGCTAGCACCGTCTTCTCAATGGGGGAGTACCTGAGCTCGGCCTCCCTAAGTGTTTTGCTGATGTAAAATATGGCCTTCTGCACCCCTTCGTCTTCGCGGATGAGCACGGAGCTGATGGCCGACGTGCTCACCCCCAAGTACAAGAAGAGGGTTTCGCCGGTCTTGGGTTTGGAGAGCACTGGTGGGGACAAAAGGTACCTCTTCATCTTTTCAAATGCTTCCTAGCACTCCGTCGTCCACTTGAAGCTATTTGCTTTGCGCATGATCTGGAAGAAAGGGAGTGACCTCTCAGCTGATCTGGAGAGGAAGCGGCTCAGGGCCGCCAGCCGCCCCGTTAGCCGCTGTACCTCTTTGACGTTGCGGGGTGGCTCCATGTTGATGATAGACTGTATCTTCTCTGGGTTTATCTCAATGCCTCTCCGGCTGACCATGTAGCCGAGGAACTTGCTGCCTTGGACGCCAAAGGCGCACTTCTTGGGGTTGAGGCGGAGTTTGAACTCCTTCATGATTTCAAAAAATTCCCAGAGGTCGTCAGCATGTGTTGTGGCTCGCTTGCTATTGACAATCATGTCATCGACATATGCCTCCATCGTCCGGCCGAGGACTGCTCTGAAGATCTTAGCCACCATCCTGGTATAGGTGGCGCCAGAGTTTTTGAGCCCGAAAGCCATGACGAGGTAGCAAAAAATTCCCTCCGGGGTCAAAAAGGCCGTCTTCTCAGCATCATCTTCATGCATGAAAATCTGGTGGTACCATCTGAAGGTGTCGAGGAACGACATCAACTCACATCCAGCCGCCTCGTCCACCAATTGATCAATGTTGGGGAGAGGGAACGGGTCCATGGGACACGCCTTGTTCAGGTCAGTGTAATCAACACACATTCTGAATGTCGGTGGTTTTTGGGCGAGGACGACGTTAGCTAGCCACGTCGGGTACTTCACCTCTTTGATGTGGTTGATTGAGAGTAGCATGACGACCTCCCCTTTGACGAAGTCCCGCCTGTCGGCGGATAAGTAGCGCCGCTTCTGCTTGACAGGCGCGGAGGCTAGATCGATGGTCAGCCGGTGGGTGATCACCTGCCGGCTGATGCCTGGCATGTCGTCCGGACCCCACGCGAAGATGACGGCGTATGACCGTAGAACGAGGAGGATGGTGTCCCGCTGGTCCTGCGGGAGTTGCTTCCCGATTTTGAGGACCCGCTCCGGCTGGGAGGTATCCAGGGGGACCTCCTCGACCTCTTCGGCCGGTTCAGCATGCGGTCTTTCCTCGTCCTTGACAATGGTTGCCGTGATGGTGTCTATTCTCTGCCCTTCCCTCTCGGGCGACCTCGTTAGCTTGAGGTAGCATGCCCTGGCTATCCTCTGGTTTCCTCTGGCGTAGCCGATGCCGCCGTTGGTGGGGAACTTCAGGCATAAGTGTTTCATGGAGATGATGGCCTCCAAGTCCTCCGGTGCTGGCAGCCCCCAAATCAGGTTGTGGGCGCACTGAAGGTTGACCACCATGAACTCCATGGCAATTTTGGCGCGGTGGGAGCCGTCGCCGACCTCCACGGGGAGAACTATCGTGCCTTCGGCGTCGATAGAGTCCCCGGTGAAGCCGGACAACGGTGTCTTGATCGGCTTCAGCAGAGCCCTGTCTAGCTTTAGCTGCCTGAAGGTGTCCAGGTACATCACGTTGACGGAGCTCCCCGTATCGATGTAAGTGCGGTGGATGATGGAGTCACCGATCTCACACCGGATGACGAGGGCGTCCCTGTGTGATTCCGTACCCGAGGCAGATCCTTGTCGGTGAAGGTGATCGCCTCCGTTCGCTGCTTCTTCGGCTGGGGGGGAACGTGGGACACCTCCCCAATGTAAAGGGATTGGTCCCATTTCTTCCTCTGGGTGACGGAGTCCCCCCCCCCCCGGTATTCCCACCTACGATGAGGTGAATATGGTTCTTCTTTGGCAGAGGCTCCTCAAAATCGTCGTCGTCGCTGAGCCTACCGATCTCCCGCTTCTTCGTAGAGGGTTCGCCCCCAGGTTTGCCGGTGTTTACCCACGTATTTTTGCGCGGGCCACCTTTAACAAATTGGGAGATTTCCCCCTGACGAATAAGGCGCTCGATGGCTTTCTTCAGCGTGATGCAGTCGTCGGTGTTGTGTGAGGAGTTTTTGTGAAATCGGCAGTATGTGCCGCCTTGCTGGATGGCGAGGACCTCCTCGGCCGGCCGAGGAGCTTGTTCAATGAGGCCATGCTTCTCGGCATAATCGAGGATGGTGCTGACCGAGTGGGTGAGGGGGACCCCCGGCCGTTCCAACCTCGGCCGCCAGTGGTGGTCTTTCTTGCTTTGTCCACCAGAGCCGTGACGGCCCTGGGCACCCTAGCCGGCCGGGGATGCTCCCGGGGCCGGCGAAGGATTTGTCTTCTTGGAGGGATGGCCTCCGTCTTTCTTGTGGTTGTGGAGCTCGTCGGCATAAGCGTACAAGCTCCCGCGCTGAAGCGCCTTTGCATATGACCTAGGGGGGTCGGTGATGAGGCTCCTGGCATACGGGGAGCTGCGGAGGGCTCCCTGGTATAGGACGAGGAGGGTGCGCTCATCGGCCCCCTCGACCTCTTCGGTCTCCCTTGTCCACCGATCAATGAATGACCGGAGGGGTTCGTCATGTTGCTGCTTGACAGAGAGGAGATGGGTGAAATACTTCTTCGCACGCTTCCTCCCGGCGAAGTGGGTGAGGAAGCGCTGGGCAAGGTCCTGCCATGAGTCTATACTTCCTTCGGGAAGAGCGTTGAACCACTCGTACACCGGCCCCTCAAGAGTGGAGAGGAACCATCGGTAGAGGTATTCATCCGACACGTTCACCATCAGCATGTTGTTCTGATAGCGGCTGAAATGCTCCTGAGGGTCTGATCGGCCGTCGTAGGACTTGATGGCGTTCCCCATGTACTTCTCTGGGATGGGGGCCGAGAGCACCCTGTTAGTGAAAGGGGTCCTGGTCCTGACCTGGATGACGGGGTCACTGATCGGGCTAAACTTGCAAGTGTACAAGTGCCGATATAGTAATAAATTCCGGTAAAATACCGGGTCGAATCCACAAGGAAACGTTGTTTAATTCAAGTCCGAGAGTAGATAATTTTAAATGAAGAATTGAATAAAGTGCAGGGATTTTGATTTGTGTTTTATATTTTTGGTTTTTTCACTTTTTGTTCAACAAGATAATTGTTAACTAACTTTGAGTTCAAGATAAATGATAACAACAACTAAGGCTTCGGGAATCACTTAAATGCTTAAATAGGGTTGAATATTAGTTCTTTGCCAATAATTATGAATACGATGTCGCTAATATATTCTCAACTCCGGTTAAGGCAGCGAGAGCGTGGTTTTCGTTACGTGTAAGTCCCGTTACGGCTTACATTCATCTACCGAAAACCCCATTGAATATCAAGACATCACACCCGTATCATATAAGACCGGGAAAAGGGGCAAATAAGGCCACGTACTAACCAAAAAAGGTCAAATAAGGCCTTATTTATGAGACTCTATCCGGCCTTCGCCATTTGGGTTGGTTCTCGATAGAATTTTTGATGAAATTTTTTGAGCATCTTATTGAGTAAGACTAGTTTACTCATACCAAATTTAAGCTAAAAATTTAATCAGGAAGCCATTCAAATGAATTCTTTAAGATAATTTCGCATTTAAAAGCGCAATTATCTTCAAAAATTCATTTGAATGACTTCTCGATTAAATTTTTATCTAAAATTTGGTATGAGTAAACTAGACTTAATGAATAAGATGGTAAAAAAAATTCATCAAAAAGTTCCACCGAGAACCACCCCAAATGGCGAAGGCCGGACAGAGCCTCATAAATAAGGCCTTATTTGACCCTTTTTTTGTTAGTACGTGGCCTTATTTGCCTCTTTTCCCTATAAGACCGGATATATTTCTATTCTCGGTACTATATATGTTTATCCTTTAGTGTTCATAGTTTAGACTTCAACGTTAATTGCAAGTATAAACTAAATTTAACATACTTCTATGTTGTACACCATAGTCATAAACAATCAATATATAAAGGATAAATCACAATTTATTGGTTTAGAACTTTTATCAAACACCTAGTGGGCATAGAAGTTCATCCCTAGCCTTAGCTAAGAAATTAGCCTCTAATGCTCATATTAATCACAATACAATAATAAATGTAATGAAACATGAAATTACAAAGGAAATAATACCTAAACACCAATGATTTCAGAGGATGAACTTCCCTCCTCAAGAACTTGAAGAAAACACCAAGAACAAAAATATAAAAGCTAAGAATTAATCTATGGAATGGAATGTGTTTGCATGATGAATTGAGGGATTTATATAGGCTAAAGAATGGCATCTTTTAGTCTATTCAAGCCCAACAATCAGGTATGGAAGAAATATTTGATCAACAATGAGGAAGATGGAGTTTTCCCATCAAGAATAAGCTTGCACGTTGCTGTGTTTTAGCTGAAAATCGACCCAACCGGCGCCGGTTGGTCATATGACCGGCCCCGGTCGATAACAGGCTCTTTTAGTGCGTAAAAAGACCTTCCAACCGGCGCCGGTTCTAGACTGACCGGCGCCGGTTGCAGCGCCCAAAATTGTACTTTGGCTTTCTTCCTCCGGAATGGGTCAAAAAGTGTCGGGTTTTGTACCTGGATTTTGGGAATGTTCCGCTATGAATTTTGACATGATTCCTTCACTAAAGTTGTAGATAATGAAGTCTTCTATCCACCAAAACTTGAATAACGTGATTTTACTCATCCAATCAAACGTTATGGCTAAAACACTGAGAGGTATGCATCCTTAAATCCCACCAGCAACATCTGACTTTGTTTGTTGATTGAGTATTGTTCCTTTCATATTTTGGCCATGACGTCTCCATAACATTTGTTCCTTATTGAGTTAGCATTCACATGAATCTCGAATCGAGTGATTTCGAGTTCTATAAAATACGTTATACTCAAATTATGGGCAAAACGTCATCCTTTTGGTCCCAAAAGCCGTTCATCACAATGTTTTATGCTTTAGCTCTCATTTTGAAGTTGTTTTCCCGATTTCTCTTCTTTTCTTCAACAAATACTTATAAATACTTATGTTAAACACAAGTAAATATAACGGCTATCAGTCACCTCGCCCTTCGGCCAACTCCCTCTCAAGGGCGCTGACCTTTTTCATGAGAGCGTTGAGTCCAGGGTCGTTGGAGGCGCCGACCGTGGGGATGTTTGCCGATTGCCTGGCCTCCATCTGGGCCAGCCTCCTTTCCAGCTGGGCGATGACCTCGTCCCGAGGATCCCTGGCGACTGCAGCGGCGCCCAGCTGGTTCTGCATGCGCCCCTCGTGTGCCGCGTTGATCTGGTGGCGCACGTCGTCCTCGTGCAACTTTCCCTTGCCCTTGTCCAGGTGGGGCTGGTCCGCTATCCGGGACACAGACCCCAAGCTTTCTCTTGGCGAGCCAGGCCGACGCTCACCAATCCGCCCTGTCATCCTCTCCGAAACCGGACGACGGCGCGTGTCACCCAGCCTATTGAAGGCAGAGGCTTTTCCACGCGTTGGGGTCTGCCCAGGCCGAAGAGGGGAAACGGGGTGGGAGTGGTCGCCGTGTCCTGGGCTATCACCCCCTCATCGTTGCCTAACCTGATGGCCAACGGTTGGGGCTGAGGAGGTGGGGTGACGTTCCCCCCCAGCCCTTGGCAAGAGTGCGCTGAGGACGGTGGGGTTCTGGGCCAGGCTGGCGATGATGACCCACAATGCGGCCTGAACCTGTGGATCCACAGACGGAGAAGTCGCGGCCATAGGTTGGGTCGGGGCGTGGTCTGTCTTCTCTGCACGCTTCTTGTCCAGGCCGATGCGGGCATCGGGGGCTCCGCCGTTGAGTTGGTTGCGGAGGTCCGTCGTGAGGTTGATGGCCTCCTGGAAGACGTCCCCTCCTCCGACCTGGTCGGCCGTGGCGTCCTCCTCACGCTCCCTGGTCTCCTGATCCTCAGGGATGGCCTTGCTGACGAGGTTGCAGTTTGACTTGGTTCTTCCCATGATCAGTGGTTAGCTGTGCTTGGTAGCGACGAAGGGTGCTAACTTGATTGTTCTAGCTCTCAATGACAACACCAAATGATAGAGTACATATCTAGAGAGAAGTGAGAGCTAGAGAGAGAAGTGCAAGTAAATGCTTCAATAGAATGATTTTGTAACCCCTACAACTACCTCCAGAGGAAGTATTTATAGAAAAAATACAGGCTGGGCTCCCAAGCCTTGGGCTTGGGAGGCCCATTTACAACTGGACCGCTATTGGGCCGAATACAAAGTAAATGATGGGATATACAAATGAATAAGTGTAAAATCTAGTTCTGCGAGACTTCCGTGGCCGACGAACGTCTGACCGAGGAGGGCACGGCCGATGAGGGCACCCTGGTTCCCTGGCTTCAGGATCACATTCTGAGTCGGTCCCTCTTCGGCCGACGAGGGTCCTTTGGCCGACGAGGGCACTGCGTAGTGACTTGTACTTCCTGTCCTTCTGAGTATGTGGGTCCTGGGGCCTAGACCCATATACTCCATCAGTCATAAAGGTAGGATTCATCACGGTAGGTTGTCTATGGAGTATTGGTTTAGAGGAAAGGGTCAAATAGGACCTCGAACTTACAAAACAATGTCAAATAAGGTCTTATATAGGAGGTTCTGTCCCGCCGACGCTATTTGGGGAGGTTCCCGGTGGAATATTTTAATGAAATTTTGTGAGCATCTTATTCATTAAGTCTAGTTTACTCATGCCAAATTTCAGCTAAAACTTCAATTTTTAAAGCATTCAAATAAATTCTTGAAGATAACTGCGCTTTTTACGGCGCACTTACCTTCAAGAATTTATTTGAATGCCTTCCCGATTGAAGGTTTAGCTGAAAATTGGTAAGAGTAAACTACACCTAATGAGTAAGATGCTCAAAACGTTTCATTGAAAAATTACACCGGGAACCGCCTCAAATGGCGTCGTCCGTACAGAACCTCTTATATAAGGCCTTATTTGAATTTTTTTTATAAGTTCGAGACCCTATCTGACCCTTTTCCCATCAGTTTATCATACTCCTTGATTTTGTACGTAATTTTTACTGTGGTATACTGGTGTATCGGTAAATTTGGACAATGACGGAATTGAAACAATGACGGAAAGGAGACCCTGAACTTTCCTCCGGACAAAACTAGCACTTGATTTAATTTGGACGGAAAAGTGATCAAAAAAACCAAATGGACTCTAATACCGTCTAAACTAACTGAACCCACCTTCTCCCGACTCTCTCCCGTTTGTCCTTCGCAAATCCAGATCCGCGCAGCTCCGTCTTCAGGTCTCCGCATCCGAAGCTAGGTCGTCGCCTCTCCTCCATCTTCTGGTCACCGCCTCTGAGTCACCCCTCCACCTCAACGTTGTCGTCTGTTGCACGTCTTCTTCTTCTTCTTCTTCTTCTTCTTCTCAATTTCTGTCCGGCATATTGCGATGGAGACGAAGAGTCATGGGTTAAAAGAAGTCTACGACTTCAAATCGACGTGGAGGCTAGTTTTTTTTGGAGAGGGCAGTGGTCTGCTGGGGCTGGGGGAAGGATGTAGCAGTGATATGCCGCAATTGCAGGGTGCTATGGTGCCGATGTAGGGGGCTATGGTTGTTCAAGGGCTGGGGTTGGGAATGGGGTTGTCGAGGCGGCGGCGCTCATCGCCGAGGAAGGGCGATGGTGTGCAGTGGTTGGGGGTTGAATATGGTGGTGGGATGAGTTGGTTGTGGGGGTGGGGGCAGGTTTGTGGCAGCGTTAGTGCAGGGGAATGGGGGCTGGGAAGGGGACTGTCAGTCTGTCACGACGACGCCCATGCCAGAGGGTGGGGGCGGCGGGAGGCGGTGTTACCTTGCCATGGTGGCTAGCACGGGCAAAATTCAGATCGGGTAACTGTAATTGGGCGTACCGGTTAATATAATGTTGGATTGGGTAATGGTAAGTGATAACTGGCCGGATCAAGTAAATGTAATTAACGAATCGAATAATTGTAATTGATCAGGTCCGTCGAGTAACTGTAACAGATGAACTTGGAAGTGGCTATATGATTTACAACGTACAAAGTATTGAATAGTAGTATACATTTGATATTTTCATTCAAAAGTTTTTAAATGATTAGCACGGTTGGTCTCTTTTTTAGCTTTTACTAAAAGAGGTCCTAGATTTGCCCAATTCCTTTTTATTTGTAATATCTATGACCTAACTCCTTTACAATTTCTATCAATTTTGCGTCTATTTTAGATGTGTTAATATTTTATTTCTCCACCACCCCCTGTCCCCCTCTACGGATTGTTTTTCTCTACCAATCGATTTTTACCTCTGTTTCTTCTTTCTTCTTTTTCCTTTTGCTTTTATGCCAATAGTTCTTAATTTTATCTAAAATCAAATGAAATGACAATTTGATGAAAAACATCTTGTTCCTCTTTCAATAATAATACTACAGTTTTTTTAATTGAATTATCAAATATTGATTGTCCATCAAGTGTTTTAAAAATTTCTACCACAATATGTTTACATTATAAAATGTGCATGCGCCTTTTGTTAATTTCAGAACCAAAACTACCACATGAAGATGCATACTGGGTAAATCTGTCATATATGATTATAGCCGGCAAAGAATCACAATGAGACATACCAACCTAGATTGCACATAGCTGACTGGCTCAACAAAAACCGTCTCTACAGCCCCAACCAAATTTGAATACAAAACCTATTGCTATCTTTCAGGCCCAAGTGAATTGAGGTCATTCCAAGCCAACTTTTACAAGCTGCGGCTTTGGCGAGCTAACCTTCTCAAAGTTTGAGGTCCGGCATCCACCATACATGTTCTTTAAATACCCTCACCTAGTATATATAGATTACAGTAAAATTTAAAGTCAACAAAATGTTATAGTTTTAAGGTTTTACCCACAACCGCAATTAATGCAACACTTTACTTTTTCTTCCAGTGGCCTTTAACATTGTGTAAGTATCTCTACACCATCTTCTGTAATTAAAATGGTGTGTTCAAACTGTGCAGACAGGCCACCATCTTCTGTGACGACAGTCCAGTCATCATCCCACATTATAGGGTGTATGCTACCTATTGTCAACATTGGCTCTGTCCAGACACATCACAGTGTTCACAAACATAAAGTAATCATCATTTGGGGGAACCCACCTTAATGAGGAGAGATACTGAAATTAAGATATATACCAATGGTGAAAGTCTGATTGAGAACCATGCGTCCTCGGACATTGTTCCCTGTAAGACAGTGAAGAAAGAGTATCATATAAACTGATTCAAGTGAATATGGGTAGAAACGAAAACAGAAGAGTATGCTCAGTTTTGTGGGTCAAAAAAAATCCAGCTTAGTCGAATTTCTGAATCTTTTCTAATTTTATGGGTCTATTTAATTTAGCGCAGGAGGACCCGGCACTTTTAATTCACAGGAACACGGCAGCCTCTGAGGAGGGTACATCTTTATCCAAAGAAATTTTAATGCAGACATCATGGCAGTTGGATACAAGAAACAACAGCTTCTCCCTTCCGAAACACACCCCAAACAATCGCAGATTCAGTCTTACTCGGATGCGTATGACAGCTTTGATCCATCTGATGACTCATTTTTTCCAGACGATTTTCTAAGCGACAGACGACTACCCATTTCCAGTCACACAGACATCCGGGACACCAACTTCATTAGAGAGATTTGCTATAAATATCAATTCGTCACATTAGACACAAGCCTACCAACAGACAATCTGAATACACAACTCAAAATCCACAGAAAATCTCAGAAAGAATAAACGGCGTCATAGCATGAAGACTAGATCGCAGTCCAAAAAATTTCCATGGGCATAATCTGTATTGTCTTCTTTCTTTCAAGTTTGATTTCTTGTATTTCCTTTTTTCTTGCATTGTACTCAACCTTTCATTAAATAAAATATTTTCTTTCATTACAAAAATGTTTGAGATTGACTAATTCTCAAAGAATAAGGTGTTCTTCCCTTCATACCCAAACTTATTGTGCGGCACACAAACAAATTGTGTCTGAGAACAAGCAAATCTCATCTGTATGAAGGTAGTATAAAGGAAGGCTGGTGCACCAACAAACATTTATGAATGCTACAGTCCAAACTCCAAAGATAGTCTCCATTCATAAAAAAAATGAAATTAAATAACCGGTCAAGAATTCAAGATTAAAGTTATAGATAATTTACTGTAATGAAGAATGACTGGATCACTATGAAAAAAGCGTCCCACACCATGACCAACAAACTGTTCTACAACACCAAAATGATGCTTATCTGCAAGGTCACTACACAAGGAAAAAATAATGTCAACCAAAGAAGAAATCAAAGACCAAATATTTAGAGTGCTCGTTTTCACATGTCTAGAGCTCTATTGGTAAGGTTTATATGACTCAAATGAGACCATATTTTCTATTTTTCTTAAAGGAAAAGCATTTGATAAAATTCATTTCAATCAAATGAGCACGTCAAACGTTACTCATTCTGACTTCTTTTTACTGTGCTGATATATGCAGAATAAGATGATTAAATCTTCCATACAGGACCTTCATATGACTGCAAAGATTATCATATAATGTTCCAGAATTAAATTTTTGGAGACAGCTTACTGTATGGTCTTGCCAATTTTGTTAAATTCTACTCCTGGAGCACAAATTGATATTGCCCTATCCAAGCAATCTCTGGTTACCTTTCAAGAGGAAAACAATTACAGTTAGGAAAACAGGATGGAGAACCCTAACTGGATGACTAGGCAACTACGAAGAGATGATAGCATGGGAGTGGGAGACCATACATTAGAATACCAGTATGACAATATCTATATATGTGCACAGTACAGATTTTTATGTTTTAAGTGGGCTCCTTAATGCTTCAATTTTTTACTTTCACCCCGCACCCTAACCAATGCAGCCAAAGACTCGCTATTTTTTGGCTTGGGAATATGATCGAATAAAGCAAAGTGGTTCACTAAACTGTCTGCGCTTCTTTGTTATGAAGCAGTCAGTCTATGCAATTTTCGACGAAATTTTCGACGTAATTTTCACTATTGGTCATCCGGAAATAGTCTCTCTGTGTTTTAGTGTAGGGGTAAGACAACGTACACCGACCCCCCTTACCCCTATTGAAGGAAAGAAATAATTCAGTTTCAGGATTCTTTAAAACACAATATTGTAGTCAGCAGTTACATATCTTTGGCATTTACTATAGTATTATTTCATTTTCATTTTCATTTACCCCAGTGCCTCAAAGGCTCCCACCTACGGTGGGGTAAGGGAGGGTCGGATGTACGCAGTCTTACCCCTGTACTAAAGCAGGGTAAGAGTAGTAGTAGTAGTAGTAGTAGTAGTAGTAGTAGTAGTAGTACTAAAGCACAGAGAGACTATTTCCGGATGACCCTTAGTGAAAATCCCGTCCAAAATTGCATGGACTGACTGCTGCTTCATGACAAAGAAGCGCAAACAGTTTAGTGAGCCATTTTGCTTTATTCCATCATAATCTCAAGCCAAAAAATAATGAATCTTTGGCTCCATTGCAAATGATGGAAAAAATAATCTCAAGCCATTTACTATAGTATTATTATTTACCTTATATACATGATTAAGAGATGTATAAATAGCAGCCTTGTAAATCAGTTTTATACACACAGAAATATATTCAAAACATTTGTTCTCCTCTCTCTGTTATGGTATCAGAGCCAGTATAATCGGATGCCAAGGTAAGATTATTCAGGTTGTTGGTGACATGATTGGTTGCTCCAGAATCAAGTAACCATCCATTATGATTAGTAACAGCCGTGTTGACCTGAGGAGGATAAGCATGTTGTTCAAACCGATGCCAACAATTGAGAGCGGAGTGGTTTGGTTTCCCACAAATTTGGCACATAATATTTGCTCCGAAATTGGGATTACTATTCCCGGAGATGTTGCGGGTTGTCATATTGTTGGTGGTACCCCGAAAAGTATTCTGGCCACGTCGGTTTGAATTTTGAGAAAAATTGGGCCGCTGGTATCTGGGCTGACTCCCGGTAAAACCCCGGGCTGAGTTGTTTGTGCGGCTGGGCTGATAATGAGACGGGCCAGGGCCCAATAAAGAAGGTGTATTAGGCTGCCCTGGAGTTCTGCGGGTAGTAAATGTATTCGCCTCCCCCATCGCCACGTTATTCGCCGTCACCACGCCAACGGTCGTATCAAGAGCCTCCTTCCGCCGCAGAGTAGCTTCGAACCCGGTGAGCACGGCGTAGAAGTTGCCGAAACTGTTATCTCCACACGTGCGAATGGAGTTTGTGAAGGATTCAAACTCAGGTCGGAGGCCCTCCATGGCTTGAAGAACGAAGTCGTCGTCGTCAACAGGGCGGCCAGCCTTAGCTAATTCATCGGCGAGGGTACGGAGATGATGAAGATACTCACCCACTACCTTAGATCCCTGTCGAGTGTGGCGGAAAACATCCTTCATATTCCGGATTTGAGCTGCTGAACGGGTGCCGTAAAGCTACTCTAGGGTCTTCCACCCCGCAGCAGAGGTACGTGCGGATCCAACCAATGGTTTGCACGCCGAGCTCAGGGAGGAGACAAGGGCATGTCGGAGGAGACGGTCTTGACGATTCCACCGGAGATGGCCTGCAGCTTCACTGGCAGGTGGCGGAACAGCACCATCACTGATGTATTGGTCGAGATGAGAGCCAACCAAGAGGTCAAGCACTTGGTCACGCCATATGAGGTAATTCGTTCCTTCAAGTTTTTCCGGGAAGTGGCTGGGGTTGAGGATGATTAACCCATCTGGAGTGAGGGGGTTGATGACTGCAGTAGAGGAATTTGTAGAAGAAATGGTAGGCTGCCCGTTTTGGGAATTTCTGAGATCCCCTTGCTGAGGGGGGTCGTCTTCGGAAATCTATTTATGGCCTTAAACAGGCACCTCGTGTGTGGTATCAATCTCTTAGTGGCTTTCTTCTGTCACTTGGGTTTTCTCAATCGGTTGCTGATGCCAGTCTGTTCATCTTTTCCTCCCATTCATCTTACATCTATGTTTTGGTCTATGTGGATGATATTATTGTTACTGGCTCTACACCCGACTTGATACGTCAGACTATTGACTCATTGGCCCACCGATTTTCTATCAAGGATCTTGGCTCCCTACACTATTTCTTGGGCATGCAGGTTACTCCTACACAAGGGCGGACTCTTCCTTGATCAACATAAATACATTATGGACTTATTAAAAATGTTAAAAATGGATGAGGCCAATCCGGTAGCTACGCCGTTAGCTCCCTCTGCTTCATTAACCCTGTTTGACAGTTCAGGTACATGTGATGCCACTCTCTATCGCCAGGTCCTCGGGTCACTTCAATATTTGAATCTTACCCGTCCAGATGCTGCCTTTGCTATTAACAAACTGGCTCAATTCATGCATAAACCTACGGTCAATCATTGGCAACTTCTCAAACGTCTTTTGCGCTATCTACAGGGAACTGCTTCTCATGGCCTGTTTCTCTGTCCTAGCACATCCCCCTCTCTCCGTGCCTTTGCTGATGCTGAATGGGCAGGGAACCCTGATGACCGTTCTTCTACTAGCGCATATGCCATTTTTCTCGGGGAATCTCTTATATCTTGGAAATCAGTTAAGCAACGTACCATTGCTAAGTCTTCCACGGAAGCTGAATATCGAGCTCTTTCCACCGCTGCCTCTGAAATTATTTGGATTGAATCTCTGTTGCGTGAGTTGCGGCACCCGCTCCCTTCTCCTCCACTCCTCCTTTGTGATAACAAAGGTGCCACTACGTCTTCAGCAAATCCTGTCTTCCACACTCGCATGAAACATGTGGCAATTGACTTTCATTTTGTTCGGCAGCGGGTTCAACGTGGCCTTCTTCAAGTTCATCACATTCCATCCTCTGATCAGATAGCTGATGCCCTCACCAAACCGCTCCCCCGGCAACGCTTCATTCTTCTTAGAGACAAGCTCAGGATTTTTGGCAGTGACAGAATACCTGGCTTGCGGGGGCGTATTGAAGGAAAGAAATAATTCAGTTCCAGGATTCTTTAAAACACAATATTGTAGTCAGCAGTTACATATCTTTGGCATTTACTATAGTATTATTATTTACCTTATATACATGATTAAGAGATGTATAAATAGCAGCCTTGTAAATCAGTTTTATACACACAGAAATATATTCAAAACATTTGTTCTCCTCTCTCTGTTAACCCCACCATAGGTGAGAGCCTTTGCGGCACTGGGTAATGATGATGACCACGCACACTAACTGAGAAACTACCTGAACAAGGTTTTTGGCCTGCTCATCCACATCCCCAACAAAGAAAGTAGCTGATGTATCACCATGGTAACCCTATATATAACCATCAAACAGAGACGAAAATGAGACAGTGGCAACAACTTTATAGCATTAACTTCAATGCATTGATGGGTGGAGAACAGGAGGATGCATCTAGCTAACAGTAAACATTGTGATATGGATTGTCCCACAGAAGCTAACCTTAAGATACACAGTAACATCAATATTGATTATATCTCCATCCTGTAGCATTAAACAATAAGTGGTTTACAAAAGAAATATAAGCAGCAATATCTTCAAATTTAAGGGTCCATTTGAAAATTGAATGTTGAAACCTGAATGCTAGGGTAATAGTGGCCAAGTGGGGGATATAAGGGGATGTTTGGATGAAAATATAGTTTGAGCGTAAGTAAGAATTTGAGACTCTAAATCAATTATGCACTTTCGTATGAACTGTTTTTAGTTATATAAGTATTATATAAATAATAATTTTATAAAGACTAATAAAAAATTCCTTCACACTTTTCAAGTTAAAAACCAAACAAAAAAAAACAACTCCCCGTGTCATTTTCTCCTCGCCCTGTTATTCTTCATGTTCCAAACATAGCATAAAAGTTCAAGATGAATTATATGATAGGAACCAGACAATTTACTGTTTAAGTCCTAAAGCTATTACAATGGCAGACAATGGTCATTGACGTACAAAGAGAAAAACGGAAAGAAGAAAAGAACAGAGACACTTCGAGTAGTCTCATCACTCCCAAGTCCCAGACCAGATCCAAAATTCTCCATACCCTCTTCTTCTACTCCACTCCTATTTATAATAAAATTCCCTTATGGGCCGGCCCAAGCTAACTAGTACCTAGCCCAAAACCCTTATTTATACAATATCACATTCCTTGGTATAATTCTATTATTATTATTATTATTAGAGATCCATGTCCCTATCATTATATCCCTATTCCCTATACCAAACCTTAAGTGGCCTTGAATCAGGGATTCCATGGCAAATGCACTCATTCACAGAAGTGCATACACTCTTTGGAAATCCGCCATAACCAAGAGGTGATGGATATGCTCCATTGTCAATGATCATTTGGTGAACTGCTTGATCGATTTCATCTGTCGTGACGCCTGGCTGCCAAGGGAATTAACTATAAAGATTTAAATAAGTGTAGGGCGCACCATTTTAACTTATACAAGGTGATCCTGATATACTGTTCATTCATTGTCAGAATCACCTGTGTTTTTTGTAGAATAAGTCTGCATTTCATGAATGTAGTGAAAGGTAACTGGCCACTGTAATTGAGTGTTTAAGATTGTAATCCAAAAGATCAACGATAAAAAATAATAATGCAGAATTTCTAAACACAAATCCACCCATAAGGCGATCTAAAACACCGGGAAAAATGTTTTAAAAGGGGAAAACTCCCGAAATAGGAGTAAAAACAATGTAAAATTACAAAATAGAAGTATTATGTTTTTATTCCCTAAATAGAAGTAACTTACGCTCCTCCTAAAACTTTATCACCATATTTTGGCATTATAGCATTAATAAGACAATAATTTTTCCATAATTGGAAGTATTTTCCAAACATGGAAGTTATTACTCCTATTTAGGGAATAAAAATATAGTGCTCCTATTTTGGAATTCCACGTTATCTTAATTCCTATTTACGAAAATTTCATATTTAAAATGAGCCCATCTAGATGAAAATAAATCATGTAAAAATTATGAAGTACCAAATTTATCGTTTCCGTTTTTCTCCACTTAGACAAAGCTGAAAAATACAGATTTCAACAGATGTCACCTTGACTAAAGTCCCCGCGTACTGAAGGACCTTTGCAGCAAGCCTCCCAGAAGATCTCATGCTTTCTATCCCATTCTTATCATGTATTTGTGGTGCACCGGAAATCTTAGGTGGTTTCTTTGAATTCAAATATGGGGGCCTTTGTATATGATCAGGAACTGGTCTATATGGAGAGACTTTCCCTGGCTTCAAAGGTTCACGCTTTTCACTAGGAACAGCATCAACTTTTCTGGTATTTTTATTAGAAATCAAGAACAGACACATGAGTAAAATCTTGGACACAATTTAATCAAAAAGGGAGAAACAAGTCAATGCAGCAGAGTGAAGAGTAAGAAACGTAATCGAACACGGCATAAATGACCCAATGATATGCCGAATAAGTTCAAAACAGAGCAGAAACTTGCGACCATAGTAACTATGGTAGAGCATATGATCTTCTATTATCCAGGTCACTTAATTCTCAGATGTGCCAAATAGTTATTTATTTCCCAAATAGTGTTTAACACGTGCATGTCCTTTTTTTATTGCTGATTCAAGCTTTTTACTAAAATCCACAGGTGGTCTTTACGGAAACGACACCTCTAATCCTAGGGGTAGAACTTACATCTAAACCTTCTGGGACCCTGCTTCCAGGTAGGACATGCTATGAATGTTTGGTTTGGTTTGTGAAGAAAACCAACAAGAATTACTTTACATAGATGTACATGTTGCTAAATTGATCGTATGAACATGAAGTAGAAATGATATACCTTTTATTAAATAAAAAATCTGACAAACCCGAAAACGTTCTCAATGTTGGCATTGACACATGTTTTTTTCCTGGAGAAAAAATTCAAAGTTTAAAGGCAAACACCAAGCAGGCTAGGATGATAGATTGATAGAATGTGAATATAGTCCTTAATGATGCTTCAGTTATCTATGCAACGAATCCTATTTATCTTGGGTCATGATTATGGTTTTGTCCCATTTTTTCTTTATGTCATGTCCACTGATATTGGCAACGGTTGGAACGACAGCTCCCTTATCACTGATATCACCGTACCCAACACTCATGAAACTTCTAAAACCATTGATTGCTATGAAACATGGGAATTCTCAACTACACAAATTATCTATACCCTGAAAAGCTCCAATTCTCATCCACCATATGAGGATATAATGTCCACAGATAAATTGAGGGAACCACCACATGGTTGGCACTTGGCAGTGTCATCACACATAATCCAGCCTATTATTCTTGGACCCGCAAGGTAAAATTGATCCATAAATTGCCCGGCATTGATAATCATGACAAGTTGTTAGAACAAATCAAATGTAGAGTAACTGCCTACTCATCTTAATGTATAGGGAATCACTAGCGGAGAACTACATCAACGAATGACGTAAGGGAAGTGTAACTGAGTAATTATAGCAAGCACTTGGTGTGCATTCGCAGAAGAAGGCAGAGAAAACAACAGAAAACGTCACTGGACCTGGTATGCTGCTGAAGAGGCTGTGAAGTGAATTGGCTGAAGATAGGAAGCTACCGTCTCCAACAAATGCAGAGAGTAGACGGGGCTGAAACGCCGCCGCTGGGACGACCATTCTCAGTCTCAGTCTCCCTTTCTTTATCTGTTCGCCCGATGAAGATCCTTGGCACCTTCCATTTTTCTTGCTTTATTTATTTGCTCTCTGGATAGTTAGAATTAGAAGTGAAAATAAATAAATTTGAACAAAGTGAAAATAAATAAATTAGAAGCTATTGAATTGACTGAATCTAATACGATACTATATTATAAAAACTATATATTTAAGATATGTTTTAGGGAGAATTTGGTTTGCGCCCCATTTTTGGGTGATATTGGATTTTGCATTTCATTTGCAAAAAAACTTTGACTTTGTACAATTGTACCTCATTTAAAAAAAAATCTTCAAAAAATGTTATGTGTTGCAGTGTAAAATCAAAGTTTTTTCAAATTGAGGTGCAAAGTCCAATATCACCCAAAAAGTAGAGTGCAAAGTCAAACTTTCCCTATATTTTATTAATAGAA
Organism: Cuscuta europaea; assembly: GCA_945859875.1. Taxonomy (NCBI): domain Eukaryota; kingdom Viridiplantae; phylum Streptophyta; class Magnoliopsida; order Solanales; family Convolvulaceae; genus Cuscuta; species Cuscuta europaea. Next base: position 20,542,215 of record CAMAPE010000017.1, on the reverse strand, counting down.
TAAAGACAAAATTTTATGAAAAGTAACTAAAATGATCATTTACACTAATTCCAACTTCACTAATTTAGATTATTACATTGTTAGCTTGCGAATTCAAACATTATCTAATTCGTATAAAAAGTAGACCGATAAGGTTGATAAATTGCAAGTACAAGTTATCAAACGAACTTTTCATATAAAGATGTTGGTAATTTGGGAGAGAAATTAATTATTATAGAATTTTGAATTCAAAGCTTTTGCATTTTTGTTGTGTTTGTATAGATGTCTGTTTGCAATTAATATCAAAGTGATTATGCAATTGAATTTTAGTTTGAGCAAGTGAAGCATTAGCTAGGTTGATTTTTACTTTTTATTCTTTAATTGTATTATTTAGAAGGAAAATTAGGTGATGGGAGAATCTCTAGTCCAGGCAGGGGCTACTTTGAATTTGTTGTTTCATCGCATTTATTGTTTCTCGAAACTTCATTCTCCTTTTGTAGGTTTTTTCATTTTTCTCATCTCATCTCGTCTTTCTCTTCACTTTTTTTCTTCTATTAAAAGTCCATTCCTTCACTTCGTTTATTCTTAGCTCACGGTTACTAGTATAGTTTAGGTTTGAAATGTGTGCTGAGATTTGATGGGTAGTTCACTGGTATAGTTTTGTAGTTTCTTTTTTAGTGTCGAGATCTTTATTAACTGTCTCGCATTCTTTTTTGGGACGTTTTTTTATTATTTGTCTCTCTTTCTATTTTAGGAAAGTTTTTGATAAAATACCCCCACTTTTATTACTTTTATCCCTCTTACTTTTTACAAACTACTTTCTCTTTCCTACTTCATCATAACTTTACTCTACTTCATAGTTAGTTAAATACGGTACGGGAATTAAACGAGGTTTAATACGTATGCGTTTTATTCGATAACATTAATGAAAAAACGGTCAAAAATTCGTTCAAAAAAACGTTGACTTTTAAAAAACGTGTAAATACGTATAAGTGTATAATACGGTATTTCTTACAAAAAATCGGACAAAAAATACAGGTACAATTTTGAACATTTAAATTATATACTTCATAAAATAACATATATAGTAAAAAGAAATGAAAGTATACACATATTCAAGTAGCAAATCTCATTACTACATAAAAGAATAATTCGTAATTGCATAACTCGATGAAAAAAATAAAAATAGTAATTAAGTCCAAGACATGATTTTGTAAACTAATGTCAACAAATAAGACAAAAAAATAGATTGAGACTAAGTTAAAATGATATGATCATCAAATAACACTCAATTTAAATTCATCATTTTCTTCAAGATGACAGATGACATATGCGACTGCTACACGCGCTTCTTATTGTTTGTGTGTAAAAGTTTATACTAAAAAAATGTCAGGTTTAGAAAAACTTTAATTTTGACATGTTTGTTTGGAAAAACATCAGAAATCTAGTACTATATGGTGTTTTAAGTTTTAGTCATTAAGAATGGTAATTTTAGCAGTCATGCAATTAATTTTAGTATTTAATAATTGTATTTTAGCAATACAAAAACATGAGGTCACATGGACATGTTCATTCAATTCATCAATTCATGTTTTTATTTTTGTAAACTAAGGGATGCAAGCTTTAGCTGTCATGCAATTAATTTTAGTATTTAATAATTGTATTGTAACAATACAAAAACATGGGGTCACAGAGAGGAGCTTTTCTTTTTTGGTTTTACACTATTGTTGATCTCATATGCATTTAATGCGTTCATTCAATTGATCAATTCATGATTTTTTTTTATAAAATACGGGAAAAATACGTTTTATATGGGAAGTAGAAGTTTTTTCCTTTTTAAAGGGACCGACATTATTTTTCGTTTTAAACGTGTTTTTTTTTTGTTCAAAAAAAGGTACGCATTTTAAACGGAAAAAGCTAACTAGACTCTACTTAATATACTCTCTTTCCTACTTTATCATCACTTTATCACCACTTTATATACTCTATTTCCTACTTTATCATTTACCCTACACACTCTACATTTACCCTACCATTTTTCTATTAAAACCCGTGCCCAAGGCTAGCGGGACAGATAATAAAGAACGGAGGGAGTATATAATTACACACACACACACACACACATATATATATATATATATATATAGGTTTTGGTTCAAATAAGAATATGATCTTAGGAGAGAAATGAGAATGAATCTGAACGGTTAGATTTGTTTTAAGTGAAATTCAATGTGCATTAGATGAAACTGTAAGACTGACTGCAACCCGAAGAGTCAAAAGCCAATATGGGATTTTCAACCCTTAATTTGAAACAACTCATGTATACGAGGATGCCAAATTGGGTGAATGGCACCCCATGGAGTGGAAATTGGTATCCTTATTCACCAGGTGATGAAAGCAGTTGGAGCAAGTCTGCATTACTTCCATAAGCAAGGCCCCATGAATATAAATACAAAAATGCTTGAGGTACATAAAGTGTACACAAAGTGTACACAATATATATAACTTTTTCTTTCTTTTAACCATCCACTTTTACTTTACATCCATTTTACTTTCTCCTATGACTTCCACCTCTCTCTCATTCTCTCTGCGACCATGGTTCCCTTCTTTCTCATTTCTTTTTTTTTCATTTTCAAGCTCTCTAAATTACAACCATTTTCAATCCTTCTCCCCATTTAATTTTCATACACGATTCATTTGTCTCCATAGTTGATGATTCTTCTCAAACCATGAGGTAATATCTTTTTCCATTTCTTTTGGTTTGCTTTGCGTTTTTTATGTATTTGTTCTGATTTTATGTATATTGTGTATGTTATAACCTTGAATAATTGATTAATAAATTTTATTGTAAGAGATATGGAGTGGTAAATGTTGACCTTTTAGGGTAATATTTCTAGTTCATTTATGCCCATACCATGTTTGTTAAAATGACTCAATGAACATTTTGTTAAAATTCATGTTTTGTTCTCGTTTTTGCTGATGTATATTAGCATTTAATGAGTTTTAGACTCCAATTTTGTGATTTTTCTGTTTTCCTATGATACACTACATAGTAATTTATGATTAACTATTCTTTGATTATTATAAGTTTGGTGGATGTTCTTTTCTTTTAGGACTATATTTGTTTCTATTTTTTCAGATTTTATGTATGTTACTATGGTGTTCAATGTTTGACTATTTGGCTTCATTGTTATGGATTGGTGATGTTTATTATTCAAATTTCAATTAGTAATTTGATTTTCTTTGAATTTACTTCACCACAGGGCTTTGTGAGGGCAAAATAAAAGGCACGTTGATGATTGAGATGGCTTATTGGTCTAACATATGGTGGTTTCAAAATGGGGGAGAGCCTCGAGTCTTCAGGAATGAGCATCAGACACTCACCAATATATGAGTCTCTTCATAGTTAAACCTGCTTTGAGTCCCCTCATCCAAGATGACTCTCTTTCTTCATATATTTGGACAAAGCATGATATAAAACAAAACATGGCAACATTAAAGAATTTGGAAGTGAAGAATGAGAGCATCAAACCAAAGGACCACAAAAGATTTATGTTTATAATGACTTTGATGGATAGTCTACCCGGGGGTATGTATCCGAAGGGTTACTGCGGGGAGTAACTAGAGAGAAGTCGGAGCAATATTAAGAGAGAGAGAGTATATTGCTGAGAATGTAGTGAGCGAATTCAGCTTGGATTACAAATGGGGAAAAGGGGCGCTATTTATAGTAGTAATAAATGCCAGATAGGGGCACGTGTCATCATTCTGGTGGTCGAGGGGTCACCTCAACGGGGTGGCACTGGCACTCGCATGTGGTCGCATTAAATGTGGTGGTTGGATGTGACGTTTGTACTTGGTACGTTGATCCAGCGCATGTGGGTGGGAGATTCTGTCGAGGAGAAGCCTTCGCCCGTAGATGATTGACCGAAGGCTCTTCCTTCCGGGGGCACCCTAGGTGCCGAGGGTTCCAGGTGCCGAGGACTGCTGTTTTTACTGTCTTCTCCCAGTGTCTTCGTATGCTGAAAATAGCCTTTCTGTGAGTATCAGGAGCCTTCGGCCAAGGAGTCGAAGGCACCCCAGTGTGTATTGTTGGCTGCTTGGTACTCGGGGCGCTGTGATTTGGGCCTGTTGTGCTTCCTGGGCCTATTGGGCCTTGATTAGAGTAGTAGGAGTCTATGGGCCGGAGGTCCCTGGGCCATATACTCCATCAGACTTATATTGTAAAGCTATATTGTTAAATTAATTTGTAAGTTAGTGGAAAAGCTATGTTTTACTCTCATCATGATACATTGCTATAGTTAATTTGTATTCATTATAATTACTGGTTTAATAGAAAATGGATGTAAATCATGAATGTGTAAATTACTTTGCAAAATAGTTAAAAGACAATACATGGTCTCAGTTGGCAGTTTGACTTTGAATTTTCTCATACACAAGTTATGTTAATAGGCTTTTATGAAATTAACTTGCAGATTAACTTATTTCAGTGGCAATTATTTGTAACCTGCATTTCATGTCCCGTTTACAGACAATTTCAATAGTACATTTGTCCATTTCATTGGCTATTGCCTGTGACCGGACATTTCACATCTGGTTCACAGACAATTCTACTTAGCACATTAGTCTATTTTGGTGGCTATTGTCTGTGGTCACACACTTCATATCAGTTTCACAAACACTTTCACTTAGGACATTAGTCCGTTCAAGTGGCCATTGTCTGTAACCAGACAGTTCATGTCTGACTCACAGACAATTCCACTAAACACATTAGTCCATTAGCCTATTTCATTATGTTTGATTATATGTTGTTTGACTATATATTCATTGTATTATGAGTTACATCTCTATCTAAATACAATGAAGCCAAATAGTCAAACATTGAACACCATAGTAACAAACATAAATCTGAAAAATTAGAAACAAATATAGCCCAAAAGAAAAACCATCTACGAAACTCATAATAATCAAAGAATATTTAATAAAAAATTACCACATAGTATATCATAGTAAAACAACAAACTGGAAAGAGAGAGTCTAAGACTCATTAAACACTAATGTACATTAGCAACATATATCAAATGTTTTATTCTATTTGCCACTGAAATAGGCTAATGGACTAATGTGTTTAGTGAAATTGTCTGTGAGTCAGACCTGAACTGTCTAGTTACAGACAATGGTCACTTGAACGGACTAATGTCCTAACTGAAAGTGTCTGTGAACCACACATGAATTGTCTAGTCACACACAATAATCATTGGGACAGACTAATGAGCTAAGTGAATTGTCTGTGAATCAGACATGAAGTGTCTGGTCACAGGAGATAGGATGTTTTGTAGCGGTTTTAATGTAATTTCTGAATATGTAAATTTTATTTTCTAAAACTAATTTGAGTGTTGACAGGGATCAATTTGCTTTATCGTCAGTCAAACATCGTAAACCATAAAACATCTTACAAATTGGGACGGAGGGAGTACTTTAAAAATAATATTACAATATTTAAAATTTAATTAATACGCTTATAATGTTTATACATCTTTCACAACATACAAAAAAATACGTACACAAAAATAATAATGAGAAACTATATCTAAAATTTAAAATTTAAGCACAAAGTATTATCTTTAAGTACAAAAATAGATATTATATTGGTTGAGCTAGTTGTTAAGAACTAAAAATTTAAATTTAAACATAATAAACTATAAATATATATAAAGAAAAATTAGTAAATATAAATATACATGTGTATATGCAAATAAATAAATAAATTAGTATATATAATGGCAGTGCCAAACTATGTCAAAACAATGTTTGTCCAAAATAGGATGCTCGTAGGCTTTTAGGAAAGTAATAAGGAAAGTTGCAAAGGGAATTTGGTAGCCAGAAATAGCATATAGAAGTTGCCTCCTCTAATCTGAATTATAACACGCCTTTTATAGGCGTATACGAATCGTAACCGTTACCGATAATAATGATTAATTAATTACAACATTAATACAGAATTAAATACATAATTAATAGCACATTAATTGCTTGACCGTTACTCTTCCGGGCTGGGAGATCGGCCGGACTGGCAGGCACCCCGCTGGGTTGGCAGGCAGGCTCTAGGTTGTGGACTTGGATCCACGGGTCCAAGTTCGGGGCTTGGCTGATTAGGCTCTGGGCCTAGTCCTATTACTCCATCATGAGTCCCCCACCCCCTTAGTCGAGTAGTAGACTCGGCTAAGACGGAGTAGTCCAAGTCAGTTGCTCTTCTCCGAGACTAGAAGATCCCCGCCCTTGTCCATGTTTGGGAGATGCCTCATTAAAAACTTTCACTATGAAAAAACTCAATGGGAAAAAATCCTAATGAAGGGAAAAAAGTACACCCGATGCCTCCAAGATGAAGCAAGAGGTGAAATCTTCAGCCTTTTATTGTCATGGTCACCATCTGTGAAGAGGATGGCTAGAACCGTTCTTCTCGTCAGGTTAGGACTCATCAAGCTCGTCTTCGTTCAGTCGTGCGTACACATAAAAGTAACAAGTGTAGAATAGAGCATCTGGCTCGGTGTCGAACCACGGCTCAGTGTGTAAGTGAGTCGGACTCACCACTTGAAAAGAGTGACACCAAGTTCCCAAGTTAGACCTCAACCCAGTCTCCGAAAGAAAGATTGAATCTGCGAGTAAGTGAGTCGGACTCCTCACTCGAACGAATAATCCAACCCCAAAGAACTAAAGTATATCAACCTTTTTGAGAAATGTGAATGTCAATTAAGTGACAAAATTGCCCGGAAGAGCGTGGATCTAGGCCCCTAACAAAAGTTTAACTCGCCGCCCGAGGTTAGTAGTTCAAACTCGCAAGTAAAAACTTTTGAACGGGTGACTCGTCCCCCGAGGTCGGAGTGTGATGCACTAGGAAGAGGCAAGGGCACACGAGAACTCGTATGAAGTCAAGAGTGTGCGGTATTAACATTTATATTGGAGCTTATTAATCGTCACACCCGTATGACGTGACCCGGTGGCGCGAGTGTGTGTGCTCGGCCAGTGTACGAGTGTGTGTGCTCGTCCGGCGTACTTGAGTGATCAGATTTCATTAGTCCGTTATTCAATGTTATAATTACACACACTTAATAAGAGTAAACGCAATCATATCACTTATGATGGATAGTCTACCCGGGGGGTATATATCCGAAGGGTTATTGCTGAGAATAACTTAGAGAGAAGTCAAAGCACAAGTAAGTAAGAGAGAGAGTGTATTCAGTATGAATGTCGTTAAAGCGTTTTAAGGCGTCGTTACAAATGGGGAAATGGGGTGCTATTTATAGTAGCAATAAATGCCGGACAGGGACACGTGTCAAGCGCCCATTGGCCGAGAGGTCACCTCAACTGGTTGGCGTTGGCATCCGCATGTGGCCGCATTTAATGCGGCTGTTGGATGGGACGTCTCTACAGGGTACGGTGATCTGTACGCATGTGAGGCGGATATCATGTCGGGAGAGGTGCCCTCGGCTGCAGAGGACTAGCCGAGGGCTCTTAGTGCCGAGGACCCCTGAGTACCGAGGGCTCCAGGTGCCGAGGGCTACTGTTTTCTGCCGTTTTTCCCCCAGTTTCTTAGTTTGCTCGAGAAACCCATTCTGTGAGAGTTTCAGCCTTCGGCCAGGGGGCCGAAGGCACCCCTGGCGCGTACTGCGGGCTGCTTGGTACTCTGGGCGCTGTGATTTGGGCCTGTTGGGCCTTCTGGGCCTGTCGGGCCTTTACTTGAGTAGTAGGAGTCTATGGGCCGGGGGTTCCCGGGCCATATACTCCATCAGGAGTCCCTCACTCCTTTTGCCGAAAGGTACTTGAGGGAAAAGGAGTAAACTGTGTCTGCCATTTGATGTTGCTCCGTTGTAGTTTGGTGAGGAGTTTGTTGTTTGCGTGTCCCTGCCGAAGGCAATCCCTCAGTTACCCACATGTCGGGACTTGAGGGCTTGCTTTGCCGTTTTGTTGGAATTTTTCACCAATTTTGTAATTTAATGATTTTCCCGGGGGGGGGGGGGGGGGGGGTCCTCCAGTCCCCCACTCCTTGAGCCACTTGTAAAGTGGTGAAAAGGAGTAGAGTAGTTGCGTTGCTGTTGTGGGCCGAAGGCTGACGCTTTTCGTTTCATTTTGGGGGGATGCCTCGTTAAAAACCTCATTAGGAAAAACCCTGTAGGAAAAAAATCCTAATGAGGGAAAAAGAGTGCACCGAATTCCCCCAACGATGAATCGAAAATGTGAAACCTTGGTCAAAAATGGAGGATAACGGTAACGCCGAAGGCTCTCCTTGTTCTGAGGGCTCATGTGCTGATTAGCCGAAGGCTTGCTGTTGATGTCCTGGGGGTGCCGAAGGGGAGCCCCTCAATCTGGGGATCGAGGGCATGATGGATGAGGGCAGTGATTGAATTGCCGCGGGGGGGGGGGGGGGGGGGGGGGGGGGTCCCCTGCTTGCTGGTTAGTTGGCGATGGGGATACCCAGGGGGCTCCCATTACCTGTGTGCCGTAGGCTATCCGTCAATGAGGCAACTCCCCGGGGGCTACCCGGTTCTTACAGTGCTGAGGGGGAATCCCCTAGGGGTGCCCTGATATGAAGCCTTGGGTTTCTGAAGGAGTGATCCCGAAGGCGTCTGTTATGTGCTGTGTGGGGCACAACCCGGGGGCGTCTCTGGGTAAGTGTACCCGGAGGCTCTCCTTGATGAAGTGGAGTGAAGTAGAAAACCCGGGGGTTTCCAGAATATAGCCGTTGGAAATATAGCCGTTGGAATATGTAACGTCAGGTTTATAGCCGTTGGGGGGGTACACGTGGAGTGTAGCCGTTGGCTGCTCGTGGGCGGGCGTCACCGGTTGGGTGAAACGACGGTGTGTAATGATGACGCTTGGCCGGAGGCCCAGTTTTTGGGCCCAAGCCCGGATTCTGGAGTCTATAAATACCCCATGGCCAGACCATTCTCCTTGTGCGTCCGATATCGTTAGCGAAGCTCTGCCAAATTTTCTAGAGAGAGAAAGCTCAAGCCCCCGGTCAAAACTCAGCTTTCAAGGTCAGTGTCCTGCTTTCCTCCCAAAACTTTTAGTAAGTTCCGCCCTCTGGCCTTAGATTAGGGTTAGAGTCCTGTAGAAAGCCTTCGAAACCTCAGGTGCGTACTTTGTCAAAAATGTCATCCGCGAGCGATTCCCAGGACATCTCGAGGACCCCCTCGGTTCAGGACGAAAGCATCTCCGACGTGGAGTCCAGTAGCAGTCAGCCCTCGGGTGGTGGTGATGCAGCTCTCGCCACCGAGGTGCAGAAGGATCTGGTGGCCGAGGCCGAGGCGGAGGAGTTCGAGCGAACCGCCGAAGATGAGGAGTTGGCCCTCGCCGTCCAAGTTGCTGAGGAGGAAGAGGAAAAGGAGAGGGCGAGGGTTACTGTCGCTGTTCTTCCCCCCCGGGGTGCTGGTGAAGGAAGTAGCTCGAGGCCACTGGACCCGACGCCGTTAAGTGTAGCCCCCGGGAAGAAAAGGAGGAAGACGAAGGCTGGCCCCCAGAAGAAGATTGTTGCTGCCAATCAGGGGAAACCCATAGATATGCCGGAGGGGTATTCCTAGCTCAATACTGCTGCTTTGGAGATAAAATCGAAGGCGGACAGGGCGGATCTCTACGTCACGCAGCTACACGTAGGGCCCTCGGCCGTGGTGGTCGAGCCGGGAGTTGACGATGTGCTGTCTCGGGTGCCCGAGGGGTGTATTGCAGTACACGTACTGTCGGTCTCCATGGGCCTTCGGTTCCCTCTGCACCCCTTCCTCCGGGAGTACCTTAGGTTCGTTGGCTTGGTCCCCTGCCAGCTGACACCTAATAGCCACTCCTACGTGGCGGGTTTTTTGAGCCTCTGCAGGGTCCGAGGGGTGACCCCCAGCCTGGACTTGTTCTTCCAGAGCTTCAACCTCTGCCGAGGGGGTCACGCGAATGTCGAGGGCTTCGCCAACCTGCAGCAGATAGCCAGGTGGAAGCTATTTACGGAGGCGCCTTCGTCCAATAAGGGCGGGGAAGAGCGTTGGTGCTACGTCAGAGTTGCCGAGAACCCATTTCCGGCGGAACTTCGGGATCGCTTCCGTCGGCATCCGAAGGTTGGAAGCGCCGCTCTCGAGAAGGATGGCCTAATAATAGCCAAAATCCCGGAGGGTCGCACGAAGCAAGTGTCTATTAAAGATCACACTGCCGACAAGGAACTCTACGCCCTCGGCTTTCGGAGATACCGCTTCATTGGGGAAGCGGACGAGAAGTATCCCGTTTTTGCTGAGGCCTTCGGGGGAGCAGGAGGTAGTGCCCGAGGGCTACGGCTTTTATACTTAGAAAAAATTTTGTCATGTTTGTCGTTGTGTCTCTGACCCCTCGGTTCTAACCTTTTAACTTGTTGTTGTCGTTCTTTGCAGGTAGCAAGATGAATGCCAATGCTCTTTTTTCAAAGAGGAAGGGCAAAACCCAGGCAAAGAAGGAGGGGCCCTCGGGCCAGAAGCCAGCCGATGCGTTTTTCCCGAAGGACGTAGAGCCTTCTGCTGAGGATATCAATGCTGCTGAGGGGACCTGGGGGTCGAAGGCCGAGGCGGCCGTGAAGAAGAAGAGGGGTGGTAAGGGGGTGGAGCCCCCTACCAAGAAGCAGAAAGCCGCCGGGGGCGCTGTTGAGGGGGCGGCCCCCCTCATAGTTATTGATGACATGCCCGCCACTGATGGGCCTCTGGCCTCGGTCACCCCGAAGGCTCCGGTGAATCTCCCCCCGGAGGAATTACCCCGGGAGATCCGTCAACTCTCCTTTGCCCCCGGTGCTTCACTGATGCACGGTACTGCCGAGCTGAGGGCATTCCTGCGGGGCATCACCTCGAAGATGGATAGAGAAGTCTTCGAGACATACGACGATGATGCCCTCGAGAACAGGATCCTCCGGTCCTCTCTCACTGTAAGTATCTGCTTCCTGTTTCCTTCTCTTATCAATTTAGTATTTTTTTCTGGGGAATAATCTAACTCCTTTGATCATTGTTTGCAGGCCTGCATAGCCCTCGGGGAACAGGCCCGGAGGCGTGAGGAATGGCGCCTTCACGAGGCCGAGCAAGATAAGAAGATGGAGGGGCTGATTCGCAAGAACTCTGAAGCGATGAAGCATGCTGCGCAGCTGGAGGAGGCCATCCGGGAGGCGAAGGCGGCGGCGGAGAAGGCCAAGGCCGATGGCATAGCCGAGGGCAAGGCAGAGGCCGAGAGGGTTGCTGCCGAGGCGGCAAAGAAAGCTGCCGACGAGGCCAAAACCGCCAAGGAGGGAGCTGTGGCCAAGGCCCGAGGGGAGGCAGTTGCTGAGTTCCTTGCCGAGGGCTGGAGGACCGAGGGCCATAAGGAGTGGGTGGCCTCCGTGGTGGCGGCCTCGGTGGATGCTTGGGTAGAAGGCCCCGGGGTTGACTGGCTGACAGATAGGGGCGACGCCTACTACTAGGGGGGTGAATTCTTTACCCAGCACCTGATTTACCGGAGGCTCGCCAGGCACTTTGGCGTATCCCTCGACCAACTTGACCCCTCAGCATACGGCCTCCCTCCATTGCAACCAGATGTGAGAGTTCCCCTCCCCCCGGGCGAAGAGCGGCCGACGATATATGAATCTGTGATGATGGGGGGTGATGGGGGCGGAGCCGTCGGAGGTGATGCTGCTGGGGAAGAAGTCTCTTCCAAAGCCGCCGTAGAAGATGCCCTCGGAGATAATGATGCCGAAGTCACAGAGAAGATTTGTACTTAGAAATTTCTGAACATATTTTTGTAATGAACACCATTGATCCTTCGGCTTCGGCCTGTTTGTAATTTTACACTTACTTCTGTTCTTGATGAATGCATGCTGCCTCCGGGCTCTTCACATTTGAATGCGCCCTATGTTTGAATGTATGCCTTCTCCTTTTTGAATGTATGTCTAGGACTTAGAATATTTTCTAAGTGTTTGAATATGGTTGTAGCCTTCGGTAGTTGGGCACCCTTTGCAGGATATACAACCGAGGGCTCAGCAATAGTTAGAACTTAGAAAATTTTTCTAAGTGTTGATTCCTTGTGTCGCCTTCGGGTGATAGGTGCCCTCTGACTCTGCATCACTTTTGCGAGATGCCCGGGGGCTACTCATTTAGGACTTAGAATATTTTCTAAGCGTAAATTGATGTTGAGCTTCCGGATGTAGATCCCTCCGGGTATATGAATAGGACCCTTCGGGTGATCGTGAGGCCCTTGTGTTGTATGAGTCTTTGGCCGAGGGCCAAATATGTGGGACTTAGAAAAATCTCAAAGTGTGCCGTGGATGCTGAACCTTCGGCAAGTGAGGAGTCTGTCCGAGGGGCAACTGTTTTGGAATAAGCCCCCTCGGTCTGGCCTTTGATGATTTGTAATAGATGCCTTTGGTTGTTTGTCATTTTCCAAGAGTGTGGACTTAGGAAAAGTGTGGACTCCTGTTGTTGTAAAGAAAGCCGATGAGGAGTATGTGCCCTCGGCATTTGCTTGGAAAGTTGTAGAGTTTGACTTAGCCAGTTGTGTCCCTTGTCATGGGGTAAGGGCCCTCGGTATTAATGCATAATAGATGCCCTCGGTATTTTGTTGGAGGTACCGTTTAGCGGACTTTGGATAGTCCAGTCCCTTCGTATTGTTGAAGCCTTCGGGGCTTGTGTGACCGGAGGTGACCAAGCAGTGGACTTAGCCGTTTCTTGATGATATTTGTTTGAGTAGTATCCTTCGGGAAATAGGAGCCTTCAATTTACCGGAGGTGTTCCCGTGGGAGCCCTCGGCATGTTGTGACCTGTCGGAGTGTACTCTTTGATTTCTCGCTGAGTCTACTCCCCTTCACCCCCTCTTTTTTCTTTTTTTTTCTTTTTTTTTTGTGGTGAAGGGAAGGCATCAAGAAACTTGGTTTCTTGGTAAGGCTGGGCCTATTAGGAGACCATCAGAATACACCAATGGCTCTCCTCCCTCGGGTTAACCTTCCGAGTTCTGAGGGGATCGAGGGTCGTTTCCTGGGTACAAGATATGATGGTCTGTAACCTGCCTCCCCTTGGGGGATGGCGCGGAAAGTGCCTCATTTTTGAAAGTCGTCCCCTCGGCGCTAGACATAGTCCGTGGCCTGCCACACCCTTGGGGTGGTGGCGCGGGGAGCATTTCGGTTTGGAAGTCGAATCCTGGGCATTTCTCGTGCCTGTCATACCCTTGGGGTGATGACGCGGATAGCGTTCCGTTTTTGAAAGTCGAATCCTGGGCATTTCTCATGCATGTCATACCCTGGGGGTAGTGACGCGGAAAGCGTTTCTAGGAAGGGTTTTCATTTGCACACTAGTTGCAAATGGCCGGGGGCACTACGTGCCGCCGGCACCGATGGTGGCGCCTTCGGTATATGCGTCCTCGTGGGGTATGGCTTTTAGAAACAACACTTGGTGTTAGTTTCGATGTGTAGCCCCCGGTACTTGGTACCGAGGGGTCTTCTGTAGGAACACTTGGTGTTCTCTTTTGTTGTAGTTGACGGAGGTGTCTTCCCTCGGTACTTGGTACCGAAGGGTCTTCAAATGAAACACTTGGTGTTTTGATTGGAGTGTTCGCCCTCGGCGTTTGGTGCCGGAGGGCCCTCGGAGGAAACACTTGGTGTTTCCCAACAGATGTTTGGAAGTTGATAGGAGAGCATATCCCTGGCACTGGGTGCCGAGGGGTCTTCTTTGAAACATTTGGTGTTTTTCTTCGCTTTGGTGTTGATGATGGAGGTGTACCCTCGGCACTGGGTGCCGAAGGGAAATGAAACACTTGGTGTTTCTTGTCGTCGGTGGTGGGAGTTCCCACCCTCGGTACTTGGTACCGAGGGGTCTTTTTCGAAAACACATGGTGTTTTCCTGTTGTTGTAGGTGTTGATGGTGTCCGCCCTCGGCACTTGGTGCCGGAGGGGGTTCTTCTCGTGGTGAGGCCTGGGGCTTGTAGTCAGTATGAGGGCTTGGTGTCTTGAATGTGTCTTCATTCCTCAAAAGTGGAGGCCTTGAGCCAAAGGGTAGTACATTCATTAGTTATGAGGGCCTGGCCGCTCTTACATTATTGGTAAAATTTAACTAAATGGTGTACATTCCCGTGCCTAGGGACCTCTTTCCCGTTGGGGCGTTTGAGCTTGTAAGTCCCAGGTTTGATGATGGCTGCTACGATGTAGGGGCCTTCGAATTTTGGCGCTATTTTTCCTCCCTCGGTTGGTTGGCTGGCTTCCCTCCTCCGGAGGACATAGTCCCCCACTTGAAATTCTCGGGTGCGAACTTTGGCGTCGATGTAGCCTTTGACTTGCCTTCGGTAGTTTTCTGCCCGGATGAAGGCTTGCTCCCGGCGTCCTGAAAGGAGGTGGAGGTCGAGGGCCATGTTGCTGTCGTTGACCTCGGGGTCATATTGGATCACCCTCCGGGTGGGAAGGGTGACTTCCGTAGGAGCTTTGGCTTCAAAACCGTAGCAGAGGGAGAAGGGTGCTTCACTTGTTGCTCGCCGGGGGGTGGTGCGGTAGGCCCAAAGGATGTTGTGGAGTTCTTCCACCCAGCCACCGCCCTCGGCCTCCAGCTTCTTTTTTAGGCCCTCGAGCAAGGTCCGGTTTGCATTCTCTACTTGCCCGTTGCCTTGAGGGTAGGCAACGGAGGAGAAGGTGTGTTTGATGCCCCATGCCTCCAGAAGGGCACAGAAGGGGGCTGCCTCAAATTGTGTCCCATTGTCGGAGATGATCTGCTGGGGGACGTCAAACCTTGTGAGGTTGTTCTTGAGGACGAAGTGACGGCACTTCGCCTCTGTGATGCTGGCGAGGGGTTCGGCCTCCACCCACTTGGTAAAGTAGTCGATGGCCACAATGATGTATCTGTTGTTGGAGGTACCCCTCGGCAGAGGGCCCACAAGGTCTATCCCCCATCGAGAAAAGGGGACAGATGTGCTGATGGGGGCATAGTTGACCGCTGGCCTGCCGGGGGCTTTCTGGGAATGTTGACATGCGGTGCACCTCCGGGCAAGGTCAGCACAATCTCTGGCCATGGTTGGCCAGAAGTAGCCCTGGAGAATGAGCCTTCGGGACATGGAGAAGGGTCCCTGGTGAGCTGAGCAAGTGCCATTGTGCACTTCCTCCATTGCGACCTCGGCTTAATCTTGATGAAGGCACCGAAGCAGCGTGCCATTGTAAGATCGTTTGTAGAGCCTTCTATCTTCGATGGTGTAGCTAGGAGCCCTCAGCTTTGCCAGTTTAGCGCGAGTCTCATTCTCGGGTAGCTGCCCTGTGGAGATGAAGGCGGTGATATCTGAGATCCAATCCTCTTGGCGTTGTTGTATGTTCATAACGGGGCTTGCATGGATACTTGAGAGGCTGAGTTCCTCAATTTTGGCAATTTTGGAGATGTGCTCGGGGGAGTCGGCCGAGAGCTTAGATAATATGTCGGCCTCGGAGTTCTGAGCCCTCGGTATTTGAGTGAGAGAGTGTGCCTCAAATACTTTAAGCAACTCCTTGGCCGCTTCCTTGTACTGTTTCATTCTGCCCTCCTTGGCCTCATATTCCTCGGAGATTTGGCCAACGACCAACTTGGAGTCGCAGTTGATGTGGATCTGCCGAGCCCTCATGTTGGCAGCCAGCCGAAGGCCACATAGGAGGGCCTCATATTCGGCCTCGTTGTTGGAGACTTTGAAGGAGAAGCGGATTGCACAGTAGGCTCTGAAGCCCTCGGGAGTAATGAGGACTACCCCTCCCCCGCATGCTTTGGTCGCGGAGGAGCCGTCGGTGTAGAG
The DNA here is from genome assembly GCA_945859875.1 of Cuscuta europaea. Lineage (NCBI taxonomy): Eukaryota > Viridiplantae > Streptophyta > Magnoliopsida > Solanales > Convolvulaceae > Cuscuta > Cuscuta europaea. The sequence continues at coordinate 20,526,486 of CAMAPE010000017.1, read as the reverse complement.
GGTCCACCAGTCGTCCGAGGTAGCCGAGGGCTCCTCGTCCGTGGCTGCCCTTGCGGTACATTCCGTCACAAAGTCCGCCAGGGCTTGGCCCTTGATGGCAGGCCTTGGACGGATGTCAATGTCGTACTGGCTCAAGAAGATAGCCCATTTCACAATGCGGGAGGAGCTGGTGGGGCTCCTCATGAGGGCGCCGAGGGGTTGATGAGTGAGGACCTGAACCGGGTGAGCCTGAAAGTAGTGGCCCAACTTCTTAACGGTCCAAACGATGGCTAACACCGTTTTTTCCACAGGGGAGTACCTGAGTTCGGCCTCCCTTAGGGTCTTGCTTACATAGAAGATGGCATGTTGGATGCCGTCTTCCTCCCGGATGAGCACGGAGCTGATGGCTGCCGGGCTGACTCCAAGGTAGAGATAGAGGGTCTCCCCTACCTTTGGCTTTGAGAGCACAGGGGGTGAAGATAGATACCGTTTGAGCTCGTCGAAAGCACCCTGGCACTCTGGAGTCCATATGAAGCCAGCCGTCTTCCTCATGATCTGGAAGAAGGGTAGAGACTTCTCCGCTGATTTAGATAGAAAGCGGTTGAGGGCTGCCAGGCGGCCCGTCAACCGTTGAACTTCCTTCACGTTGCGTGGGGGCTCCTTGTTGATGATGGCCTGGATCTTCTCGGGGTTGGCCTCAATACCCCTTCAGCTCACCATGTAGCCTAAGAATTTGCCCCCTTGGACGCCGAAGGTGCACTTCTTCGGGTTTAGCCGAAGGTTGAACTTTTGCATGATGGCGAAGATTTCTCGGAGGTCGTCAGCATGGCTGGAAGATTGTTTGCTCTTGACAATCATGTCGTCGACATAGGCCTCCATGGTGCGCCCTAGGACGGCTTGAAAGACTCGGGCCACCATCCGGGTGTAAGTGGCCCCCGAGTTCTTTAGGCCGAAGGCCATTACTAGGTAGCAGAAGATGCCCTCGGGAGTCATGAAGGCTGTCTTTTCGGCGTCTTCCTCATGCATGAAGATCTGATGATACCCGCGGAATGCGTCGAGGAATGACATGATTTCACACCCCGCGGTTTCATCTACAAGTTGATCGATATTGGGCAAAGGAAAAGGGTCCATAGGGCACGCCTTGTTGATATCCGTGTAGTCCACGCGCATGCGGAAGGTAGGAGGCTTCTGTGCGAGGACTACATTTGCCAGCCATGAGGGGTATTTTACCTCCTTGATGTGCTTAATAGAGAGGAGCATGGCGACCTCCTTCTTCACAAATTCCCTCCTTTCAGCGGAGAGGGGTCTTCTTCGTTGTTGTACTGCTTTTGTCGAGGGGTCCACCGAGAGGCGGTGGGTGATGACCCTTCGGCTGATTCCCGGCATGTCCTCCGGCCCCCATGCAAAGACAGTGGAGTAGGCGCGGAGGGCGTCAGTGATACCGGTCTTCAGATCTTCAGGGAGCTGGGCTCCAATCTTCACGACTCTCTCCGACTGGGCCGGATCGAGCGTAAAGTCTTCTACGTCCTCGGCTGGTTCAGCCCTCGGCCTCTTTTCTTCCTGGTCGACGGTTCCGGTGATGGTGTCAACACGGAATTCCGTCTTACTTACCTTCTTAGTGACTTGAAGATAGCAGGCGCGGGCGATTTTCTGATTCCCCCGGGAGTAGCCAATGCCCCCCTCGGCGGGAAACTTGAGGCAGAGGTGCCTCATGGAGATGATGGCCTCGAGGTCCTCGAGGGCTGGCCGGCCGAGGATGATGTTGTGGGCGCAGTCGATGTTGATGACGACGAACTCCACTTCGAGCTGGGCCCTATGGAGCCCGTCGCCGAAGATCACCGGGAGGGTTATTACCCCCTCGGAATCAATAGTATCGCCGGTGAAGCCGGCAAGAGGGGTCTTAATGGGCCGAAGGGACCCCCTCTCCAGATGCAGCTCTCTGAAGGTGCTGAGGTACATTACATTGACGGAGCTGCCCGTGTCAATGTAAGTTCGGTGAATGATGGTGTCGTTTATTTCAGTCCGAATCACCAAGGCATCCCTATGAGGAGAAGAAGTAGGAGGGAGATCTGCATTGGTGAAGGTGATGGGTTCCTCCCTCAGTCGCTTTACCGGGGGCATATGAGTGACCTCCCCCACGTAAAGCGACTGAGCCCACTTCTTCCGCTGGCTGGTGGAATCGCCCCCTGTGTTGCCGCCGGTGATCATGAGGATGTGGCGCTTTTTCTCCTGGTAGTGGGGGTACTCCTCCTCTTCCTCCTCCAAGTTTCCGATCTCCCTCTTCTTGCCGAGGGGGATGGTATTCGGGTTCACCCAAGCGTTCACCTTCGTGTGGTGCCCTCGAGGAGGCCCCTGATGAGAAGGTCCCTCCTGCCGAGGGCCCTGAACAAATTGGGACAGGTGCCCCGCTTGTATCAATCTCTCGATGGCCGTTTTTAACTGGTGGCAATCGTCGTTTCTGTGCCCCTGATGCCGATGGAAACGACAGCAGGGAAACTGAGGGTTGATAGCATGTACCTCCGGGGGAGCGCGAGAATCGCGCTCAACGAGGCCCCTCTCCTCGGCAAAATCAAGGATGATGCTGACGGGGTGCGTCAATGGTGTCCGGGGGCGGTCCAGGAGAATGGACTGTGCCCAAGTCTTAGGGTTGCTCTTATAACCTCCCCCGGGCTTGGCTTGGCTTGGCCTTGCCGAGGGCGATCATCAGAGGGTCCTGAAGGCTTAAGGTGATTTGGAGGAGCCCCCGGACCTCGGTTGTTCTTGTTGTCAGCCCTCGGGGGCTGCTGATCCGGATGCTGGTGGTATTTCTCCACCTCCTCGGCCTCAGCATATCGGTCCCCCCGCTGCAAAGCCCTTATGTAGTCGCGGGGGGGGGGGGGGGGGGGGGGGGTTCAATGATGAGGCTCCTTGAAAAGTTGCCGGTGCGGAGGACGGTTTGTAGGAGGGCCAGGAGGGTCCTGTCATCAGCACCGTCAACTTTGTCGGCTTCCGTCCTCCAGCGCTCCAGGAAGTCCCGAAGGGTCTCATCCCTCTTCTGGCGTATGGTTAGGAGGTGGGAGAAGTGCTTCCTTGTGCGACGCCTCCCGGCAAATTGTGTCAAGAATCGCTGGGCGAGTTCTTGCCACGAATCAATGCAGCCCTCGGGCAACCGGTTGAACCATTCGTATGCCGGCCCCTCTAAGGTGGAGAGGAACCAACGACACAAATATTCGTCCGACGCCCCTACCATCATCATGCAGTTTTGATATTTGCTGTAGTGTTCCTGGGGGTCCGTTTTCCCGTTGTAGGGCTGTATGTGTTGCCCTCGGTATTTTTCCGGGATCCGGGCCGCCAATACCCTTGGGGTAAATGGCGTCCGAGTCCGGAGCTGGATGACGGGTTCCCCGGAGCCCTCGGCCACCTTCTTCTGTAATTCCTCCATTTTGGCCATCATGGCCTCGTATTTGAGGTCTGAATGAGGGGTGGAGGTGGTGGCGTGAGCTTTATTGGACTCCATTTCGTCAAGCCGGCGTTGGAGGGCCGCAATAATCTCGTCCCGAGGATCCTTCGGGAGGGTCTCCGCCCCCTGCGAACGAACCCGGGCCGAGTGGGCCTGGTTGATCTGGTGGCGAGCATCATCGACATGAAGGGGTGCCTTGCCTTTGTCCCGAGGGGGACGCTCCTTGTCTGCCCTCGAGACGGACCCTCCGCTTCCCTGGGGCCTTTGGAGTGTTTTCCCTCCGAGGCGGTCTTGGACCCCCCGGCGGTCTGGCCCTCCTCCGAGCCAGTTGAGGGCGGAAGTGTGGGGCCTTCCTCTGTTGTCATTGTGGCGGTCCCGGGACTGAACTTCATGGGAGGACGTATCTTGGGCCACTACCCCTTCGTCATTCCTAACCCGAGGGATGGGGTTTCCGAAGGGGTGTGGCAGAGGGGAAAGTATGATGTTCTCCCCAACCTGGGGTTGAGCCGGAGCCAGGGTGCCGAAGGCACCTGGGTTCTGAGTGAGCGTTTGGATGAAGGCGGAGAGCGCCGATTGTACGTCGATGGTGAGAACCGGAGGGCTGGCTTGGTCATCGCTCTGGTTTTTCTTCTTGGCCTCGATGCCGAGGCGGGCATCGGGGGCATTCTGTTGGATCTGAAGGCGAAGGTCGACAGCTGCCTGTTCCAGCCCAGCGATGACACCGCCCTTGGGAGTCCTGTGAGAGGCTTCGGGGGCGTTGACGTCGCCGAGGGCCAGGTTCTTGTCTTCTACGTTTTTGGAGTTGGCACGTGTTGTTCTCACCATTTTGGTAGAGGGCTAGTGTTTGGCGAAAGGGGAGGGTTTCTTACTCGATTGTTCGACCTCTCAACGAGAGCACCAAATGATGGATAGTCTACCCGGGGGGTATATATCCGAAGGGTTATTGCTGAGAATAACTTAGAGAGAAGTCAGAGCACAAGTAAGTAAGAGAGAGAGAGTGTATTCAGTATGAATGTCGTTAAAGCGTTTTAAGGCGTCGTTACAAATGGGGAAATGGGGTGCTATTTATAGTAGCAATAAATGCCGGACAGGGACACGTGTCAAGCGCCCATTGGCCGAGAGGTCACCTCAACTGGTTGGCGTTGACAGCCGCATGTGGCCGCATTTAATGCGGCTGTTGGATGGGACGTCTGTACAGGGTACGGTGATCTGTACGTATGTGAGGCGGATATCATGTCGGGAGAGGTGCCCTCGGCTGCAGAGGACTAGCCGAGGGCTCTTAGTGCCGAGGACCCCTGAGTACCGAGGGCTCCAGGTGCCGAGGGCTACTGTTTTCTGCCGTTTTTCCCCCAGTTTCTTAGTTTGCTCGAGAAACCCGTTCTGTGAGAGTTCCAGCCTTCGGCCATGGGGCCGAAGGCACCCCTGGCGCGTACTGCGGGCTGCTTGGTACTCTGGGCGCTGTGATTTGGGCCTGTTGGGCCTTCTGGGCCTGTCGGGCCTTTACTGGAGTAGTAGGAGTCTATGGGCCGGGGGTTCCCGGGCCATATACTCCATCAACTTAAAATATCTTTTCAAAGTTTTCAATCTATGATTTTTTTTAAAAAATCTTTTTGCTAAATAACCGTAGGAGAGATTTTTAGCACTTATGGTGGTCCAGTTCGCTCAAAATTTTCGAGACAAGATCATTAGATTGGTTGACCTCTACAACATCACCTTCAGATGTGCTAATTTTTTTTTTTGGACTGAAAGCTTTGTTAGGAGCTAGGAGAATGGGAATTGGACCAGGGATCCAGAGCAGTGTTGGTGTGATCTGAACAATGACTCTCCAGTGTTAGTGGCGAAATCAGGTGCAACATTCGGTGCATTGTCGTCTTGGATGGTGAGCACAACTTTCGTTCGATTGAAATTCCAAATTCTTATGTTTTGTTCATCTTTTTTGAGATTTCGAGAACAATCTTTCTGGCATTCTTTATGATTCCTACTAAAGTGATCTGAGAGACAATGATAACTCTCAATGAAAGCACCAATGTTGGTCCAAAATAGGACGCTCGTAGGCTTTTAGGAAAGCTACGTACGACACTCAAGCAAGAATCAAGAAAGTAATAAGGAAAGTTGCAAAGGAAATTTGGTAGTCAGAAATAGCATATGTTGCCTTCTCTAATCTGAATTACAATAAGCCTTTTACAGGCGTATACGAATCGTAACCGCTACCGATAATAATGACTAATTAATTACAACATTAATACAGAATTAAATACATAATTAATAGCACATTAATTGCTTGACCGTTGCTCTTCCGGGCTGAGAGGTCGGTCGGACTGGTAGGCTCTCCGCTGGATTGACAGACAGACTCTAGGTTATGGATTGATTAGGCTGTGGATCTAGTCCTATTACTCCATGAAATGTAGTCAACGGAAATTGAAACAGTGTAATCAAGGAGGTTCCAAGTTCCAACTAAACAACAATACATCCGATTGCTCTAGATCTGCATAACGTCACGGCATCAATCCCGTTTACACGAGCATGAGTTCCACGGCTATGGTATTGACGGCGTTAAAATAGATGGACCATCTCACAACTGGATGTGCCAAATAACAATAAAGACCCCAATCCGATTCAATCAACAGTATGTCAGTATCTTCCTCATAATCATCACTATCTTCCCTCTCTCTAGCAAAAAAGCGCAACAGAAGAAGAAGAAAGGTAACATTCTCTGAGCCTGCAGCGATATTCGCGTACCATAAGATTTATAAGATATACGGGCTAATCAATCAATTCACCTAGAACTTTGATCCGATTTGCAGACTTCCAGTTGGAGACTCACATGTGGTGTTCATTGTTGGCCCAACAGTTTTCGTGAAAGAAGGAACATCGATCAAATAGGACATTGATGGATTAAAGTGCGTGCGTAGAGCGACAGCAGGTTGTGAGGTTTTGATCAGATGAAGAGATTGATCTCAGTTGAAGGAGATTGAGAATCAATGAAGAGAGATCAAGAGGTTACAGATGGGTTTGGAACGAGAGGGCAGAACTGGAGGAAGATAGCAGGTGAAGGAGAATGGAAGCTTTCTACGGCCTTGATTCAGCCGAAACGTCGTCGGAAAACACCACCAGTCATACCGAGAAATGCATTTTCTCCGTCTAGCTCCCAGTCGGATCACGTTCATGGCATGCCTTGTGTGTGTGGCTATGATCGGAGCGAACTCATCCAGGAAAGCATGAAGTTATCAGATCTAGATGTTTGTTAACCCTCATCTACTTCGATTTGTTGCAATTTTACCTAGTGATGAGTGAAACTTCCTTTTGAATCTTCGTATAGTAGTTGATTTCCATGCTTTTAAAAAAATAAGGTTATTTTTAATTTTTTTTATGCAGGAAGAAAGGGAAGAAGGCGTTACGAGTTCAAAGCGGAAATTCGATGAGACCGGAAAGAGGTAAATTTCCACCAAGTGCTATTTAATTAAATTTCATAATCATGTGAGATCGAATATAATACGACGAGTGACGTCGTTCTGCAGCGTGGAGACGACGCCGATGAGGGAGTACGAAGCAGAACCGGGTGAGCTGGAGTCGACGGCGACTCCGCCGGAAGACGAAGCTACTTCTCTTGATAAGAATCTTACGAAATCAACACCTGAGAAGATACCGTCCAGAGAGGAACTGGAAGCCTTTTTTTCTGTGGCCGAAAGAAAAATCCAGAAGCAATTTGCAGAAAAGTAGGCGTACTTTTTAATACAGCAGAATTAAAGTCATTATGATTTCTTTATTACACCGTGACCTGTGTTTTTTCCTTTTTCTTTTGGGTCCGTTTGACACAGTATCAAAATTTTGATTTCATACACCTAAATTATTATTTTTGAATAGATACACTTGAATTATTTTAAAAAATAAAAAAGACTTACGTTAGTAATCCGTTTTCAAATGATTGTTGAAAAAGTAGTCTATTTTAGATTTCTTCAAACTTTGCATTAACTTTGTGTTAAATATAATTTATTAAATTTGGTTAATTCACTTCTAATTTCAACAATTTGAATGTTATTAAATGTGCCAAAAAGTATAAGGGGAGTTTAGAAGGAATAAAATATTAAAGGTCTATGTGTGTTAAAAGTTTAGTACTATCTCTCTGACTCCGTCCCTTAAAATTTTACCAACTTTTCCTTTTAAAATATTCCACTAACTTTAACTTTGTCCTTTTCCTATTAAATAAAGAGTTTGTGGTTCCAATTAATTTTTTCTTCTCTGCACAAACTTTAATCATACAATTTTTACTTTATTAATTTTTGTGTTGATCAAACATTTTAGAAAATTTTAGGGAGACGGATTAAGTATATGTTTATTTCATTAATGCCTACGTATAGATTTTTATTACATCTATTTCAGTCTCAAATCAGACTTAAATAGATTAAGCTAGATTATACTCAGGTAATACTTCGTATTCAATACACACAACTTATGTTTACCACATAATATAAAAAAAAGTAGTCTAATAAAAATACTAAAACAAGACTTATTGAAAACATACTAAAATATTGAGTGAATTAAAATTTGTTTGAAGATCCATGAATGTATTCTGAAATAATTGAACATTAATTATTTATTGTGTAATAACAGTTTTATACTTCGTATTAGTCTTGAATTATTGAACAACTCATGAATATGGTTTTAAATTATTATTATAGGTATAACTTCGACATTGTGGAAGGCAAACCACTGGAAGGTCAGTACGAGTGGGATCGGTTACAGCCGTGAAGGCATCGTCGACAGAAATCGGCCGTACACCAAGATCCAATTACTTCGAATTCTTAATTTACTCTTGGCGGCGGCGTCAACAAAGTACTTTCTACGAGTATTCATTTATTTAGGAAGTTGATTGCCATTCTTAGGATTTTCTTTTTTTCAGTTTCTTGTTCGGGTGATGTATATATATGGTTAAAAGTCTTAAACTACTTTATCTCTTTCAAATTCTTCTAGAGAAATGAAGAATTAACCCTTCATGCATTCCAAGGTACATATCAATGCATCCTGTTATTATTATCCAATGTATATATTAGACATGTAATGTGTATTTAATTATGATCATTAATTCAATATTTTACGATTTTATCCTTTAAGAATTAATCCCTTCTTGTCGAGATGATCTAATTTTAAGCGGAAAAAGAATGCATCCAAAAATATTAAATGCACATTAGAAAGCTACAATGCACTGAGTCTGTTAAATGTAAAATTCAGACGATCCTCCAAACTATGAGCATCTCTAATGGGGATGTTTGGTCATCTTACATACCTTTACACATGAGTCTCATTTGATATCTCATAACTATTATGTATAGGGCATACATATCTTTATATTCATTTTAATTTTCATTATTATATTATATCACTGTAAATTCTGTTTTCATCCATTTTTGCTCCTCAAATTGTGGGTAATCCATGTGTGGACATTGTCATAGACATTTCATGTCTACAGTTTATTCCTATCTCCCCCTTTTCCATTTTTCCTTACATGTCACTTTCTCTATATTAAGTTAAAATAATCATCCTATTTCTATATCTCACTTACGTCACGTAGGATAAAATTCAATCATACAAAAAGGATGACATCTCATCCATGAGGACCCTTAACACGGACCGGACAATAAACTGGAGCAAGTAAATTAAATTGAACATTAATTAATCACGTAGACTATAGCCCAAGAATTTGCAGAAGCTCTATGCATTTTGCATAGTAACCTCTTATAACATTTGTCGAAAATCTACGTAAGAGGTTAAATACTACGTATATTATTACACTATCTCAATAAACCTTACACCACCATAGGTGTGAGAGCCTGGGTGATGATGATGATCTCAATAGAGATGCTCTAACTATACTGTCCCGTAATGTCTTACTATCTCCGTTCCTATTATAACTTTCAAATAGGTTTGACACACAATTTAAGATAGTGGATATTGTGTGGTGGAGTATAAAAAAGGTGTCATCCTTCAATCTTTTCGACGGAATAATGCACTTGAATCCGTTTATATTGATGGGGGCTTGGTTATGACTTACGACATGAAATTGTTTGGAATGTTTCTGTTGTGACAGTTATAATTGTTACAAATATAGTTTTCAGCCGATTATTACTAGCAACACACAAAGTACAACCCTACCCCCCGCCCTTTATAATTATGGGATTTAAGGATACTACTCATCTTTGTTGCTTTGTATATACTCCCTCCGGTTCTTTTTAAACTTCACACGTTGACTTCACATTGATCAAGAAAATAAATTTGACTTTACTATAGAGTACACTGTTGAGACACTATTTGGCACTGTTTGGCACTGTTGAGATACTGTTTGGCACTGTTTAACACTGTTTTGATGTAGATTTCTTTGCCAAATAAGGAAATAAGGAAGTGTGAAGTTTATTTTGGACCGTCCCAAAAAGGAAAATGTGAAGTTTAAAAAGAACCGGGGGGAGTATGTAATTTTATAAGAAATCTAGGGTGCACCAATTAATAAACATTAAGGATGTCTTTAGTTAGAGTGGATTCCAATTAAAACGATGTTTAACGTGAGAACATGAAAGAACATTTAAATCAATGCGGTGCACAATGCTTTTGTTTCACTTTTTTAGCTTTGCTCAAATTAAGCCAATATTAAATAACACAGTGACATTTTGATAAATATTATGACAACCTGAAAAGTATGAGTTTCATTGCACATCACGTTGGGGTAAATATGACATTCTCACTTGGTCACGCCCCAGACTGTGTCTGTGCCACGTAGACAACCATCGTACAACCCAATAAGAATAACCGCATTTCGTCCTTACTAAATTGCACAAGACGTCCGATAGATACATATGCCAAAACCGATTAGTAAACATACATAACAACATCAACATACAATTAAACACATAGCGGAATATAAGTGTTTAATAAGAACCCACACGAGGGTAAAACAAGAGCTCGCAGGCTCCATTAATTTATAAGTCAAAAATAGTTCCATGAGCATTATTTAATTATTTAGAAATAGAACCAGAGGAAGCACGAACCACGTATTCTCTCCATCGATCTCCCGAACAACGGGTGTAGGAAGTAAGCTCTAGCTTCAACCTGAAAGGGTGGTTCCCCCGAGGGATCAGTACTACAGAAAAGTACTGGTGAGGGCAAACTGTATGTAATATAACTAACGTTTCTCACATGGGACTCTCAACATAGGGTGATAGTATATGTATAGGCATAACTCTTGGTTACCCCTTTTCAAAACATATCGTATACATATATACATATGAGTAAAATATCTGGCCCGTGGACCCATTTGTCTTTCAAATCATTTAGGTGTAACAGCCTCATTAAATTCACCCTTCCCATGTCCTACCCTCGAGTGAAGTCACCCGCAGGCTAACTCACCCGATAACAAAGAATTATTGTGGGGGCCCTTCGGGCTCCCATATCAGAGACATGGTTTAAATTAAATTCCTAGACCAAGGAAAATACCCTATCGGGAACTCATTCCTGATCACGCATGTTTAATCATCTAAAATCATTACTTGAGGTTCACCTACCTCGGGGACTATTCGTCCTTACAATCATAGTTTACATTTCCGGGTCTAACCCCGCCTTGAGGAGTACGCATACACACTCATCCTATGTGTTATTTGCTGGAGGTTAACACACCTCAAGGATCACGGGCCCTTGTTACCTATATGCAATTTGATGGAGGTTAACACACCTCAAGGACTGCATTTGCCCTTGTTACTTATGTGTAATTTGCTGGAGGTTAACACACCTCAAGGACTACATGGGCCCTTGTTACCTATATGCAATTTGATAGAGGTTAATACACCTCAAGGACTGCATTTGCCGTTGTTACCTATGTGTAATTTGTTGAAGGTTAACACACCTCAAGGACTACACGGGCCCTTGCTACCTATATGCAATTTGATGGAGGTTAACACACCTCAAGGACTGCATTTGCCCTTGTTACCTATGTGTAATTTGCTGGAGGTTAACACACCTCAAGGACTACACGGGCCCTTGTTAACATTTGAGTATAAAGGACTCATCTTGGTCCTACAGAGTTTTATCTGACCTTACTCGGTCCCGAGTATTCACCCGTCATGTATAATCTACCACTTACCTCGCCCAGTCGTGGTCTACAATTTCTTTACTAACGACTAGTCCAAGTCTTAGCGTTTAAACCGTATTCGAAGCCTTAGCAACCAACGTGGACGGGTCCTACCCGAACGGCCCATGTAAACCTACTCAAAAACTGCATATTGGGTGTATAACCCAAAACCCGGTCGGGTATTTACCCATACCAGGTCGGGTATGGTGAGGCAGTAGCCCCCGGAGCCAATTTTACTTGAGACCCGGTCGGGTCTATACCCATACCCGGTCGGGTCTAGTGTGGCAGTGGCTTCTGGAGCCATTTTTAATCAAAACTCGGTCGGGTATTTACCCATACCCGGTCGGGTATCGCCTTTGTCTTGGCGGTCAACGCCCATTTGACCGCCCAAACGAAGTCCGATTAACGTGAAATTTTATACACATGTACTTCTTGACGTCCTTGATCCAAAAATACCATTTTGGATCCCTGGAACATCATACATAATTAATTATCACATTTTAAATCATCAAGCTTACGTAACATGCTTTTCAACTATATTTTACATATAATCATGGCATAACACATACTTGATTATCTTTAATCATTCCCTGAAATATATTCTTGATTAATTTAGGTAATCTCATGCCTCACTCAAACTTTATAAAGCATAAATCTGTCTTCTCACAACTATTAATAAGTACTTCATACTTATTAATCGTTTATATATTTCGTTCTAGTTTATTCTTCATAACTAGATTTAATTTAATGACATGTATGATTAAGTACTTGAATCCTTCAAGAATACCATCTTGAATTACCTTATTTAATGTCCAACTAAATCATTCATGATTATCCTTCATAAAAATTATTAATAATTCTTTTACTCATTAATCATGCCATTTTCACATAACTTATAATCATTATAGCTAATCACTTGTTTAAACACTTTTGAACATTTCTATACATATTCACATACTAGATTACTCTAGTTATCTCATACATAGTCCATGTATGCATTTTTATACATTTGACAATAATATATTCATGATTAATCCACAAATAAATCTCTTATTCATTAATCATGTAATATTTCCATAAATCATATTCACCATGACTAATCATGCATTTTAATCCATTTAATCATTCCTCAACTCATGATTATGATTTTATTTAGGTAATCCCACGTTTGACCCAAGAGTTACAAGACACGTAGTCGTCCACTCACCTCGAAATGATGCTAGTGAACTTTTATCCTCTTCGTTGAACTCCGTCAACTTTTGGAATTTTCCGGCGAAAACTCCGGTAGCTCCGGCAACTTTTCCAATCACTCCTAGATTCCTTGAGATGTCTAGAATACCTTGGTAAAATTCCTAACAAGGTTTCACAAACCAAAAGTGGTATAAACATTAAAACCCTCCAAGAAGGTATTTTCCGGCAAACCGGTCTTACTCCGGTCATAACTCCGTTCATGGTTAAAACTAACCTTCCAACCCCTCATTCTACACTTCTAAGGGTGTAGAACAAGCTTATGGTCTATCATATGATTTATAAAATCATATGATATTAGATGAAGGAAGGAAAAATACTACTGAAGTCATTACCTTAATTTTTCCAAGTTTTTCTCTTCTTTTCTCATTCTTTCTTCTTCCTTGGACCTCACTTGGTTTGAGCTTGCATCAACAATGGAGGATGATGAATTGCAGAGGTTATCCTCTCTTCCTTGATGGTTCGGATCGAAGTAATGAGAGGGTGGGTGAGTGAGAGTGTGTATCCTTTGTCATCATGCCATAATAATGTGGAGGAGGTCCCTTTACCTTTCATGTGTGTCTCTCCCATCCCCTCACACATCACACATATCATTCTCATGTTCACAGCCCAAAATATGGTCCTTGAGTGTATAAAATCGTGGGAGGTCATCCCTAGAAGTCCCAAAGTGTACAATCGGTCCCCAAAGTTGTATTTTCCGGATTGTTTTAATTAAATTTCATTTTATCGGGTCAATTAAAATATATATCACTCTTCCAATTGAAATTGACATCTAGAATGAATATATATTACTCAACTTTAATTTAGTGGTCCCCGTAATTTATTTCGGGCAATTATCTGTTTAATTACCTATACTGGTAATGGGACCTTGTTTGATCGAAAGGCCAACTTTATGGCTCAACATTAATTTACACCATCATATAAATATCATCTACACCAAGATGAATATAATATGTGGTCCCGGAAATATCGGATGGTCCCCGCTCTTAGTGTAGGCTCAACGTGCAATTTACTGTTCGGGTAACAATAAAAATGAGAATGCGTCATCTCGTAAATTCATTAGTCATATCTCATGACTCAATATGTGTTTTGATATTTGTGACAATTTAATAAAATGTTACACCTCTTTTTAAGTGGTCCAAAACGTGTAAACAGATAAAATCTTATCTGTTTGTTCCCTAACCAAAATATCTTTAAGGTAGGGTCCTCCAAAAGTACCCTTCTTTCATGTACCAAAATTAAATATATATTTATCATTCCCTTATTTTGGATTTTTTAAAATATTCATATTTCTCATGTTATTAATTTGTAGTCCTGCGAATTATAACAATCCGATAATTAAGGACTCCCCACTATTGAATAGTGGCCCCGGCCCGCTCGGCCGTCCAGTTGTCGCTCTTATATCACTGGGGTCCACCACCCACTCCTACTATCATAATAGTATCTTATACACTTTAAATATCACGGGTGGTCCCCGCTCCCGATGTGGGTCCCGTGTGTAGTTCTTACTACACGATTAAAGTTAAAAAATAAATTTACCACACCTTTATCGAGGTGTCATGTCTTAGTTACCCAACTTTATAAGTGAACATTTTCGGATGTGATTCTACACCTACTCCTCTACGTGGGTCCCACATCAAATTAATAACTTTTATTAATTTAATACCAGAATTTTATCTTTCTTATTTATCAAGGCTACTCTTAGTCTTGATTTACCTTATTTAACATGTACTTGATGAAAAAAAATTCTCTAGATAAAATTTGGGTCCCGTGTTACACACTATCTCATGATAGACCTTAATCTTATTTGATCCAGAATCGTTTACTTAAGTGTTAATTATATTAACTTATGAAACACAATAATACATGTGAAGTAAACAACTCTTTCCATACTATTAGTTTATTAAACACATTTTATGTTTTATATTATTGGTTAACAAGCATCTCATCTCCATATTTTACTAAGTCAAATGTTAATCTTTTTAAATTGAGAAGTATATATATATATATATATATATATATATATATATATATATATATATATATATATATGTTGTGGTTCAAATAAGAACATGATCTTAGGAGAGAAATGAGAACGAATCTGGACTGTTAGATTTGCTTTAAGTGAAATTCAATGTGCATTAGATGAAACTGTAATGTGCATTAGGTGAAATTGAAATGTGCAACACAAAGCGTATGATACAATGTCATTAAGTGAAGCTGAATTGTGCATTAGGTGAAATTGAAATGTGCACTAGGTTAAACTGAAATGTGCAGAATAAAAGGTACGATGTGATGTTATTTTTCTACATTTTATTCCGCACATTTCAGTTTCACCAAATGCACAATTGAGTTTAAATTTTTATTCTGCACATTTCAGTATCATGTAATACACATTTCAGTTTCATCAAATGCACATTTCCGTTCCACATAATACAATCCAATGGTCCAGATTCGTTCTTATTTCTCTCCTGAGAGTCCGTTCTTACCGGAACCGCTCCCTATATATATATATATATTCCTCCTCGCATCCCGTAATGAAAACTGTTGGAGCACCCCTACTCCAAACACCGACCCCTACCCCACTCTCAACCCTCACCCCTACCTACCCACCCTTGTCCCATATTCCTTTACCCCTAGCCCTACACCCACCTATCCCTAACTCACCTCTACCCTATCCCCATCCCTACCACTACCTCGACTACGCCTGTCAATGGGTCGGATCTAGACCCGGACTCGACCCAGACCCGGTTGTTTTTAAAGTGTATGGGTCTATATTTTATTTTGTTTACCCGGACCCGAATCCGGTCCTGTTAGTATTTTTAATAAACGGGTCAGATATGGTACATATGATTCTGTCCCGTTAAGGACCCGTTTAAAATTTCTTACTTGTATTAGTACACACACACTAATACATAAAATGGTTACTCATAATACTTCAAATAAAAAAATACAAACTAATACACACACAAACATATACACAATAATACATAAAGTTATTAGTTGTAATTCTTCAATTAAAAATATACACACTATGACACTAATACATACCTACTGTATAAGTCATATTGATCGAGATATTAAGATATCCTAAAACTAATACCCATTTTTCGTCATTTATACGTAATGATAAAGTATGTATTCAGACTAGTAGGCAAAGCCCAATATTTGTTTTTAAATATTAATATTATTATATCATTATCATATATAGTATGTTTTTATACTCTCACTAGTCCAAGAAACCTTTTTGTTACATAATTTCAAGTCTATTCTACGAGCTTTCTATTCGAGAGAAAGCAAAACAGAGTGTGAAGTTATACGTCTCTACAAGAATCGATACTTTATTGGATAAAAGTACTGGTTTTCTATGAGAAATCTTGATGTTTTTTGAAAGTGAAAATGTATTTTGTTTTTAAGTTTGCGCACATTGATTTACATTTTACATACATGTCGTGTTATTTTTCACAAAGTTTATAGTGTTGTGCATATCATACTTATTTGCTAGGTCCAAAATTTCAGACCCGACTGATAAAAGGGTTGGATCCAGATCCATTATTAACTTAGTGGGACCAAGTCTGGAACACTACGTTCCGGCCCAGACCCAACCCGTTGATAGGCCTAACCTCGACCATCCTCTACTCTATTCCCCTACTGATAAGTCCATTTTTGTACTTAATTTTCTCATCATATTTGAGCGATATTCAGATAGAAAATAGAAAAACAAGGCATGTTTTAGATATTTTGGTTCAAGTTTCATGAAATCAGATGAAAACCGCATTCATAATATGTTTGGCGAAATTTCGGGTCAATTGCGTGAAGAAAGTGGCATTTTTTCCCAACAAATGAATTTCTACGGAAGTTTGAAAGATATGTTCACCAATTGTTCAAAAAGAAGAGTCCACGAGATGAAAAAATCATGAAAGGAAGTTCAAAACCAAGAAGAAGTCGCCTATATGGCCACTTTTGATGAAAATGGACGATGCATAGAGACACATGTTCGTATTTTGATCATAACTTTGCGCATGATTGCTCAACGTTCGTGATACGAGTTGCATTACATTAACATCTTCTTTCTCTACAACTCTTATGAAGAACACAGAACCAAATAACAATCGTAGAATGGACATATTGCTCAAAAACGTCAGACATTTGCAGTTGCGATGGAAAGTGACACATGCTCACCGTTTTGGTCATATCTCATAAACTACAAATCCAATGAATGTAATTCAAAAACCAGTAATTAGAAAAGAAAGCGATATACAACTTTGGTGAAGACAACTTTTCCATTTGACGTGAGGCGGTCGATAAGGCGGCCGCCTTTCTGGGCGCCTACGAGTTTTTGACAGTTTCAGCACACAGGGCTTTGCATGGCGACAAAATAATGGAAGACTGCCGACAAGGGCCGGAAGGAAGCCGCCCTCCGTGGCCGCCTCCGATCGATGTGACTTTTGATCTTCCGGTCGCTGAGACAAGACGGGAGGCGGCCAAATAGGCGGCCGCCCTCCACGGGCGCCTGCGACGGATTTGACGCGTGCACGCAACTTTGTCGGTGATTTGATGGAAGGCTGCCGACCATGGCCAGAGGGCGGCCGCCCTTCTGGCCGCCTTCCACAAAACTCCAGCTATAAAAACTCTCTTCCAGCTCCAACTCAAAACACACCATCTCACACCCAACTCAGATCAAAAGGGTGTCTTCTTCCTCCTCAAAGTTCGGATTTCTACCATTGTTGGACCTTCAACTTCAATTTTTCATATCTTTCTAATTTTAGCTCCAATTTGTAAGTTCTTTAAATAAAAATTCATCTTCTCGTCGTGTAGATTCTGAATATGTTGTTTTTATTTTCCAAATGTTAGTGAAAAATTCTCTGCATTAATTTTAAGAATTTCGTATTTTCCATATTTATTCAAGAAAAATAGTTCTTGTTGTTATATTAATCTCCTACTTAGATAAACTCAATACCTAGTATAAATGATGTTTATTTGTGATAGAAACAAAAGTTTAGATGTTGGGAGTATTCACTTTAATATTTTATTTTGTTCTTATGGTTTATGATCATGTCTTATTTTATATGTAAAGCGTTAAAACTAGTAATGAGTTGTTGTAGTTAATTTACTATTGGGCATGAGTTGAATTAAAGAATATGGGTTGACCTTGTTTGACCGAAATTTAGGAGTTTAACTAATTTTATGGACTAGTTGTTTAAAATGATTAATTTGATTACTTAATAGATTTGGTCATTTCATTAATTAAACTTTGGAAGATTATTTATAACTTGTCTATGAGATTATAAATAGTTTAAGCCAAACATATTGAGCACATAAATGAAGTCTAGAGATAGGATAAATTAATGGATAAAATTTAATCTTTGTCTATGAGGAATAAATTCAATTGTTTAATATGAGAAATTTAATCAATTAATGAAGTAGACCATTTTATTAGCTAAAATGTGGAAAGTTATATCTATCTTGTCTATGAGATTAGAATATAATTTAGGCCAACCATTTTAAACACATTAATGAAGCCTAGAAATAGGATAAATTAGTGAAAGTAACTTAAATCTTGTCAATGAGAAAAGAAATTACTAGTCCAATCTTTAGTTATAAGTACTCCTAATTATTAGGTCCAAGCTAAAAGGATGTACCCATATTTTATAATTCAATTCATTGCCCTTCTTTGATCAATCCATTTAGAGTTTAATATTATATTTTTCATTTATTTTATTTTTGAGCCATCATTAGTATTTGCATAATTTAATTTACTTTCTTTTTCAAAAGTTAGTTTAGAAAATCAATCAAAAGTTTTAATTTGGAAAGCTTCCAATAATTTGCGATAACCTGTGACTGGATTTAAAATCAAGAAACTCCTCCGTCATTCCTCAAGAGACACGATACTCGGGGAAAAACCGAAAGGTTAGACTCCGTTTTACTACAACGCCACGTAAGCGGTCATCAAATGGCGCCGTTTCCGGGGAATGGCACGGTGAATTCTTGATTTTGATTTTAGCATGGGTGAATTCAAGTTAGGGAGACTTTCTATTTCTTTTTTGTTTTGTTCTCACGTGTTTGCTTGAGATTTTCTCATGGATTACTCAAGCGAATACTTTCATTATCATCCACCATATCATTATCCATATAATGAACAACAAGTTTTCCAAAATAATCAAAATGAAGGATACTATGAGCAAGGTTATGAGGATAACAATCAATGGTGCAAAAATCCACCTTTGGTGTATGAAGATTACCAATTTCAAGATAATTATTTCCACCAAGGGCAAAACTTTGAAGGCTATAGTGATTTATCCTATCAAGGTAATTATCATGATGATTTTAATCATCATGAAAATTACCACGAAAGGCTAGAAAACCATTACATTAGCACAAACGAGTACTCCTACGGGAATGAATCTGAAATTTCACCTTATCCTCAACACGAGCTCGAAAACTTAAAATCATCCTTACTCGATCTTGTGGAAGACTTAAAAAAGACAAGGATTGAACTAGCATCTCGTGATGAGAGTCTCGAGAAATTGTTTGAACAATTCATGTATGACAATGAACACGAGGTTCAAGAGGAGACATACGAGGAAGGTGTTAAATCTGAGGAGGGGGCTACGGTAACTATGGGCGAGATGGTTAAAACTTTTTTGATCCCTATTTCTTTTGAGCCTCTCATTGCTACTGAGCTAGAGCCTGTCCTCGTAGAAATTAGTCCTGAAGAGCCCAATCTGAAAGTGCCCACTAAGGTTGATGAACAGAGCATAGACGAGGAAATACTCTGTGACACCCACTCTACCCTACCATCTATGGAT
This sequence comes from Cuscuta europaea, assembly GCA_945859875.1. NCBI lineage: Eukaryota > Viridiplantae > Streptophyta > Magnoliopsida > Solanales > Convolvulaceae > Cuscuta > Cuscuta europaea. The sequence goes on along the minus strand of CAMAPE010000017.1, from coordinate 20,506,898 downwards.
GACCTCTCACTTAAAGAGTCCTTGAAAGATAGCCTTGATGAAGATGTTGATCCTACACGAGCCCAAGTGCCTGATCAAGTAGTTGATGAAACATGTGATGTTGAGAAAACATTGTCCGATGACGCCTTCTTTGACTCTCTACTCAATTATGACAAACATAGTTGTGCTAGGCAAGGATCTGTTTGCCTAGATGATATTTGTGGGGTTAGTGAGTTAGGATGTTGGGATGCATTCTTAGAGAGTGACACAGAGTCTAAACTTTGTGATTTTCATGTTGAGGGCATAGATGAAGAAGAGAAAACCCATCAAGAGGAGTATGAAATCTCTAGTCATGCTACTTTTACCTTGATGGCTCCATTTGAGCAGTTGGAGAAACCAGCGGCACCTGATCCTGAAATACTTGTTGATTCTACTAATGAGAGTGATGTAGGATATGTACTAATTCCTTGTTCGAACGACGTGTTCTTTGAAGATTATGTCACATTTTGGTGGTCACGAGAGTTCAAAGGTCTACGCCATCTGACGGCATACCTGGAGGATAAGGTGGAGGCACTAATGATGAGTGCTCCACGACTGACTTGCATTACAGAAAGTTCTCTCTCAAACGTCAAGCTAGTGACGTTAAAGAAGCGCTTCTTGGGAGGCAACCCATGTTTTTCATAACTTTTTTTGTTTGTTTTGTGTGATTGCAGGTTGTGCTTCAATAAAAAATTATGAGTTGAACGCTTGGACCCGATTTAAAAAAAAAACTGACTATGGATGATGTAAGGATATTTTTAAAATAATTTTATTCATCTTTTCATCATTCCTCTTCACAAAATCTTTTCAAAACTCAAGTGTGAGGAAAGAACCAAAAAAAAAATGTGCCTTTATTTCAAAACTTTGTGCATTAAAAGGAGACCTCGAGGGCGAGGTCCATCTCAAGTGTGAGGAGGTTGCGTTTTACACTCAAAAGTTAAAACATTGTTTTAGAACAATCGTTTTACTATTTTTGATATGAAACACTAAATTCTCAAATTGTTATCAATCACATAATAGCTTAGAGAATCACTCTTATTATAAGAATTTACTTTTATTATTATTTTTAGAAAACTTGAAATTGTTATGGGTTTTTGGTTGCGAATGTAAGAGGTTAATTTTGTTTTAATTGGACATTCATTTTATTCATAAAAAAACAAAAAAATACTATTATTAATAAATCTCTTCAAAACTCATTGTTATGGGACAATTCCATCTCCGAAAAGGGGCTCTGTTTCATTCGTTAATCATAGTCTGTAAGAATGAAATATGCATCTACCATGGGATAACACTGCCAACAAGAGTGGAAAAGAGGCAAAAAAACATAATTTGTGAATAAGATAAATGTCCAAATTAGAATAATGAAAATCTTGGGATAAGGAATTGATTTGTGGTTTAACATAATCAATAGTTTTTATAAAGTAATAATAATTTTAAATTCTTGTATTTTGGTTGATTTTTCTAAAATGTTTAAAAATTAAGAATAAAAAAGGGAGATTTTTGTTTCTATTTCTTTAATAGCAATTCGATTGTGATTCAGTCAGGTTTTACCTTTTGAGTGTGTTTGCAAATGATTTGTCGCTTAAGGACAAACAACGTTTAAGTGTGAGAAGATTGATAAGTCCATTTTTGTACTTCTTTTTCTCATCATATTTGAGCGATTTTCAGATAGAAAATAGAAAAACAAGGCATGTTTTAGATATTTTGGTTCAAGTTTCATGAAATCAGGTGAAAACCGCATTCATAATATGTTTGGCCAAATTTCGGGTCAATTGCGTGAAGAAAGTGGCATTTTTTCCCAACAAAAGAAATGCTACGGAAGTTTGAAAGATATGTTGACCAATTGTTCAAAAAGAAGAATCCACGAGATGAAAAAATCATGAAAGGAAGTTCAAAACCAAAAAGAAGTCGCCTATATGGCCACTTTTGATGAAAATGGACGATGCATAGAGACACATGTTCGTATTTTGATCATAACTTTGCGCATGATTGCTCAACGTTCGTGATACGAGTTGCATTACATTTAAATCTTCTTTCTCTACAACTCTTATGAAGAACACAGAACCAAATAACAATCGTAGAATGGACATATTGCTCAAAGAAGTCAGACATTTGCAGTTGCGATGGAAAGTGACACATGCTCACCGTTTTGGTCATATCTAATAAACTACAAATCCAATGAATGTAATTCAAAAACCAGTAGTTAGCCAAGAAAGATATATACAACTTTGGTGAAGACAACTTTTCCATTTTACGTGAGGAGGTCGATAAAGCGGCCGTCTTTCTGGGCGTCTACGAGTTTTTGACAGTTTCAGCACACAGGGCTTTGCATGACGACAAAATAATGGAAGGCTGCTGACAAGGGCCGGAAGGCGGACGCCCTACGTGGCCGCCTGCGGCGCGATGTGACTTTTAAACTCTAAATGGATTGATCAAAGAAGGGCATAAAAAAAAGTCTTTTATGGATGTGTAAAAAACGGTGAGCATGTGTCACTTTCTATGGGCTTGAATTTGTTTCAGTACTCTAAATGGATTGATCAAAGAGGTTTGAATTTGTTGGGTCATTTTAATTTTATCGAGAAGATATGACAAGGGTAAAAAAAATCCAAAATAAAATATGGATGTGTTTCTATGGGTTCTTAATTCTTTTGGGAAAGAGTACTATTAAAAATAAAACTTGTATTTAAATTATACATAATAGTATTTATTATTTTATTAATAAAGTATTATCTCCAATGCTAACATGTTGAAAGTAGATATGTGACATGAGAGATATAAACACACACAAAAATTAATTAATGTCATTTCTCTCTTTAGTGTTAAAAGTGTGTGAGTTTTTCACTTACTTTTTATGGATATTATCAAACACAATGTCTAGATTTTAACATAGCATTAGACATTCAGAATTAAAAGTAGCTTAAAATAAACGCACCGTTGAAAGAAAGGAGATAGAAATAAAATTAATTATTTTTTATGTTTATACATCTCTCATGACACACACACACTTTCAACACTTTTGCAATGAACATGTTCTACAAAGAATGAGATCCAATCTCATCCAACATGACAATAGACAATAGACAATAATGAACCTGCTACTTTAACTACTCGAGGATAATGCAGATTGTTAGATGTGAAAAAGATAACTACTACTTGTATTAAATGCCTTTAATAATTACACCAAATTAAAGGAATTACCCCGGTGCTATCTAGAGCTTATTACAGATAGCACCTCCAAACAGGGGTGGAGTCGTGGAGGCAGGTCAGTATATTTGGTTGATCGGTACAAAAAATATTTTTGAAATATTTTACCCGATAGAGCCAGGGCCTAGGTTACCCCTAGTCATGCCCCTCCCTACAAAGCCGGTCTCACACCACGCACCAATTTTGTCCCTGCATGAGCTTCTAACAGAAAAGACATTAATAATATAAAGTAGATTATTGTTTGCTTAACAATACATGGGAGCCCAAATTTAGTAATTAAGCACTCCATCCGATTCGAATTAATGTTTTCTTTAAGTTTGCAAAATTATTAATAAAATGGTTGAAGAAACACATTTGAATAATAAAATTTAGTAATTAAGCACTTCATCCAGAATAATATAAACGAAACACATTCTCTATAAAAATTGACGGTGTTGAAGTACACAGAAAATATGTATTGACTAAAGGGTATTGTTGTTGATTAAAGGCCCAGGACATCCAGCCCAAACAACGAGTCCACTACCTTATGATAAGTAGGCCCAGTGAGGTATTCATATCGAACGAGGTTCAGGCCAAGTAAAGGTTGGCCCAGAAGATAGACATACCGAACGGGGTTCAGGTCATACATCATACTTGGGCCAAATCAATAATGTTTTACAGGGCCCATTATCCCGTTCAGGAAACGGACAACCAGCAGGTGGCCAGGTGAAATTAATGCCAGATTGTGACATCATCGAGTGAAGGCATGGGTGATCAAGTCGGTGGAACATCGGCCAATCAGCATAAAGCATCTCATACCCTCCATTAGTATAAATAGAAGGTTTAATATCATTGTAAGGGTGAGCTTTTTAATACTCAATCCCTAGATAGCCTTATTACTCTTGTTTCTTGTACTAAGCATCAATCTGACGTACCGTTCGGGTAATTTCCTTGTAATCAAACAGGTTAATTAATATAAGTGGGCTTTTGAGCATTCGATTGTCAATCTTTTATATTTTCTTTTACATACCGAATTATTGTCCATTTCCTGATATATCCAAAGTCTGTGTTGGGCTTTCGGATCTACGGGACTAAACCTCAACATTGGCGCCGTCTCTGGGAAACTGAACAAAAAGTTTCACACCAAAACAACAACCTATTTTAAAAGATGGTAAGAATCGCTTCTCATCATACCGGGGAAAGCCAGACCCCCCAAGGGAAATCCAGCCGGGGGTCCTACCCGCACTCTGACGGGGATTTCGTTATCCCCGAAGCATTAAGGAGGAACCCCCATTCCATGAGAGATTTGGCTCAGTTCATGCGACAAATGGCGGATGAGCATGATGGGGGACAGTCCAGCTATATCGGGGAAACTAGATACACAACCCCATCTTTCAATGATGACACCACTGATGCAGAAACCACCACAGGACCAAATCACTCACGAGCCCACCGGGAAGACCGTGGAAGAACTCATGCGACCAGGGGCAGGCATCACACTCCTAGTGATCGCACCCCGACCGGGTCTAGGGCCAGGGGAGATACGCCCATTGGCCGCCAATTCCAGTATGAAGAACGTAACAGTACAAGATTCGGGCAGAGACGTCACAATCAGAGGACAACTTTGCCGGAGTCGAATCGGGAGTTTGTAAATCTGGGAACTCCACCACCGCGCCCCCTAACAGCTCAGGAGGAAGAAATGGCCGACATGAGGAGGCAGATGAACGAAATGAGGGAACAAATGAACATAGCCCCTCTGCAGCCTACTCCAGTTCAGGCCGGAATCACTTCCCCTTTCACCCGGGAAATCATGCAAGCAGAGATCCACAGGGATGCCAAACCGCCGACCGGTCAGATATATGACGGGGCGGGAGATCCCCATGGACACTTGAGAAGTTATCAGGGGGGTTTTATGCTATTGGGAGCGTCGGAACCGGCCATTTACCGACTTTTCTTCAGCACGCTCAGGGGGCCTGTCCAGGAATGGTTCGGGACCCTGCAGCCCGGATCAATCAGTAGTTTTTCCGAATTATCAGCATTATTCCTAGCCCAATTTGCATCCAGTGCCACTCCCAAGAGGCATTTCAGTTACCTGACTAGTATCAGGCAGGGCCTTAAGGAGACCTTGAATCAATTCCTCAAGAGATGGAGAGATGAAACCCTAAAAGTGGGGAGCATGACGGATGATACAACCATCACTCTGTTTATTAACGCTCTCCGAACGGGGGAATTGTATAAGGAGTTGAAAAAGAACCCGGTTACGATTTATTCTGAAGTGCTTGACAGATCCCAGAAACATGCGGCTCTAGAAGAAGAAATCCAGATCAGGGATAAGGTTGCTGCACCCCCCACGCCAATAAAACTGGCCGATCAGATGGGTCATATCCCAGCGGCCGCCCCACCTTCAAGAGAGGCGCGATTCACTCCTTTTGTCCTTACTGTAGCGACCATTTATCAAAACGAGAAGGATAACATTCCCCCTCCGACTGATACCAAAGGATTTATGGGGACAGATGCAAATGCTTTTTGCAAATACCACAACAGGGGCGGTCACTCCACCCAATCCTGTCGGGCATTGCAGATAGCCATTGAGAAGTTGATCCAGATGGGTCATCTAGGTAAATATGTAAATACGGACCCGAATGCTACAGGCATTCTGAAGCTGGTCAGGAGATCTAACAGCTGGAGGCGAGATGTACAGCGTGATGCTCGCCCCAGAAATGATGTATATAATCCTCCTAGAGATGAACCAGAAGGTTCAGGGAACCCAGGTAAGAAGATCAGGATGGAGGTGAAGGTGATATTTGGGGGTGGAGAGACGGGCGACTCGAACGCCGAATGGAAGAAGTTCGAGCGAAGCCTGTACGTGGGCTCTGTAGCCATGCCACCCCATAAGAAAGGAAGGACAGACCCCATCACTTTCGGGCCCGCAGATTTGCCAAATTCACCAAGTCCGCACAGGGACGAGTTGGTGGTAAGTATATGTATAGACGATGCTTTAATTCGTCGGGTGTTGGTCGACACGGGAAGCAGTGTGAACGTATTGTACCTACAATCGTTCGAGAAAATGGGCCTCCAGAAAAGTCAGCTGACCCACCTGAGGACACCACTGGCAAGCTTCACCGGGAATTGCATCCAGGGCCGGTTCTGGAAGGGTGGCAAGGGGGCACATGCCCAGGGCCCAGGTTTAGTATGGGCCCCATAATTTTATATGTTATTATATATATATATATATATATATATGTTATTATTTTTATAATATTTAAGAGAATACTCCAGACCCTCCAGCTAATCAAGCGACATACCTAATTTGGCCGACAAAGAGTGAAAGAGAAGGCGAACTGCTTGGCGCTTGCACAGTTGCACCTCTTCGATTTTAACATCACCGCTCATTCTCTGTCGATGAGTCGATCCTACTTCCATTGAAATTTGAAACGGTAATATGTTCTTCTTGTTTATATATGTCTGATAATACCCAAAGAATCAGGCATCCAAATAATCCTATCATCCAAATTCAGCAATTCTCTCTTAGACTATCTCCTTGTTTCTCTTCTTTGCCGGCTTTCCGCCTGACCCGCCTGTGAGACTGAGTCTCTGACTCGTGATGGATGACTGAAATCATCCATGGCTACTAGGTTTGTTCCTTCTTCCATAGTTCCACTCGAAACCTTTTCAATTGTTATGAGTATAATCATCGTTAATTCGTTATTATTGTAATCAATTGGCTACAAGGTTTGTTCCTTCTCTTTTGTTACAGGCTTACAGAGTAACAGTATATTGCCACTTCAAATCCCATTTTAATTTTTTTAAGCAACCATGTTAATATTTTCTTTTTCTTTTTAGAATTCATCTTGTTTTCTTGAACTCGATAAAGATTTTACATTTATGATTTATCCAACCTACATCATTTTTGCTACAAAATGTTTTAGAAGATGAACAACCAATTCCATTTTTAGATATTTATGATCCAGCTAATTGGGACAATATTGAAAATAAAGTAAGAGACCTTTTGGTTGAGAAAGGACCGATTAGAGAATTAAATCTTGAGTTTCCTTGTGACAAAACATCTAGGCGCTTTACATATAGTATATTGACGGCACCGGTGAGTGTTGCATCGACAGAGAGGAAGTTTTCAAAGCTAAAATTATTGAAGACATATTTGAGATCTTCAATGTCTCAAGAAAGATTGAATGGCTTGGCGATTTTATGTATAGAGAAGGAGATGTTGGATGATATTGATCGAGATTCTGTCATAGATGATTTTGCATCTAAGAACGCCCGACGAAGTTGTTTTTTGTAAATTTTTTGTATGAACTATGAAGTATCTCATGCATGATGTAATCAACTTTGCTTTTATAATGGAATTTAGTTTTGTGCTCTATAATTTGAGGGCCCATTTTTCTGATTTGTCCCTGGTCCTCAAAATCTCAAGACCGGGCCTGATTGCATCGAAGCTGAGGGGATCATCCAATTGATGGTTGAAATTGGGGATGAAACACACAGGGCGTCGGTCCGAATGACGTTCGTGATAGTAGATATCAAATGTGCCCACAATGCCATTTTGGGCCGACCGAGATTGGAAGATCTGGAGGCCATAGCCTCTGTCCGCCACTCATGCATCAAATTCCCCACAGACACTGGGGTCGGGGTGGCCAGAACTGATCCAGCAACAGCCCGAACCTGCTATCAGGAGGCTCTGAAAAATATGAATGCCCGTTGAATACGGGTAAACAGCATTGATATGGAAACACGTCGAACGGAGTTCGAGGCACATCCTGAGCCTGCCACCCTCCTCGAGCAAATTGACCTGGATTCTCCCCCCAACCGAAAGGTGGCCATTGGGGTGGATCTGGAGGCTGAAATTCGGGAAGGTATAATAACAATACTGAAGAAGTTTCAAGTATTGTTCGTCCGAGGACCAGAAGATATGTCGGGCATTGATCCGAGCATAATTTGCCATAAGCTGGCTGTTCGGCCTGATGTAAAGCCCGTTCAGCAAAAGAAAAGATACCAGGCCACCGAACGATGTGATTTCATGAAACAGGAAGTGGCCACCTTGCTCAGAATAAAACACTTCCGTCCGGTGATCCATGTTGAATGGTTATCCAATGTTGTGCTAGCTCCGAAGGTGTCCACTTGGAGGATGTGTGTAGATTATTCAGACCTGAATAAAGCTTGTCCCATGGATCCATATCCGGTGCCGAGGATCAATCTGTTAGTAGATGAGACAACAGGATGTGAGCTGTTAAGCTTCATGGATGCGTTCCGGTGGTATCATCAAATTTTCATGCACCCAGATGACGCAGAAAAAACAGCGTTTGTAACTTCGGACGGGGTATTTTGCTATATTGTTATGCCATTCGGGTTAAAAACGCAATGGCTACTTTCCAAAGGATGATTGAAATGCTCTTCAAAGAAGTATTGGGGGTCACAATGGAATCCTATGTTGATGACATCCTGATCAAAAGCCGAAAAAAAGAGAGCCATATCCTGGATATAGAAAGGGTGTTCGGGATAATGCAGAAAGCAAACACGAGGTTGAACCCCAAAAATGTGCCTTTGCTGTAAAGGGGGGCAATTTTTTGGGATACACGATGAGTGAGAGGGGAATTGAACTTAATCCTGAAAAGGTAAAGGCGATCATGGATATGGAGGCTCCTAGGAACCTGAAGGAGGTTCAGAGATTGATCGGTCGATTAGCAGCCTTGAGCAGGTTGTTATCTAAACTGGCTGATCGGGCAATTCCATTTGTCCAGATTATGAAAAAGGCAAACCCCTTTGAATGGACTGCCGAATGCCAAACGGCCTTCGAGGAATTCAAGTTGTATCTATCTTCTCGTCTGGTATTAACAAAAGTTGACCCCGGGGAACATCTTTATATGTACCTTGCTATGACCGATCTAGCCGTGAGTTCTGTGTTGCTAAAAGAAGAAGATGGCATCCAGAGGCCTATACATTTTGTAAGTAAAGCCCTGAACAGCCCTGAGACTAGATACACTCTGATGGAGAAAACGGTGTTGGCCGTAATAGCAGCCATCAAACGGCTTGCACCTTATTTCAAGGCACATCCGATAACCGTATATACAACACAACCACTAGCCGCCATCCTGAGAAATCCGATGGCTAGCGGGCGCATCACAAAGTGGAGTCTCCTGATCGGGCAGTACGAGGTGGACTTTAGACCCCGACCCACGATCAAAGGCCAGGCATTGGCTGATTTTATAGCAGAATGTACTGCTCGGCCTTCAGAGATCGAGACAAAAGGCAGCGTGATGGATGAGTGGTGGGAAATGCACGTAGATGGTGCATCAAGTGCTAAAGGTTGTAGGGGTGGAGCTGTGATCACATCATCTGAAGGTTTTAAGTCATACTACTCCATCCATTTTGACTTCAAAGTAACCAACAATGAGGCCGAATATGAGGCTCTCATTGCAGGGTTAAAATATGCAAAGGCCCTGGGCGCCGATCGGCTCAAGGTCCGATCAGACAGCCAGCTGGTGGTCCACCAAGTGAATGGCACGGCTGAAACTAAAGAAGAAAGAATGAAGGCTTACAAGGAACTGGTTGAGGAACAGATCGAAAAGTTTGAACATGTAGTGCTTGACCAGATTTCCAGGATAGAAAATCAGGAAGCAGATATCTTATCTAAATTGGAGAATGCAGCTTTTGATGACCATGCGCAGATGATCCTTGCTCACATCCAGCGATTTGCCCAGCGGGAAATCCTAACAACGCCAGCAACTATGGTCCTCCAGGTAGAAGCCATCTCTTATGCCCTTCCCAGTTGGGTTACGGACATGACCAACTATTTAAAGGACGGGACCCTTCCACAAGACAAAAATTCAGCATATAATATGAAGTGCATTCAGAGGAGGGCATCCATGTTCGAACTGGTGGACGGGCAGCTGTACAAAAAGACATTTGGAGGACCATATCTGAGGTGCCTACAACCTGGTCTAGCAGCGGTGGTAATGGAAGAAATTCACGAAGGGATCTGTTCCAGCCACCAGGGGCCTAAAACATTGGCAAGGAAGATCATCTTGCAGGGGTACTACTGGCCAACAATCCAACAAGACTGCTTTGCTCATACCAAGAGGGTCAAGGTCTGCCAGTTGTATGCACCGGTTCCCGGTCGGCCAGCTACTTTCTACACCCCGATGACAGTTGCCCTTTCGTTTGCGAGGTGGGGGATCGACTTGCTAGGGCCCCTACCTACTACTCCCGGAGGACTAAAGTACATCATTGCCAGAATTGATTATTTCACTAAGTGGGTGGAGGCCGAACCACTTGCACATATTATAGATTTCAAATGCCAAAAATTCGTGTGGCAGAATATCATTTGTCGGTTTGGTCTCCCCGAACAGATCATTACTGATAACGACAGACAGTTCGTGAGTAGGAACTTCGAAAACTACTTGGTCAAATGGCAAATCAAACACTCCAGAGCGTCTGTAGCATACCCCCAGGCGAATGGCCAAGTAGAAAACATGAACCGTACCATCATGGATGGTATGAAGAAAAAACTAGAGCATTGTTCTTCCTCATTGTAACACCCCGACCTCGCAGGACCCGAGGTAGCTACTCTACACCAATAGTACTGTTCTCACAAACCGCCACTAGCCTTTTCCGCGCACTTTGTCCTCACTCGTGCGCGCCCTGAAAAACTTCCCAGGGGATCACTCATCCCAAGACTACTCCCGTGCAATCACGCTTAACTTCGGAGTTCTTGGTTAATGAGCTCCCTTAAAAGGAGATGCATCTTGTTGGTATGAGTAGTACTATTAATCTATTAAAATTAAATCTCAAGTATTACCATCACCCCCACTTAGGAACGCAACGTCCTCGTTGCGCCCATAAACCAATCTCAATCATATCCCAGAATCTTTTCCCCTGCTAAGTGCCCGCCTGATATACAACGGATCAGCACACTGTCGCAGGGTTGCTCTGATACCATTTGTAACACCCGGTCCCGTAGGCCCTGAGGTAGTTACTTATGACCTCTCCAGACCTCTAGTAGTGTCCTCACAAACCACCACTAGCCTTTTCCGCGCATTTTGTCCTCACTCGTGCGCGCCCTGAGAAACTTCCCAGTGGGTCACCCATCCCAAGACTACTCCCGTGCAAGAACGCTTAACTTCGGAGTTCTTGGTTAATGAGCTCCCTTAAAAGGAGATGCATCTTGTTGGTATGAGTAGTACTATTAATCTATTTAAATTAAATCTCAAGTATTACACTCATGGCCGGACCAATTGAATTACATCTTATGGACTTACAGGACGACACCCCGAACGGCCACTCGAGAGACCCCGTTTTCCCTAGCCTATGGATTCCAGGCCAAAGTTCCAACAGAAATTCTGGTTCCTACACATCGAACGGTGCGTTATGACCCCGAACGCAATGAGGATAATCTACAAGCCGAATTGCATTTCATAGAGGAAAGGAGGGACTTAGCTGCCATACGAATGGAGGAATATCATAGAGCGACAAGGAGATACTTCGATAAACAAGTAAAAATCCGATCGATCGAAGTAGGAGACTTGGTCCTGAAGAAGCGGGAAAAGAGCAAACCTCTCGAAGGAGGAAAGATGGCACAAAATTGAGAAGGCCCTTACCAGGTCTATAAAAAATATGCTTCAGGAACGTTTGGTCTGCAATCTACCGAAGGCCGACCGGCAGGGACTTGGAATGTAGAGCATCTGAGGAAATTTTATCAATAAAACGGTTGTTGCCACCTCTTCAAAAAAAGAAAAAAAAGGTTGAGAGGGAGACATAACTTCCAGAGAGTCTCACCTCAGCTTTTAACATGTATAGTCACCCCGAATGAATAAATGACTTTCGTGTTAACGACTTTGAGGGAGCCGCCATCTCAGCTAAAAATTTGACCCTGTGATCACGACCAAATAGAAGGATCAAAACGGCTTGGAGGGATTCACCTCAGCTAAAAGATTTTTTGACCCCGTGATGACGAATGATAAAGGGATCCAAACGGCTTGGGAATGGTGTCAGAACAAGTATTGTCAAAGCGAGCGACGTTCGGTAACATGAATTTGTCGTCCGGGGAGGCACTACTTTCAGAGAGTCTCACCTCAGCTTGTTAACACGTGGGATCATTCCGGATGACCGAATGACGAACGGGTTAACAGCTTGGAGGGAGCCGCCATTTTAGCTTAAGTAAGAAATCACCTGATCTAGTGATCTTGCTTACAGTTTTAAAGTGGTCACCTCAAACCCCTAATAGGGATGATACGGATCGAGGAAACTCTTCGGCATGCATCGGAATTATGGGTTTGGAAGGGAGAGAGTCTCACCTCAGTTTGTTAACATGTGGGATCATTCCGGATGACCGAATGACGAACGGGTTAACAGCTTGGAGGGAGCTGCCATCTCAGCTAAAAATTTGACCCTGTGATCACGACCAAATAGAGGGATCAAAACGGATTGGAGGGATTCACCTCACCTAAAAGATTTTTTGACCCCGTGATCACAATGATAAAGGGATCAAAACGGCTTGGGAATGGTGTAAGAACAAGTATTGTCAAAGCGAGTGACGTTCGGTAACATGAATTTGTCGTCCGGGGAGGCACTACTTTCAGAGAGTCTCACCTCAGCTTGTTAACATGTGGGATCATTCCGGATGACCGAATGACGAACGGGTTAACAGCTTGGAGGGAGCCACCATTTTAGCTTAAGTAAGAAATCACCCGATCTTGTGATCTTGCTTACAATTTTAAAGTGATTACCTCAAACCTCTAATAGGGATGATACGGATCGAGGAAACTCTTCGGCATGCATCGGAATTATGGGTTTGGAAGGGAGAGAGTCTCGCCTCAGCTTGTTAACACGTGGGATCATTCCGGATGACCGAATGACGAACGGGTTAACAGTTTGGAGGGAGCCATCATTTTAGCTAGCAGAATTTGGCTCGTTCAAAACGGCTGGGAGATGATGTCAAAACTATAAATATGGACGAATCTGAGTAGCATCCGGAAAGAAGGAAAGAAAGAAAGAAAAAGAGAGGCAGTAACACAAAAGAGATAAGATTGTGTATGAAATCGAGCTTTATTCTTCAGCACTATTGGCCGGAGAGTACAAGGAAAACAAGAATAAGATTACAAAGATGGACTACTCTATGGGACGACTGCCGTTCGGGAAAGATTGAGGTTGTGTGCTGTCGGCCTATGCTGCATCATCGGAGATCGCTTTCTGTCTCATCTCCATAACCCGATCGTATGTATTCCCGAACAGGTCATCAAATCCCAACTCATCAGGATCGAACAACTTGGGGAAGCGTTCCATGATCATGTCAAGGTTCCTGTCCAGAAGCACATCTTGGCTTTGCTTCACAGTTTTTTCCGTCAGGACATCCAAGAAAGATTTCCCTTCGGGCGTGCTATCCAAAAGCTCTATTCCCGACTTGATAGGGTCTTCGCTCTCACGCAAGAATTGGCCCAGATGAGGTCCCAAAAATTGTCGAGCGGTATTCTCCAGAGCGGCATTCAGGCCTTTTCCCCGCTGAAATTCTATCACAGCTTGTTGAGTGATCTTGGAAGCATTGGCAGTATAAGGCTCGGGAGGATTCTCTCCTTTTGACTTCTCGAACCGCATCCCAGCGGATTCAGCCACTCTCACCTTGGCTCGGAGATCCCTGATCACCCGATCTCGACGTCGGGCCCTCTCCTCCACCTCAGCCAGATCTGCCTTTGCTTTCTCACCCTGATCAACACGAACTTGCATATATGCGATCAGTTTCCGAGCGGCGGAAAGGAGAACTTGGCTATCTTCCCGATCACTGGCGACACGCTTCATCTCCTGTTCAGCGGCCAGGAAGGCCCGATGATAATATACTCCGGCCTACAAACTGTGAAAAAGGAAATCAGATAACATGTACTAAATCAGCAAAGAATCAAAGGTAAAAAGTTCATTAAATGATCTGTACCTTCAGAGTCTCCAGATGACCTGCCTTGACCAGGTCAGACCAATGGGTCAGAGTAGAAAAACTGGGTGGAACCTTCAGAGAGGTACTGCACCACATGGAAGATGGCATCTGACCGAACAGGTATCTTCCCTCTGCTCGGGGCCCCAAGTTGGAAAACTCCACAAACATCTGATCATCGACCGGTGGGTTGTTGAGAACCGGAGTTTGAGGCTGGACAGGGATGATAGGTTTTTTCAGCTTGTCATCCGAACCGGTCAAATCGACCACATGATCGACCGGGATCAGTATGCTGTCATCATTCCCTCTGCGTTTCTTCCGGGTTTGCTCAGCAGATGCATGATCGACAATCACCTTCTCCTTGCCTTTACCGGAGGAAGCTGTCAGAGTAGCGGCAGATATGGAACGCCGAACGGGTATAGGGGATATCACACCTACAACAAAGGGAATAAGAGATAAGAAACTAAATTAAAAAAAAAAGAACGATCGGGTTCAAACCATGTTACACTTACCAATCCCAGCAGATAGCATATTTGAAGGGGTAATAAAACCCCGAAGACTCTGAGTTCCTCCCATACGTAGAGACTCGGTTTGAGAACGCAGAATGGCATCTATTCTGGGCTGAGAATCCCGAACGGGATAAGCGTTTCACCGATCAGGAAATGGGAGAGAATCACCTATACGCACGAAGAGAAACCGCTCCTCCCAGTCAGCCGGCGGAGTAGGGTTATCTGTAAACAACTGACGATCAGCTCGGGCTACTAGCTTCAGGTACCCAGTCGTCCAATAAGGCTGATAGCAGTAATGGTGTAGGAATAAATCGACATTTGGGGCGATCCTCAGTTCCTGGCATCGGATTATAAAGCCAGTCAGAATGCGGTGGGTGCTGGGTACGAACTGAGCGGGAAGTACGGAAACCCGACGCAAGAACTCCACAACAAATGGATGAAGAGGGAAGCGAAGCCCAGCGATCAATGCATCAAGGTGCACTAGCACGTGCCCCGGTCGGTGCCTCATCGGATGCCTAATAAATCCGGCATAAAATTCTCTAGGCGGAGGCAATAGTTGGCAAAGTTGCGGTTCAGCATCTTCAGGAAGACGTTGTTTCTGTTTGCGAATACGGTTGAAGTGAAAGGCAATGCGGGGTGGCCGGTCGGGCATTCCCTTGTTATAGATCTGTACATCATCTCCCGAAATGCATCCGTCGTCACGAGGTTGTTCGGCATCTTTTCCAATGGGAGGATTGGCGGAATTAGGTACTTGGGAAGAAGAGCCTTCGGCCTTGTTTACAGCAGAAGTTTTTCCCACACGGATAAGCGGCATTTCCTCAGATTCTGAGCTAGAAGAAAAATACATAAAACCACTTGAGGAATCCTAAGAATTCTAGAGAGAGAAAGCTTAGAGATACGCAAGAAAAAAATTAAGGAAGCAACAGAAGAAATGGAAAAGAAGCACCTCTATTTATAAGCAAAGATGCCGCCCAAAACCCTAACCCATGAAGGACACGTGGTGAAATGTGGTTGTACGAAATTATGGTACATTTATGATAATTTAGCACGTTCCCCGAACGGTTAAATGGATAATTCATGAAGATCGACATAAGCCATAAATTTGAAACAAGTATCTTTAGGGGCCCCGAACGGGTCGTTTTTGAAGAACAACGGATAAAGATCGACGGGATGGGGAAAATTCGGGATTTGGACGAGTCAAAAAATAGGGGCAATAAGATAAACAAAACAGGGTTTCTATTAGCCGTTATGTAGAATAGATGGGGATATCATAAAAAAAAATTCACTAAACGACTAAGTCCTACAGAATTATCTAAAGCCCGAACGGCTATCGACACAAGAGAAAGGTCAAATCTTGGTAATTGTCAGAACTATCTGAAGCCCGAATGATGATATGGAGAATGATCAAAAATAATGCCAAAAAACTGCTAAGTCCTATAAATCGCAACGAATCCCGAATGGTAAACAGTAAATCAATAAAAGCAGGAAAAAATGATGAAGCAAAGTCTATCAAAAGAGATCCCATATATATTTATCGGCTCTACTGGACGGAAAGTACAATGATGATGTGCAAAAAAGGGATAAGGGGAAAAATATTACAAGTTAATAAAAATCTAATCTATTGATCAACAGCCTCTTTATCCCCTTCCTTTTCATCATCTTCATCATCATCTGAATCAGTAGGGGGTTCAGGATCTTTCCCTGCTTCTCGGTCGATAGCCCGTTGTAAATCTCGCTGGTACTTTTCGAACTGGGCTTCAATGATCGGAACTGAGGGAAGATCAGCAAGCTCGACCGACCTTCCCAGCGTTTCTTGGAGCTTGGCCACGAAGGGGATTAAGACATGCTGACAGCCCATGACGTAGAGCGATCGAGCTAGGGAGTCATTAAATTTCTTACCCTTTGGATCTCGATCGAGCAGCTTTACCCCTTCTGTATGCCGGACGTCACTCTTGGGGAATTGGTCGAGAAAGGCGCCAAAGGTAAACGGGAGCTCCTGTTGTGCATATTCCCGTTTTAAGGTAGCAAACTCCTCAGAAGATTTAACCATTTCCCGAACGGCGGACAGATCCACGTCAATTTCAGCTGGACCGTCAGGGATACGGGGAACCGTCTCTACGAACTTGACCTCAACGGCTTCAGCTGCAGAAACTTTAGCCTGGGCAGTGGCCAACTGAACCCGGAGCCCCCCCACTTCGCTCTCAAACTTCTGCCTCTCCTCGACAAAGGATTTCCGTTCGGCTTCCAGCTGTGCAAGGGCAGCAGCGGCATTCTGTTTAGCAGAAGTCTGGGCAACAATCAGCTCCCGCTCTTTGGCCAGTCGGGCATCCTTCAGTTGCAGGCTGTAGAGCCCAACCTACAGGATGTAGTTCGAGAAGTAAGGTAATAAGTTTGAGAGCAAAGATTAACATCTATAAGGAGTTATTGCAATGGTGAAAAGTAAAGTACCTTCAGGGTTGCTAAGGCCAAGCATTCCTCAGATTGCTCGACCGGCAGCTTGGGAACAGTGAAATTGTTGAAAAATGCGGAGGTAGACCAGATCTGACTTGCCGAGCATCCACCTTTCTCTACAACTTCATGAACCGGGTCTGCCAATGAGATCTGGTCAACCTGGCCTGATAGATGGACGGTATGCATATCACCCGTACCCTGACCAGTCTCCTGAGCAGCCTGGAAATGCTCAGGGAATTGATGCATCTGATCAGAACCGAACCGATCGTCGACCAGCATGGCATCAAATTGGTCTTGATGGACCTGTTGCAACGGCTGTGGCTCTTGAACGGGTTGACAAGACCCGACATCCTGAGCGGTGGTAGTGGAAGGAGTGGGTTGGGGGTTCTTCCTGGCTTTCTTCCGTTTCCCGACCCCACCAGCTGCGAGAACTCGACTATTATTCATAGGTGCGTCTGGATTGGGAGCTAGAAAATAACAAAGGAAAATGTTAGTACCGAGCGGCCTTATCACGTGGGAAACAACAAAGAAGAGAACGTTTCTCGCACGGGAAGGACCGCCCGGACCATGGCACTTGATTTCTCAAAACAAGTAAACCCAAGAGAACGGGCAGTACCTATCCCGGCTTCGATAAGCCGATCGGGAGTCAGGTAACTCATGATATCTACACATTTTTCTTTCTCCACAGCGAGCACGTCTTTGTAAATTTCCTCAATAAGGACTGGATCAGGAGATTTGCGAGGGAAGGCATTCCATTTGCGGGGGATAAGGCCGTCCGGGACAGACACAAAGAAGAACCGATCCTTCCACCCCTTGATTGAAGTCGGATTGCCCTTAAACAGGATATGTCCCGTTCGGGCACTAGTAGCCAAATAGTCGTGTGTTTGTTGGGGGGCTACTTTAAAAAATTGGTGAAATAAATCTAGGGTCGGCCGGGCACCGGCATCTTTACAACGGCAAATAAAGCCCGCCATTGCCCGGTAGGAGTTCGGCATGATTTGGGCCGGTACAATTTCGTAGAAATTAAAAAATGAAACGAAAAAAGAATGTAGTGGAAACCTAAGCCCGGCCCTAATTGAATCAAAATGGACTACAACCACTGCAACCATCCCAGAGGTATGGCGCATTGGGTGAAGCCCATCTCGCAATCGGAAGTCCACTGATCTGGGATTAGGGCCGGAATTTCGGCCCTATTGTGAGAAGTCAGTTTTTGCCGCCTCTCCCTAATCAATCTTAGGTCAAGCGTGTGACGAGGGAAATCGTTGGGACGTCCGGCCGCCATGGAAGTCAACTCATCTTCAGACTTGGTGTCATCGGAATCTTCACTTGAGGAAGAAGAATTGCCGGAGGAATCCTCCGTCTCCACCCTAATCTCCGTCGTCGCCACATTGGAGCCCTCATCAAAAGGGATGGTGATAATCTCCACATCACGGTCCTCCCCTTGGGAAGCCATTTCCGAATTGGAACATAGTCGAGAATTCATAACGATCGGGCCAAAGAAGAGAAAGATTTAAAGGAATGAGAAGTACCTGGGCACGAAAAGCTTGAAAATTTTGAGAAGAAGAGGCAGAGTAAAAGCACGAAGAAGATTGAAAATTCGAAACCCAGATTTGAGGAGTTAAAGGCTAATTTATAGCCTTACAAACGCCGTATCAAAGACCAATCAAATAGAGACACGTCACTGAAACTATTTGAAATAATACGTGTCACATGGAAGAGCAAAGATCAACAATCATGACGAATATGGGGAAACTCAAATGACAGCCGTCAAATCACAGTATGGGGAACTGACCATTTATGTACCCCGATCGCCATTCGGCACCATTTATGTACCCCGATCGCCATTCGGCAGTTGCAACATTGGTGCTTATACTTCCTAATGCACTCACTATCATTCGAGACATCGGAAGTGGGGGACTCGTGTTGGGATATTGACTCGGAGGCCCAATACCCGGATTAAAGGCTCAGGACATCCAACCCAAACAACGAGTCCACTACCTTATGATAAGTAGGCCCAGTGAGGTATTCATATCGAACGAGGTTCAGGCCAAGTAAAGGCTGGCCCAGAAGACAGACATACCGAACGGGCTTCAGGTCATACATCATACTTGGGCCAAATCAACAATGTTTTACAGGGCCCATTATCCCGTTCGGGCAATAGACAATCAGCAGGTGGCCAGGTACAATTAATGCCAGATTGTGACATCATCAAGTGGAGGCATGGGTGATCAAGTCGGTGGAACATCGGCCAATCAGCATAAAGCATCACATACCCTCCATTAGTATAAATAGAAGGTTTAATATCATTGTAAGGGTGAGCTTTTTAATACTCAATCCCTAGAATAGCCTTGTTACTCTTGTTTCTTGTACTAAGCATCAACCCGACGTACCGTTCGGGTAATTTCCTTGTAATCAAACAGGTTAATTAATATAAGTGGGCTTTTGAGCATTCGATTGTCAGTCTTTTATATTTTCTTTTACATACCGAATTATTGTCCATTTCCTGATATATCCAAAGTCTGTGTTGGGCTTTCGGATCTACGGGATTAAACCTCAACAGGTGTATTGAATATGGATTGTGGTGAACTTTTTTTAATCCATGAACTTTTAAAAAAGTCAATGGACTTTTACATCCATAGACTTTTTTATGAATGAATTCTATTGGGACTTTTAAATTCATGGATAAGTTCATAGACTTTTAAATCCGGACCATCACTCTCGGTCATCAAAATTTTCACATAGATTGTCGCTACCGATCTACTTGCAGTCTACCTCCGTTACCAGACTTTGCCGCCACCGTCATCGGACTGATCCGCCACCAATAAAATGACTTTGGTTGTGCAAAGGAACTATGGACAATTAATTATATTAATTAATTAAATTAGGGGTAGAAATGTTACATTTAGTCCTATTTAGTGAAAATCAAACATATGATCATATTTTGGGAGAAATGTTATGTTTTAGTCTTGCCGTGAATAATTTCGTCTGTATAATATGATAAGAAACAATTAAATAAATAAATGAAACAAATGTAATATATCTAGCAACGCGGAGTTCTAGAAAAATAAATGAAGCATAAGAATCAAAATTTATTTTTATTAAAAAGAAACCCAAAGTTTCGAGAATGCTCAACAATCTCGATCCATTTATGATCAATTGTTATATTACACAACTTAATGAGTAAAAACATTAATCGTTACAGAATGTTACACTCATTGCTACTCAATGAGCTTTTCTTCTTAATAATTGTTTTCTTTTCATTTTTAGCTTGTTAAATTTTTTATACTTATTTGCCATCAAATATTTATTTATTTGCATTTATATTTTTTATGTCTAAGCAGTTTAATGATGAAACACATTAATAGTTAAAATATTTTTTCTTAATGGTTAACTAGCTGACAACGTACCAAAATTGCACCGATGTAATACTATCGTTTCTTATATCGGTTCTTCTAAAACCTTCTAAAACCGAATTGATATAGGATTAACGGTTCTTCAAATGGTTCCTAATTTTCTTTCAATAACTGATATCACCCCTACATTTTTCTTTGTAAAACGGCATATAAAACATCACTCTTTAATTTTTATTAAGATTATCTTGTGTATCAGTATTAATGTAGAATCTCCTTGCTCATCTTTATTTATCGTAAAATGATGAAAACTCAAAATTTAATGTTCAGATCTTGCATATTGAGACCGGTACCCACATCCCGATCCAGACGGTACTAGTCCAAGAGTTGTTGGGCGGGTTGTGATCTCGGGTAAATAATTAACCAAATCTGCAACCGGATCTATGAGTTAAAAGTCTATGTGATCTATGTGTACTTGTTGAAGGGTAGAAGACAACGGAAAAGTCTACGAAAATCTTTGGTGAAAAGAGGAGACAATTGCAGAGAAATAATGCACTATAAATGAGTTAAATTCCACGAGAATGCATGATTTTAAATGTAAATAAGAATGAACGGGAGTTTGAATACGTCTACACTTTTATAGACTTTTAAAAGTCTACATTGAACGCATCTAGACTTTTGTAAACTTCTAGACTTTTAAAACTTTGTCACTAATTCCTAATACAATACACCCCCTAACGGCCCTAAGCTGCTAGAGCGGAAGGGGGCCTGTCTTGCGGTGGCTGCCTCCGTAGCATTGAAAGGGAAGGGTAGGTGTCCTTTGGCGTGTTGTCCCCATCATACAACACAATTCGCTGTTGATAAATTATTTAACACAAAGAAAGGTAAGAAAGAGATGGAGATAGAAAATTAAAGGTGGAAGCCATAAAGGCGTAACCAAACCGCGCACATGACTTCCCACACTGCTCTTTTTCTATTTCAGTTGAAGCCCATAGGTTCATCACCTTTCTATAAAGTGACTTTGCATCATATATTTATCTACTTTCTAAAATCTTGTTTGGAAGAGCGCAAATACTGTGGTGTTTCAGACAGTTAAGTGGGTTATTTGAGCCAAATAAAGGGAAATGAAGGAACTATCTCCACTTACACATGGAGAACTTTGTTAAAACGCTAAAATTAACTGAATTGATCGATTATGTTGAAATTGACGTGACTAAACATGTTGACGTGACTAAACATGTTGAATTAAACAAAAATTATATTTAAAATATATTTTATTATTTAAAGGTGAAATTCATATCAATAATCCATACTTTTAGCGGTTCTACAAGACTACAATAATAATCCCTACGAAAATTTCTATATACATAATCCATACTCATAAACATGTCTACATAGATAGATTAGATTCATCTTTTTGATATTTAATATATAAGGTAATAAGGATATAGTATTGACTTTGTTCACCATTATCATAAATTTGAGTTTAGTGTTTTTTATATCGATTATTACTATAATTATTTTCTTGAAGGATAATAATCTATCTATGTAGACGCATTTACGAGTTTGGATTATTTGTATATATTGACTTTTTCAGTAGAGATTATTATTATAGAACGATCAAAAGTATGGTTTACTGGTATGAATTTAAATCGGATTTGTTCTTGCTGCAGTATCCCTCTAGGTTACGGTGCTTTTGGTAGCTGATTTGCTACGGAAGACACACGCTAAACAGATCTTCAAGGAAGATTTTTTTCTTTAAAACACCGTGAGAACTTTTTGTCTGATTTTCTATGGTACGGTGCTTTTGGTGGCTGATTTCCTCTTCTCCAACGGAACATATGAACTACTTCATATAAATAAATTCATATAAATAAATGTGGTTTGAGTTTGAGTAATTCAGGAAGTGGTATAAGTAAAAAATACGGATTTGAGTAATACGGTTTGAGTTGGAGTTTGGTTAATGTCCTTATATGTCTTTTCATCTACTAATCGCTAGAATCAAACAAACTTACCAAACATCTTTCTAGAACCCGCTAAATGAATTTGCTGATCAAATCCACTAACAGAATCCGTCATTAGCAATCTGCTAACTGCTGATTGTCAAACATGCCTAGTAATTTTAATCGGATAAGTAATTCTGATCTTATTTATTTTGGTTATTACACAATTCGGTGCGGGAAATCAAACGTTACATGTTTGATGAAAATGTTGACTTATAGCTGAAAAGTAGGGTTACTAAACCATCTAAACGAGCTTCAAAATCGCTGAATTTATTGAACTTGGTGAATTTTTGACTGTATTGATTGAATTTACTGAATTATGGAAAATAAATATTTAAAATGTGTTTGTTAATAAATAAAGGAAAAAATATATGCAAAATAGTTGAAATTGTTGTCTATAGCAATTTCAATCAATGTACTGAAAAAGTAAATCTGAGTATTTAACCTTACTTACTTTTTTGTTATATAATTTAACACTTGGAACCAAAATTGTGTGTTGTATAAAAATTTGACTGTTAAACTAAAAATATGAACTATCAAACGGGTTCTAAATAGAATGTTTCAACTACTTACCTTTAAAGAAGTTACACAAATAGAACTAAAATATAAATAATGTTCCTAAGTACGACTTTAAGTTTAGTATTCCCTAAAAATTCCTAAAATAGGATTCCAGATTATAGTTTTGTCCTTCCCCTAATTAAACTCAATAAGTGGGTCTTCTCCTTCAAACATTAATTGGCCGCCATCGGCTAGCTAGTTGATATCTCTATTTGCGTTTTTTCCCTCCACCATCGACCACAGCCACAGCCTTTTTCTCTCAGACGAAGCTATGTAATTTTCTCTATCTTCTTTTTTTTCTCCTTTCTCATCATCTTTTTGGTGCTCAACTATCTTCATCTTCATTTTTTTAATCCGTCAATTTAATTTATTTCATACAGGAAAATGCCATAACCGGAGTTATTAGAAAAGTGTCACTTTATTGACATTCCATTTATTAAGATGACATGATTTTAAAAATTTGAGCACTTAGAAAACAATGTTTTTTTTTGTTTGCCAAATGATGTCATTCTTATGAAATGATATGTAATATGGTAATATGAAGTCTAGATTTGATTTTTCATTTTTGTTTTCTTCTCACATTTTACACTTTTCGGTTTGAATATGATAATTACATTTTTACAAAAGTGCCACTATATAGTCTAAAAATGCCCTTATTTTTCTTCTAAAACTACCACATTTTTCGCACATTAAAATGCCATGTTTTTGTGTGAAAATACATTGTTATGTCATTTTCTTATCACGATGACATTCTCACTACAAGTCTGCAGGTACTCGCAGGATGATGGTGCATCGTCAACAATGGCAACGTCGAACTCGCCAAAGGGCACCATCACTGATGGATTTGTTGGAGGGTGCGAGAGTCCTACTCCGTACACTTCTGGCAATTGCGTCATCCAAGTCTTGGATTGCGCAAAGTTTGTAAAGTCTCAGAAAGTTTCATTAAAGATAATTTTATCATGTTAGTACATTTTTTGGTAAAACTTTTCAACCTATTATAGTGTTTGTTCTATATTAGGGTCAGCATCCTTGAACTGAAATGAAATTCGAACATGTGACCTCTTCATTGGGAGTGTCACATTGATGTCATCAGATGACAAGATACTTGACATTATGTTAGTATAGTAGTACACTAGTAGTCCTATAAAATATTATTTTTCTATTTCATTTATGTTTTAGTCCTATTTAAGGAATTCTCTCTTTAACTTTACTTCTTTTCAACAATTGTGATGTATTTAAGTATGTTTGTTCAATCTTTTCTCATCTTAGTTTTATTTTAATTGTTTCTCATGTAGAGAGAGTAGTACGTGATATACGGAATATGCGTTTGTGCAATTTTGGAATTGAATGAAATATCATGACTTCTCATTTGTCTCACTCGCACTTTGTACTTTGTAGTCTTTAAAAGTCTGCTTAAGAAAATTATAGAAATGCAAATTTAATTTTGGAACATCCAAAAAAAGCAAAATTCAAACTTCTTAATGGAAAATGTGATAAGGAGTACTTTATACACCACTTGTCATACATCTAGAGCCCATTTGGTGACCATATTTTTCGGCTTATGAGGCTTATCAGTCAATATTTTCTCCAAACATATAACTTTTGATTTCATGCGTTGACTTGTGTAATAATAAGAAAGAGTAAGTTTAAGTTATTTTTCTGGTTCTATTGGTTGAAGTTACTATAGAGAATCATTTTATCTATTTTCATATAATTTATCTTTATTTTATTAATTAAAATATTTTAAAATATAATTGTATTCTTAAAATCAACCAACCAATCTAACCACTTCAACCAGTACTTCAGAAATTTCTGCACAATCAATTGATTCAACTAATTTCAGTGTTACAAAACGGCCTCCTAATAAACACAAACATCCTACGTAAATAAATCAATTGAAGTGCATTGTTTGCTCCCGTTTCATAAAATTATTTGTTTCAGATCCATGTGCTTTTTGCTTAGCTCTTTCAAATTACACTAATTACCTCTTTTAGTCCGCATAAAAAACATATTGATGCTACTATCAGAGCTTCAGTCTAGCATATCATTTTTGTACAGCTCATTAGAAGCACTAATGGAGCTAAAAATGTAGAACTGAGCAAAACTCACAAATCCAAGTTTAATTCATGCTTCTACGATTTTTTTTATAGAACTTATAATGTATGCAGAAATTAAAACTTTTAAAAGTAAAAATAACAAATTTTACAAGGACTTAAAGTAAAAGATAATATACGGAGTATGTGACTTCTGGATTTGGTT
The DNA here is from genome assembly GCA_945859875.1 of Cuscuta europaea. Taxonomy (NCBI): domain Eukaryota; kingdom Viridiplantae; phylum Streptophyta; class Magnoliopsida; order Solanales; family Convolvulaceae; genus Cuscuta; species Cuscuta europaea. The sequence goes on along the minus strand of CAMAPE010000017.1, from coordinate 20,481,634 downwards.
AAAAATCAGACGGTTTTTGTATAACATGGAAGACACTTAAATAGTGTTCCATCATTCCTGCATAACATTTTTTACCGCAAAAAAAAATGCAGTAATAAATTACGGAGTATAATATACCTACTCTTGAGGTTTATTCCCAAAGAGAGCTACAAAAGCTGTGGTAATTACAGCATCTCAACCACCCCCTCTATTTACCTTTTCCCGCATTGCAACACCATAATCCTTCACAGCATCTCAAAAATCTGTATAAGTAAATCAAAATAGTAAATACATCAGAATCATCGCCAAAGTATCTGCATTAATGCATAGATCATATGAGCACAGAAGTATTTTACATGCTTTTTACCCAAAGCTAACTTGGCTATATTCATGCACTTGGATACATATCAAGTTCTACAATTCTACCTTAGCCCCCCACAATATGGGAAAGCGTCATATATGCCCTCTGACTTTTCAAGATTCATCAATTGCATCCTCTAACATAGAGTCTCTAATTGAGATCGTTAAGTTAAAAAATGGTAATGTATTAAAGTATTTTTCACCTATTTAAGATGTGGTAAGTACGGATCTATGCTGATTTGTTATCCACATAACAACAATAATAACAATTAAAAAAGGCGTGGTTTTATATATCACCGTGATACAACAGGAAAAACAAGAACACACTGAGAAAATGAGAACCAGCATAATATACAGAAAACGCTCCACTGTCATCAATCTTTCGTCTATAAACTAGGAATTGAGAAAACAAGAATGCTTTTTACGCTCCAGCAGCCTTCTGGCTTTTAATTTTCAATTCAAAGCCTGAACGGAGGGAACCCTTTCAGAACCTAAATGCTTTAATTCCTCTAAATAGTAAATAGTAATAAATGAATAATGAGGGTAAAAAGCACTGTTTTGTAATGTTGGTCTGATCCAAGACCCCATGGATGGAGGACACTCCAACTTTGTGCGAAAATTTTGAATGTGAAAATAGCACTGTATTAATGGTAAGATAGAAGATTTAGGCAATTACATTAGCATCACCTTAATCTCAACTATATTGACTTATTGAGGCCGGTGGCATGAAATTTATAAATATCAATCAATTAAGGGAAAACTGACAAATAAGCCCCCGTAGTATAACGAGAAAGTCAATTAAGTTCCCGTACTATCAAAACACCCAATTAACTCCCTGAACTATTAAATATCACCCAAATGGTCGTTTTAGGCAGTCACCCGCCAGTAAACAAGTTAGTCTTTTGATATAGAAGCGTATGTGGATTTTCTTAACCCCAGTGGATTGTCCATGTGGCATTTTAACTATGGAGTAGTGTTTTTAATTTCTTTTTATTCATCTCCCTTTTTGTGTCTGGTACGGGATCCTCCTTCCCCATCTTGTTAGCCGGCAACTTCACATTTTCCGGCTCTCTGCACTCAACCTCCGGCCATCATTGCACTGTCGGCGCTGTGTTCTATTTGTTCTTCATGGCCTCTAGCCCCTTTTGTTCATAGCAGCCAACCTCCGTCATCATTGTCGCTCTAAGCCCGTCCGGCGCCGCTCATTTCTTTTGTCCCTTTGGTACTTCATCTGCTTCTCCGCATGGATATCGTCTCTGAACTCCTCCTTCTAGATAGTACTGTGCAGCTGTGTCCCGTCTTTTTCTTCTTCTATCAATTTGGAGGGATGGCGGTGAAGAAATCTCCTTCCAATCCAACTGAAAAAGGGGGTGTCGCTGAAGAAATTTGGTTCCGGCCATGATGCTGGTGAAGCTTAGGGTTCCGCCATTTCTAAAGCAATGCTCTAGGTAATTTTTGTTTTGGAGATGAAAGCATAGCTCTAGGTAATTATGGATTTAGATTTCTGACTTTTGAATTAATATATGTTTATGCTCAAAAAGAAAAAAAATTGTGTTTCTGCTATGGTGGCCTGCTCATTGTCGGGAAGATGAACAGTGTGCACATCTATGTTTGACTAGCCTCAAATGGTCAAAAAAGAAGAAAGAAGAGCCACATAAGTGTACAGGTCAGCATTTACTGGAGAACTGGCAAGGAACCGGCTAACAAGAAAATTTGGGTGATTTTTAATACTTCAGGGAGTTAATTGGGAGTTAATTGGGTGTTTTGATAGTACGAGGACTCAATTGACTTTTTCGTTATACTACAAGGGTCTATTTGACAGTTTTCCCATCAATTAACTGCCTAAATTAGTCATTGCCATGCTGGTGATAGTAAATTTTAAATATAGCTTAGGAAATTTAATGTTCCAAAGTCCCTTTGTCCTCTCCAAATAAAGAGTAAAATTTTAAAGCAAACAAAATCAACCTTTGTGGTAATTGGCAGGAAAAAATGTCAAAAAGAGTCAAAGAGAAATTACATTACATGTCATATATTTAGTTAAAGCAATACAAAAATTAACAAAGTAAAAAAAGTTAATTCATGACAAATGTACCTCGCCAAAATTAAAAGGTTGTACATTTGTCAAACTAGGCTTATTTGGGAGGATTTTTTCCTGAAATATATTATTGTACAGTGTACCCAAAAGGTGCTCCATCATTTGCAATGGAACCAAAGATTCACTATCTTTGAATATGGCTCACTAAATAAAGCAAAATGGCTCACTAAATTGTCTGTGTTTCTTTGTTATGGAGCGGCAGACGGTCCGTGCAATTTTCAACGCCTTTTTCATTATGCGTCATCCGGAAACAGTCTTTCTATCTGATAGAGTATATAGACTCGGACCCCCGGGTCTCACGACTATTGGGCCCGGACAGCGGCCCACACACATCTTACGGATATCATTTGTATTATTGTACTGCTTATATGTCATTTGTATGTAACTATGTACTAGATTAGTCTTTTATGTAGTTGGGCTACCGGGCCCATATTTGCGGCCCGACCCATTATTTCCCTATTTATACTCCTCTTGGAGCCATTTGTAACCCTAACTCATAATTCATACACAATATCATTTCCACTATTCATCTTCTCCAATTATCTAGCTCAATCTCTCCATTTTAATATACTTGGATACCTATAATCCATCAATGGTGCTTTCATTGAGAGATTAGAGCAAAATCAAGTGAGAAATCCTCCCAAAACATCAAAGAATTCATCCAAAATACAAAAAATCAACCAAAAACTGTTCTGAAAAATAAAAAAGGAATGAAGAAACTGGAATTTGGGGTCTGGGAGATTTCCCAGAGCTAAGCAGGAGACGTCCTCGCCGTTCCCGTTGCCGCCACCCGCCATGGCCGGAGAAGCTCCCCACCAGTTCCCAGGCCTAAGCCCAAGCTGTCGCGCGCCACCCGCTGCAGCTCACTGCACATAGCACCCATTGGCGTCGCAGCTGGTCGTCTTCGCGGCTCAGTGGTCGGACCTGAACCGGACTGGAGAATGGACCTTCATATCTGCCATTAATGCCCCCTAAGAGCTCCAGTAATAAACAGACCGGAATTCCCCTGCTGACCGGCTGTTTTACGCCCAGGACCGCACCAACCCAGCCTTAGACGGCCAGCGGCGAAGTACGGGAGCCCAATATGGGATTCGCCATCTCGCTCGCGACGAGGCCCAACTCCTGGCCGCTCCACCACCGCTCCGGCCACCATCGCAGCTCGAGGGGAGCCTAAGCCACGATTTCAAACTTTCTAAGTCATTTTCTTCTCTTTTTGGAGCTCGACCTCGGAGGTCCACCATTAATGGCCACCTCAAAGCTCTGGAGAATGACGATGACCGAATCTAAGTTCTCTCCGCCACAGTGCCGCCCTCCTTCCTCATGGGGATCTTCCGGATGACCGCTGCCTGAAGTCGCAACTCTTCCTCCGCTGGGAAAGCTTCGCCTGGCTCACCCCGAGGGAGCTTCGCCGCTGGCTACCTGAGAGGGCCTCTCCATTACTGCTCCCACTGCTACAGTAGCGGTGAGCTACTGTGTAAGAGCCGCAGGTTTTTAATCCCACCTAGGTCAAGTTGGTCAAGTTAATTGGTGGGCTTGTCCAGTAAGGAATCAAAGATGCAATCCATACATAGGCCCATTATCTCAAACGGCCCAAATAAGAGGTAAGTGCCCAATATTCCTATTTATACACTTAAAATATTTATTAAATGATAGTAGTATAATTATTACTATTATTAATTATATTATTTCCACCACCATTATGGCGGGTTAAAAACCCCCGAGGTGGTGAAGACCATTATGAGGGATTAAAATTTCCTGAGGTCGCTAATGATGCATTATTATTGGCATTATTATTTTTATCATCGCCATTAGAGCGGGTCAAAAAACCCCAAAGTGGTGGACCCGAGCTCTAGTCTTCCGACCATCTTTATTTGATGATTTGAATTATATTTGGGTCCCTCGACCTACCCTAGTCACCTTTATTTGGTGACTCGGGCATCTAAAAATGAGAGCCGCTACCGGCCGCACATGGCATTATGCCCGAGAGCGGTAAATGGTACACCTCGTTTTCCGAGACGCTAATCGCGTCGCCCAAAAGCCGTTGCCATGAACAACGCACCTATTGTATTCCGCTTATTTTTTGGAAATGTAAATAGAAGATACCACGTGTCGTATCAGCAGCCTTCGAGCGAAAGGCTCAGGTCTGCACCACTTTGTATTTTCTATCAGCGAAGGGCTCAGGCCTAGCTGAGAGAGCACATCGTCCTGGCCCCGTAAGCCTAGAGTGAAACGCTCAGGTATGGCCGACGATGTCCCCAGGACGAGGGGCCCGCAAACGGCCCGCGTCTTGAAATGGGAAGTTCACCGCGTCGTCCACGCGCCAGATCGCTGGACGACAGGCCTGAAATCATGGCCGAGGTGGTAGAATCCCCCCACTCAGGGTTGGGCAACGGCAGCCGTTGGAAACCAACCAAAAGTCTAGCCCGCGTCATAAATAGGCGACGGGACCCCCCTGAGATCACGGACGTTATAAACGAAGTCCGAACCGGCCGAAGGACGAGCACACCCTTCGGCCGAAGCCTGAAAGAAAGATACTCCCCGAAATAGGGAATGGAAATGGAAATAAAAAAAAAGAAAAGAAAAGGAAAAAGAAAAAATAAAAGAGGGAAGCCGAGGACCGCGCGCACTCGCCGGCCTCGAGCAACAAAAAAGGAAATCCCCACAACAATACTAAGTACATATCAGACAAATACTACACATTATGGACGAAGCAAGACCATACATGCGGATTAGACGAGCGCCCAGCGCCGTCCCTCAGTTTCAGACGAGCGCTCAGCGCCGTCCATCATCTTAGACGAGCGCCCAACGCCGTCCATCATCTTAGATGAGCGACCAGCGCCGTCCTCCATTTGTAGACGAGCGCCCAGCGCCGTCCCTCATTTTCAGACGAGCGCCCAGCGCCGTCCTTCATCCTCAGACGAGTGTCCAGCGCCGTCCTTCATCTTCAGACGAGCGCCCAGCGCCGTCCTTCATTTTCAGACGAGCGCCCAGCGCCGTCCCTCATTTGTTAGACGAGCGCCCAGCGCCGTCCCTCATCTCAGACGAGTGCCCAGCGCCGTCCATCATCTTAGACGAGCGCCCAGCGCCGTCCATCATCTTAGACGAGCGCCCAGCACCGTCCTCCATTTGTAGACGAGCGCCCAGCGTCGTCCCTCATTTTTCAGACGAGCGCCCAGCGCCGTCCTTCATCCTTAGACGAGCGCCCAACGCCGTCCTTCATCCTTAGACGAGCGCCCAGCGCCGTCCTTCATCCTCAGATGAGCGCCCAGCGCCGTCCCTCATTATAGGACCGGCTCCTCATCGCCGTTGTCCTCACATCACGACCGGCCCCTCGGCCTCGGCGTGATCATCTATCTCAAGACCGGCTTCCTCAGCGCCACGAGTCTTGAGCTGGCGATCGGGCTCATCATCCCTTCCCGGATGGTGACCATCGCCTCTATATGACGATCGGCTTCACCATCGCCTCGTCATCATTATTTGGACCGACTCCCCATCGTCGTTGTCCTCACATCACGACCGGCCCCTCGGCCTCGGCGTGATCATCTATCTCAAGATCGGCTTCCTCAGCGCCGCGAGTCTTGAGCCAGCGATCAGGCTCACCATCCCTTCCTGGATGGTGACCATCGCCTTTATATGACGATCAGCTTCATCAGCGCCTCGTCATCATATTATAGGACCGGCTCCTCATCCCCGTTGTCCTCACATCATGCCCGGCCCCTCGGCCTCGGCGTGATTATCTATCTCAAGAGCGGCTTCCTCAGCGCCGCGAGTCTTGAGCTGGCGATCGGGCTCATCATCCCTTCCCGGATGGTAACCATCGCCTCTATATGACGATCGGCTTCACCATCGCCTCGTCATCATTATTTGGACCGACTCCTCATCGTCGTCGTCCTCATATCACGATCGACCCCCTCGGCCTAGACGTGATTATTTATCTCGAGACCGGTCTTAGTCATCCCTTCCCGGATGGCGACCGTTGCATGGATCTTCGGACCGGCCCCTCAGTGCCTTCATCCTCATATCACGACCGCCCCCTCGGCCTCGACATGATTATTTATCTCGAGACCGGTCTTAGTCATCCCTTCCCGGATGGCGACCGTTGCATGGATCTTCGAACCGGCCCCTCAGTGCCTTCGTCCTCATATCACGACCGACCCCCTCGGCCTCGGCGTGATTATCTATCTCAAGACCGGCTTCCTCAGCGCCGCGAGTCTTGAGCTAGCGATCGGGCTCGTCATCCCTTCCCAGATGGTGACCATCGCCTTTATATGACGATCGGCTTCATCAGCGCCTCGTCATCATATTATAGGATCGACTCCTCATCGTCGTCGTCCTCATATCACGACCGACCCCCTCGGCCTCGGTGTGATTATCTATCTCAAGACCGGCTTCCTCAGCGCCGCGAGTCTTGAGCTAGCGAACGGGCTCGCCATCCCTTCCCGGATGGTGACCATCGCCTTTATATGACGATCAGCTTCATCAGCGCCTCGTCATCATATTATAGGATCAACTCCACATCGTCGTCGTCCTCATATCACGACCGACCCCCTCGGCCTCGGTGTGATTATCTATCTCAAGACCGGCTTCCTCAGCGCCGCGAGTCTTGAGCTAGCGATCGGGCTCGCCATCCCTTCCCGGATGGTGACCATCGCCTTTATATGACGATCGGCTTCATCAGCGCCTCGTCATCATATTATAGGATCGACTCCTCATCGTCGTCGTCCTCATATCACGACCGACCCCCTCGGCCTCGGTGTGATTATCTATCTCAAGACCGGCTTCCTCAGCGCCGCGAGTCTTGAGCTAGCGATCGGGCTCGCCATCCCTTCCCGGATGATGACCATCGCCTTTATATGACGATCGGCTTCATCAGCGCCTCGTCATCATATTATAGGATCGACTCCTCATCGTCGTCGTCCTCATATCACGACCGACCCCCTCGGCCTCGGTGTGATTATCTATCTCAAGACCGGCTTCCTCAGCGCCGCGAGTCTTGAGCTAGCGATCGGGCTCGCCATCCCTTCCCGGATGGTGACCATCGCCTTTATATGACGATCGGCTTCATCAGCGCCTCGTCATCATATTATAGGATCGACTCCTCATCGTCGTCGTCCTCATATCACGACCGACCCCTTCGACCTCGGTGTGATTATCTATCTCAAGACCGACTTCCTCAGCGCCGCGAGTCTTGAGCTAGCGATCGGGCTCGCCATCTCTTCCCGGATGATGACCATCGCCTTTATATGACGATCGGTTTCATCAGCGCCTCGTCATCATATTATAGGATCGACTCCTCATCGTCGTCGTCCTCATATCACGACCGACCCCCTCGGCTTCGGTGTGATTATCTATCTCAAGACCGGCTTCCTCAGCGCCGCGAGTCTTGAGCTAGCGATCGGGCTCGCCATCCCTTCCCGGATGGTGACCATCGCCTTTATATGACGATCGGCTTCATCAGCGCCTCGTCATCATATTATAGGATTGACTCCTAATCGTCGTCGTCCTCATATCACGACCGACCCCCTCGGCCTCGGCGTGATTATCTATCTCAAGACCAGCTTCCTCAGCGCCGCGAGTCTTGAGCTAGTGATCGGGCTCGCCATCCCTTCCCGGATGGTGACCATCGCCTTTATATGACGATCGGCTTCATCAGCGCCTCGTCATCATATTATAGGACCGGCTCTTCATCGCCGTTGTCCTCACATCACGGCCGGCCCCTCGGCCTCGGCGTGATCATCTATCTCAAGACTGGCTTCCTCAGCGCCGCGAGTCTTGAGCCAGCGATCGGGCTCGCCATCCCTTCCCGGATGGTGACCATCGCCTCTATATGACGATCGGCTTCACCATCGTCTCGTCATCATTATTTGGACCGACTCCTCATCGTCGTCGTTCTCATATCACGATCGACCCCCTCGGCCTTGACGTGATTATTTATCTCGAGACCGGTCTTAGTCATTCCTTTACCGGATGACGACCGTTGCAAGGATTTTTGGACCGGTCCCTCATCGTCGTCGTCCTCACATCATGCCCGGCCCCTCGGCCTCGGCGTGATTATCTATCTCAAGACCGGCTTCCTCAGCGCCGAGAGTCTTGAGCTAGCGATCGGGCTCGCCATCCCTTCCTCGATGGTGACCATCGCCCTTATATGACGATCGACTCCATTCTTGCCTCGTCATCATATTATCGGATCGGCTCATCACCTCCGTCCGCACATCACGATCGGCCCCTCGGCCTCGGCGTGATTATCTATCCCCAAGACCGGTCTCAGTCATTCCTTCATCGGATGGCGACCGCTGCTTGGACTTTTGGATCAGCCTCATAGTGCTGACGACCTCGCATCACGATCGGCCCCTCGGCCACGACGTCACACCCTATCCCAACACCGGCTTCATCAGCGCCGAGTGTGTTCGGCTAGCGATCAGGCTCGCCTTCCCCTCCTGGATGGTGACTATCGCCTCTATATGACGATCGGCTCCATCATCGCCTCGTCATCATATTTCGGACTGGCTCCTCATCATTGTCATCCGCACATCGCGATCAGCCTCTCGGCCGCGACGTGATTATTTATCTGAAGACCGGCTCCCAGCGCCGAAGTCTTGTTATAGCGATTGGGCTCGCCATCCCTTCCCGGACTGCGACCGTCGCCCCTATATGACGCACGGCTCATTATCGCCTCGTCCTCACATTTAGACCGGCCCCAGCGCCGAAGTCCTTATCTAGCGACCAGGCTCGCCATTCCCTTCCTGGATGGTGACCGTCGCCTTCATATGACGCATGGCTTATCATCGCCTCGTCCCCATATGCGGACCGGCTCACCAGCGCCATCGTCCCCATATTCGGACCGGTTCGTCAGCGATGTCGTCCTTATATTCGGACCGACTCATCAGCGTCGTCGTCCTCATATTCAGGCAGGCGTCCACCGCCTCGTCCCCCTATTCAGATATAGCGAACATCTTGCGGTCTCCGGCCGAAAGGCTAAAGGAGCCCAGAGTTCAGCCATATATCGCTCTGTCATCTTTATTTGATGACGTGAAGCTCATTTGCAGGCCCATCAGCCATATATCGCTCTGTCATCTTTATTTGATGATGAAGAGCTCATTTGCAGGCCCATCGACCATATATCGCTCTGTCATCTTTATTTGATGATGAAGAGCTCATTTGTAGGCCTATCGGCCATATATCGCTCTGTCATCTTTATTTGATGATGAGGAGCTCATTTGTAGGCCCATCGGCCATATATCGCTCTGTCATCTTTATTTAATGACGAAGAGCTCATCTACAGGACCATCGGCCATATATTGTTCTGTCATCTTTATTTGATGACGAGGAACTCATTTGTAGGCCTCTGATCCACATCTTGCTCCGTCATCTTTATTTGATGACGCGAAGCTCAGTTGCAGACCCATCGGGCATATATCGCCTCGTCATCTTTATTTGATGACGCGAAGCTCATTTACAGGCCCATCGGCCATATCTCGCTCCGTCATCTTTATTTGATGACACGGTGCTCGCATATAGGCCTCTGAGCCATATATCACCCCGTCATCTTTATTTGATGATGTGGGGCTCTCATGTAGGCCTCTCGGCCATACGTCGCCCCGTCATCTTTATTTGATGACGTGGAGCTCTCATATAGGCCTCTCTCGGCCATACATCACCCCCGTCGTCTTTATTTGACGACGTGGAGCTCTTATGCAGGCCCCTCGGCCGCACCATCGCCCCGTCGTCTTTATTTGACGACGTGGAGCTCTTATGCAGGCCCCTCGGCCACACCATCACCCCGTCGTCTTTATTTGACGACGTGGAGCTCTTATGCAGGCCCCTCGGCCCCACCATCGCCCCGTCGTCTTTATTTGACGACGTGGAGCTCTTATGCAGGCCCCTCGGCCACACCATCGCCCCGTCGTCTTTATTTGACGACGTGGAGCTCTTATGCAGACCCCTCGGCCGCACACATCGCCCAATCGTCTTTATTTGACGACGTGGAGCTCTCGTACAGGCCTCTCGGCCCATCGGCCTTACGTTCTGGTCATCTTTATTTGATGAACCAGACATCATATTGTGGACGGTCGCTCGACCCATCCCTTAGTCATCTTTATTTGATGACTAGGACTACTGATCATGATGAGCTACCCACATCTAGAGATCGGCCTCGACCATCCAGCAGACGGGCACCGCTGCAGCTCCATCTCCAGGCCGAAGGGCTCGCACCTTTTGTTTCATTTTGGGGGCATCCGGTGTACTCTTTTTCCCTCATTAGGATTTTTTCCCACAGGGTTTTTCCTAATGAGGTTTTTAACGAGGCATCTCCCCATCATGGATCAAAAGGTGTCAACCCTCGGCCCCCTGTTGAAGACATCATCCGACACGCATTACTCTACTCCTCTTCACCTCATTACACTCGCCTCAAGGAGTGGGGGACTGGAAGAGCGGGGGACTTAGCGCCTCCATTAACCAAAGAAGCAGAAATTCAAATTTTTGTTCATGAAGTTTACTCACCAGACGGCGACAGATCAGCACACAGTTCTACTCTCTTTCGCCTCGAATACTCTCGACTCAGAGAGTGGGGGACTCCTGATAGAGTATATAGACTCGGACCCTCGGGTCTCACGACTATTGGGCCCGGACAGCGGCCCACACACATCTTACGGATATCATTTGTATTATTGTACTGCTTATATGTCATTTGTATGTAACTATGTACTAGATTAGTCTTTTATGTAGTTGGGCTACCGGGCCCATATTAGCGGCCCGACCCATTATTTCCCTATTTATACTCCTCTTGGAGCCATTTGTAACCCTAACTCATAATTCATACACAATATCATTTCCACTATTCATCTTCTCCAATTATCTAGCTCAATCTCTCCATTTTAATATACTTGGATACCTATAATCCATCACTATCAATGCCTTAGGGATTAGTTGCTGAAGAACTCACAATGCAGCTTTGATCAGGTCAAGTGGTGTTGGTGGCTAGCCTAGTGGCCTGGACAGATATTTAACAAAGTCCATGTAGCATTTCTCGAAATAGAAAGCTTTGCGGGTTCATTCAACTGACCTAGCAAGGGTATAAGTGAACCATGACCAATAACAAAATCCCTACAGTTTGGAGCATCACCAGTAAAACCAAATAAGGCTGTAAGGATGCAACAGCTGCATGCCATGCTTCAGCACGAACCTGCCATTTGCCTCTCAAACAACCTTCACCAATTCCAGTAGTATTCCAGAAAGTTATAGCCGGTTTATACATAATGTCAAGCCTAATAGATGCAGAGTGTTCATCTTCAAAGGAAACCTGTCCAATTAGTGCAATGGCTTTTGCTACCCCACACAATTTTCCCCTCTCACCATCCCCATGCGTAATAGACTTGGAATCATACTGGCGGAATCGATATCAGTTGATAATACAGTTCTATCTGAAGTTTTAAGATCTGCAGTTAGCAGATCAACAGCTAACACACTGCCACCAACCAATACACATGTCACTCTGTTGGATACAGCCTTCATCAATACCTCGCTTAGGTCCTGTGCAGCTTCAGCAACTGTCTCTTCGAGCAAAGCAGGCTTTGAACGTGAGCTGGCATCGGCCTCAACATTTAGTGCCCCTTCCGGATTATCTGGTGGGCATCCCGTGGGTTGAATATCATCATTGTTCGTCTCCATAAACGTGTAATGAATGCCATAGATAGTAAAGAATGTGGGTATGTTTGACACCCTTTTAATATGGAAGACAAGTGTTTGTTCTCCAGCTCCCAGACCATAAGGCTTTTGATATTGTTCCCTCCAACGACTTTCAGCCTTCCATCTGTGGTCCCAATAGCTAAGAGCAGTTGAATAGGGTCAAAAGCCAGGATAGATGCAACGGTTTCATAACCAGCAGCAACTACTGCTTTCGTTTCTTCATCAGTATGCAATTCTAATAGTGGCATACTGGCAATCAACTCCTTAGAAACTTCACCATTAGGAACTCCAGGAGCAGCTTGCCCTGGCTTCAGAGAAACAGTTGCAAGTGAGAATGCACCAATTCCAGTTTTTCATTTGTCCCAAATCATTACAGATCCACGGTAACATGTGAATTATAGAATTATTTGTGATAGCAGGGTTGGTCTAATAAAACTTCAACAGCCAACAGAAATTGTGCACAACAGTGCTGCCATCCGATGTCAGATTCTTTAACAGCCAAGGCACCAAGTCTATGAAGTTTTCTTCTCCCCTTTGATAGATCACTGGTATATCCGACTCCAATTACAGTAGATTCAAAGAGAGATTAACAGGGAATAAGATCAATATGAGATTTATTGAAGAAGAAGAAAATATCAAATGTATACGAAGTTCAGGACTATTCGAGATGCCCAATCTCCAAGCCTATTCCAACAGAATACTTGCCTGCCTCCTTTGCTTGCCCTCCCTTTCTATTTATAGTACAAGCCCACTTATTATTATCTCTAATAATAGGCCCACTTATTATTATCTCTAATAATAGGCCCATTCCTATCACTACTACCCCGTACCCCCCTAAACAACCACCTTGTCCTCAAGGTGGGTGATATGAAACAGCCTTGATCTTCAGCTTCAGCTTCATCCTTGCGCCTCTCCCTTCCCAATACATCACGAATTTCTGAACTCATAGCTTCCTGATTTGAACCTTCACCATCACTCCTTTCATAGCCAGAAAGAGCATAGCAACAAAGAGCAGAGGCAAGGACTTTGTTGCATCCTGCTCCACAATGTTGCCGAATTTAAAATCTTCCAGCAACTGCATCTCTGGCCCATCTCCCAACCACTTTATTCTGTGTTTCCTGAAATTTTTCTCTGCCTTTCTCTGATTGGCTAGCGGTCCTGTTCCCAGAATCACATTTATCTTTCCAAAGTCTAACAAATAGAAATCCTCAGTCATCACTGAATTTCGTACCCAAGTCTGTAGTACCTCACAACTGCTCTGCAAAGATAATTGCTCTCCCTTCCCCATCTCGACTTGAAACCTTACTGCTGCAAGTAGAGCATCTACTTGATAACTAGAAATCATGTGAATCCCAGCAGCCACACCAATTTCAGTAACATTCCCGCAAGTTGTAGTAAGTTTATGCATAATGTCAAGCCCACTAGATGCAGTGAGTTTATCTTCAAAGGAAACCTGTTCAATAAGTGCAACGACATTTGCTACCCCAAACAATCTTCTCATCTCAAATGCATTCATTACTAGATTTGGAGTTCTACTGGCAGAATCAACATCAATTGATAATAAAGCTCTATTTCTTTCAGAAAAAGTGCAATCACCTGAAGGTCCTCCTGAAAATATGGCATGGGGTTCACCTTTAGGTTCAGCGGCATCTGATGCTTTTTCCTCGCTTTCATCGTCGCCCTTAGTGCACTTCTCTGCATTTTCTCTGACAAAAGAAGCACTCCTATCATCAGAGGATGGTTGCTGCTCCCTCACAGACTCCTGCAGGACTGTTGATACCTGCGCACAGTGAGAAGTGATTTGCGACATAACCTGCGAACTGGGGATATCTGCTCGTGGCAAAGTTGGCGAACTTGTAGAAGGTGCTTGTGACTGAGATGACACCTGAGAACTGGAAGCTATTGCTCGCGACATAGCTGAAACAGTTTGTGATGACATCTGCGAACGGGAAGCTTCTCTCGATAGAGTCTTACTTGGTCGTGAACTGCTGGTGGATGATGAAGTTCGTGATTTCAAACTGTGAGAAGAAATCAACTCAGGTTGAAATCTACGAATGATAGATTTCTTCAGAGTGTCCCAATTAGTTTCTTCAGTCTGGTACTCCCACAATTGAAACCAATTCAAATGCCTATCTTCCATAGCAACCCTAGAAGCTTCAACCTTCTCTTCCTCTTCAATGTCATTTAACCGAAAATACCTCTCCATTTGTATAATCCAGTTATAGGCTCCTTCACCGTTAAACAAAGGTAAATCTACCTTTCTTCCCTTCAGAACAGTTCTTCTACTGCTATCGCGACCCAAACTAGAGAGTCTGGAGTGAAAGTAATAGGAATTGCCTTCCGACGCAGCTAGGTGCAGCGATTCCTTTGTTCGCCGATGTTGAGACGAGTGCAACGATGTTCTCCATCGCGGATTTCCTCTCCCTGTTCAAAAGCTTCTCCCGGTTTGATCGCATCTCTCGTTTCGAACCAAAGGCATCCCGTTCTGACCGTCGTGGTTCTCTGCTCTGCTCAGCGATCATCTTCGTTCGTTCGTATCTCAGCTTCGCGAATAACTACTTTTCCTCTTCTGTGATAAAGACGCGACGATCAAATAAGACTCCAGGAGCGATTTGCTCTGATACCATTGATAGATTCAAAGAGAGATTAACAGGGAATAAGATCAATATGAGATTTATTGAAGAAGAAAATATCGAACGTATACAAAGTTCAAGACAATTCGAGATGCCCAGTCTCCAAGCCTATTCCAACAGAATACTTGCCTGCCTCCTTTGCCTACCCTCTCTTTCTATTTATAGTACAAGCCCACTTATTATTATCTCTAATAATTGGCCCACTTATTATTATCTCTAATAATAGGCTCATTCCTATCACCCTTTCCTTTATAATAGAGCCAATAGCTCTTCTAGCCACAGAACAAACTCCAGGGATAAAAGTCCGAAGAACTTCCGGCTCAAAACACTCTGCCTGTTCTCCATTAGTCTTCAGAGAAGAATTATTAGCTTCTCTAGCGGAATTTTGCCCTAGATTGGCGGCCCTCTGAACATCCTCAGCACTGTTAGGGCCTAACTGCACTCTCTCTTCTTCTACCATTTCTCTGGCGCGTGAAGAAATAATACCTTCAGGTTGCAACTAATTATCCGAATCCTGAGGGGTGGTTGGACTCTGCGAACGGTGAGTAGCAGCTCGTGACATAAACTGTGAACTGGAGATATCTGCTCGTGGCAAAGCTGGTGAACTTGTAGAAGTTGCTTGTGACTGAGACAAAACCTGCGCACTTAGCAACGATGCCTGCGAACTGAGTGAAAATGATAGAGACGAACTTTGAGACGCGTGAGAAGATGTAAGCGACTGAAGCGACACCTGAAAACTGGAAGCTATTGTTCGCAACGAAGCTGAAGCGGTTTGCGATGACATCTGCGAACGGGAAGCTTCTCCTCTCGATCGCATCGAACTTGGTCGTGAATTGCTGGCGGATGATGAAGTTCGCGACTGCGAACTGGAAGAAGCCATTCGCGATTGCGAATGGGGAAGAGCGACGAACGATGATTCCTGGTTTTCAGTTCGCCTACGGCGTCTAGGAGGGCTCCTCGCTCGGTCTCTATGTCGCCTGAGACGAAGTTCACGGATCTCCTTTATTCGACTCCACATCTCCTCCGCCCAATCAGCGGAGGATTGCTGATTTTATTCAACCTTTTCCTGATTATTCTCCATGTTTGCGCGAAAACCAGAGGCGGTCACTTTCTGTTCTGACCGTCGATGTTCCCTGCGCTGCTCCAGTTTTTGTTGCATGAATGTCGATCGAAGCTTCTCAGGGTCGACTGCTCTGATACCAATGTTAGAGGCACCAAATTTAGCAGATTACTTTTGTATATTAGCCACTGGAATGCTGAGGAAATTCTCAGATTCCTTCGGGAATTACAGATCAATCTAAGAAGTTAGCACAGTACAGAAGAAAGAGAAAGAAGAACAGACATAGACACTTCGAGTAGTCTCAAGTCTCAACACTCCCAAGTCTAAGTCCACATTCAAAGTTCTGCCTACCTCTATTTTATTCCGCCAACTCAGAGCATCTTCAATGCTACAATGTGCACGGTGCACATGCGGCATGAGAAATAGCCACATAAATATTAACAAATAAATTCTCTCACCTTATTTAAATGATTTTATGCGATTTTGGTAAGTTTTTCTCCATAATGTCAAGAAGACCGTCTGGATGTTGACATTGCGGAGAAAAATTTACCAAAATTGTACATAATCATTCAAATAAGGAGAGAGATAATTTATTTGTTATTATTTATGTGGCTATCTCTCATGACACATGTGCACCGTGCACATTATAGCATTGGAGATGCTCTCATATTTATTCTTTTCCAGTTGGGCTAGCCCAATGCTATTTAATTCAGGGCCTAAACCATTTTTATTCTACAATATTAAAAGACCAATATTATTCTTATTACTAGTACTCTCTCCGTCTCATTTAAAGGTTCTCGTACACTATTACTATGTACACTATTACAACGTGCATTGTTCTTAATCGTTTACTTTATATATCAAAAGTTTATAAAATTTAAATTATTTTTTGCAGGTTTTGTAGCGGTTTAATGTAGTTTCTGAATATGTAAATTTTATTTACTAAAAATAATTATATTAATGACAGGGATCAGTTAACTTTATGGTCAGTCAAACATCGCGTGGGAACCTTAAAGTGGGACGGAGGGAGTACTATTTAAGTCTCTATCACTTTATGTGCTTTAGTATAGGGGTAAGAGTGTAAGACTTCATACATCCGACCCCCTTTACCCCACGTTAGAAGGGAGCCTTTCACTGGGGTAATGACGATGACGATGAGTGTACCCAAAAGGTATTGCAAGAACTCACATTTATGGGCATTTCTCCTATTACAAACCCACTGCTTTCTTCAATGTTTCTGAGATTTACAACCTCACCTCCGGCCACCATATTGATCACAATTCCATCTGTATAATTTCACCAAATACAAATGACAACAGAATAAAGCATATGTACCCAAACAACTATAGCCAATACTGCCTTTAGAAACCTAACTAGGAAGAAATGAATGGGGGGGTTATACAGAAGTACAGAACCTGCTGCCAAACAAGTAGCCATGCGCCGCATATATGTTTCCTGCAAAAAACGACTTTTTTCAGTATGTCAGTATGTGTTTCTTTTTGTTTTTCACTAAAATTAATTTTAATTTCAAAAAATAAAAATTAAAAACTGATAAGAGTGATGAAATACCATGTGGTAGAGTGCTAGTCTGCTAGAAGTCTTTTAAACGCTATGAAATGCAACTTACCAACAAAACTCAAGGCTATTGGAGAATTCACTAACATGAAAGAGGACATAGGTTAAAAAGGGGCAGCCTGGTGCACATTGGTGTCCCGCAAGGGTGTATAAGGGGAAGGCTTTCCCTTGTCATTTTGACAAGAGGCCACTCCCCTTCAAACTTCAAAGGGGAAATAGGTTAAGACACAAAATCTGTCAAGAAACTACCTCAGCTATCAATGTTTCCCTTACCTTTTTTGTTGGTAACTCATTATTAATCAAGAGACGTGCATTAAAAGGAAACTCTCCGGAGTTCACAAGAGGAAGGCAAGCATCAGTCACAACTATCAGGTGACATTTCTCTTCCTCCTTTCCTCCCCCTTCATCAACCACGGTATGACGATTCCACCTCAGCATGGCCTGCCGGAATTTAGCAAATGTGTGTGCCCTTTCTGCTTCAGCAAGGTCACTGTACTGCATAAATTAATCTACGTCATAACTACTCAAAAGCTCAAAGAATGTAAAAACAAGCCATCGTTCCCAACTTAATACAACCAATTCAACATCAATGCATATTGGCTTATCAAATTAACACCTTTCTCTGTTACTCTCATTCTAGTATGTGAGAATTGAGAATAAATATGAGGTATTGGACTCAACATCTAAGGGGTCGGAATAAGGAAAAAAAGATAATCCAAGAAGATGTGGTGGCATTTCCATAACTAAACACAACTTCCTACCACCAAAAAAGTGCATAACTTGTGACGAATAAACTACAAACATGATGAATCAAAAGTAGAGTTATCAAACTAATCCCCCTAGTTTGGGAATTTCTTGAGATGAGGTCGGTAGGAAACTGGGAATGTCTTCTCTCTCCTCCATCTAAAGCAGATAGGTAACACAAAAACACTCCCCCTCCCATCCCCACCCTGTCCTCCCCTCCCTAGAACACATCATACCCACGGAGTAAAAGTGGTTTAGCTTAAAAGCCAAAAACACCAATCTTTGCCTTTGTAACACTAACTCATAGTTTTTTATACAGTACATGGCTTTATAGTTGAACTTTCCCTCACAATCAAACTCTCCAACTTCTGAGTCTTCTTAGCAGATTCAACCAAATGCACTGTGGCACAAGGTACTTAAAACAATAAAGTTGTACGAAAAGATTTGTATAGAGACATATACCAGTGCGAAGACAGTAATGTGTGAAAGGGTGGATAGGGCGGAGAAAACAGCATCTAGCTCGTCCCTGGTGCTGCAGCAAACCACCACCGGCAGACTTGGAAGGCGGCCGGCCATGCCCAATAGATCCACCACTGTATCCTATTCAAGTATTCATCAACAAAAATCCAAACAAATAAATCTTGAAATCATATTAATTACAAAAGCTCCTAGAGAAAGAAAGGCGTGGGAGAGAAAGACCATCTTGAATTTGATCCTCTCAATAGCAAGATAGAAATGGCGCTGTTGGCTGCGTGACAATATAATAATAATAATGAATTCATTTAAATATATTACGTAATATAATTGGATTCCCTAAAAAGGGAGATCAGTAAGTGCGATTAAATAGCTTTGGAATTCGCAGTGCCTGAAACTGGATTTTGATGGAGAAGTGGACAAAGAAGCTTCGGTGGCGTCCATTTCCTTTGACGAGAAAATAAAAAACTTTTCTTTTAGCCCTTTCCCTCGGTGAGATAGCTTCAACCCTGCAACCTCCAAAAATCTGGAAACCTCCGGCTGGGTGTGTTTGCCGGTTGCTTGTTGGGAGGAGAGGAACACATGCTCAAGCCAAAATAAAAAAAAATAAGAGTATTTTTTATTCCCAAAATAGGAATAATTTGTTAAAGTTTTAAAAAAAATACTACTCCCTCCGTCCCTATATAAAAGTATCTATTCGTTTTCCACACATTAAAGTGGGTTTGGTTTGTACTGTTTGGACACTGTTTTGCACTGTTTTGTTTGCCAAAAAAGGAAAGGGAACTTTTATTTAGGGACGGCCCGAAAAGGAAACAGATGTTTTTATTCAGGGACGGGGGGTACGTTTAAAGTCTACTAATGTTGAACTTGGCAGAAATTTCAAAATTTTTTTACTCTTATTTAGGAAATTCTTTTTATGTTTAACTCTAGTTTATTCTAGTGTGAATTTATTTGGTCTAGTTTGGTAAATGTTGTGTATTTTATAGCTATGAAAGTCTGGTTTGATCTGAACTGGTATGTTTAAGTCTAGTCTGGTCTAGTGTTTTTAAATTTGGGCTGGTACTCGATTTTGACTTTTTTCACTTTTAGTTCTCTACTGTTGTATTAACGACAATTTTGGTATCCGTCTTTGAAAATTTTTTCCTATTTAGTCATTCAACTTTCATTGTGGTGACACTTTTAGTCTTTCAACTACGGAGTATTATATTAGTGATGATAAAAAAACTACTCTCTATTATATTAGTGACATTTTTAGTCATTCACTTATTGTGCCAAAATCATAGTGCAAGGACTAAAAGTGTCAATTTTATAATACTCAAGGGATTGATATGGGAAATTCTAAAGTCGATGACTAAACGTCTCTCTAGCACAATAGTCGAGAAGTAAAAATGAAAAAATAATAAATCAGGTACCAAAAATGTAACTGACAAAATAGTCAGGAGACAAAAAATGAAAAAAAAACACTAATCAACATTTTACTATATTTTAATGGTAAAGGGTCAAATTGGCCATATATCCTTCCGGGTGACTCAAATTGCCCATTGAGCTTAAAAAAAATTTAATTGGCATCCTAAACTCGGAAAAAAAGATTCGAAATTCTCTTTTTCTTGGTTAGAACTTAGAATTCGATCATTATTATGTCACCCAATAGGGTGTCAATTGTGCATGTGACGTGACAATTCAAGGGTCGAATAAGCTCCTGAACCCGACTGAATCGTTCAATTGACCTCTCAACCCTTAAAAATATCAAAATTATGAAAAAGAGAAATAAATAATAAAAATAGAAAAGAAAAATATAATAAAAATACAAGTTGAAAATATAAAATATAAATATGAAATGTTTATATTTTTCGGTAAATGCAAAATAAAGAGAAAATATAAACTAAATGAAATTAATTCTTGAACTTTATTTCCAAATCATATATTTATAATTTTTGTAATAAAAATGTAATAGTTTGCATACAACACACACGTCTATTGTTTAGAGCCCGTTTGGTGACCTCTTTTTTCAGCTTATCAGGTTTATCAATCAGTTTTTTCACCAAACACGTAAATTTTGCTTTTGCGCGCTGAATTGTGTAATAATAAAAGAATGAAAGGTTAGAGTTACATTTCTGACAGTATTGGCTGAAGTTACTGTAGATGATCATTTTAGCTATTTTTCCATATAATTTTTATTTGACTTATTAATAACAAATATTTTAAATATAATTTTTCTCATAAATCAGTAAATCAGTCAATACAGGCACTTCAGCCAAAACTTCATAAATTTCAACAAAATCAGTCAATTTAGCCAATTTGAGTGTTACTAAACGGGCTCTTAATATAGTAAAGTTGAGTTATGAAAAGTTGAGGTGTCATCTTCTAATTGGTCAAATAGTACAATACTTTTTTTGGATAAAATGTAAATATATATATATATATAGGGTAAGGATCAAATGAGAATACCATCTTAGAAGAGAAATGAGAATGATTCTGGAGCGTTGGATTTGAGCATTGTGCATCATGTAAAACAGAAACGTGCATATAAAAAATTGGAAAATGTGCATTTCGTCTGTGCAAAATTTTAAACGTAAATGTGCACATTAGAATTTTGTATTACTTTAACCATAAATGTGCAGTTTTGTGAAGGATAAAGTGCATCGTTTTGGAGTGTTCTCATTTCTCACGTTAAGGAGTGTTCTCACCGGAACCGCACCCTATATATATATATATATATATATATATATATATATATATATATATATATATATATATATATATATATATTTGTGTGTGTGTGTGTGTGTGTGTAGGGAAGAGTTCAAATGAAAAGTGGTCTTCCCGTGCAAAGTGCAAAGTTTTCACTTTTTCATGTTTCGCTTGCACTTTTTGTTGTTTGCGTTGCACTTTTTGGCCATTTTGATTTTGGCCAAATTCGGCCAAAATGACGGTGGCAGTTTTGTAAATAAACCAATTTTTTTGAGCTATCGCGAAAAAGTGCAACGAAAGCAAGAAAAAGTGCAAGCGAAACAAGAAAAAGTGTAAACTTTTCACTTTGCACGTTAAGACCTCTTTTTATTTGAACCATCCCCTATATATATATATATATATATATATATATATATATATAGGAAAATTCTCAGGTTCAGCACCTCCCGGTCCGAACGCCGTTTGAGGCGGTTCCTGATAGAATTTGTTGATGAAATTTTTTGAGCATGTTACTCATCAAGTCTAGTTTATGCATACCAAATGTCAGCTCAAATTTCGATCGGGAAGGCAGTCAAATAATTCGTTGAAGTTAACTTCATTTTTCTATGTATAATTTGGTGCAGTTAACTTCAACGAATTATTTGACTGCCTTCCTTATCAAATTGTGAGCTGAAATTTGGTATGGATAAACTAGACTTGATGAGGAACATGCTCAAAAAATTTCATCAAAAAATTCCGCCGGGAACCGCCCCAAACGGCGGTGTTCGGACAGAAAAGTGTTGGACAGGAGAATGACTATATATATATATATATATATATATATATATATATATATATATATATATATAGAGAGAGAGAGAGAGAGAGAGAAGATCTCATGAGAACTACCTCTTAGACTGAAAAATGAGAAGAAATATACACCATTCGATGTCCGCACCCAGGTCCATCTGCACCACCTGATTCGTTCAGTGTTCCGTTATTCATTAATGACATTTTTTAAATTAAAAGAAACTTTAAACCTTCTCTTATCTTATGTTTACGCATACCTTAGCCATCCTTCCGTAAAACTCCGTGTTCCTTTTATTCTTTTTCGATTAGATTCTGGCGGTGACTAACTCTGTTTTTCCCTTCATGCTCTCAGCCATGGATTCTCCGTCTCTCCACCATAGATTAGTCTCCTTCTATGTTCCAACAATTATTCAAGCTATTACAGTTCCAAGGTCTGTTTACAACTCCAACCAGAGTATGATTTTTTCGCCTCATTCTTTTAAACATCGTGGTGATTGTAGTCATCTCTAGGCAAGATGTGTAGATGCTCAAGCTGAACTTTCATCGACTACGACAGACAACATGAATAATCATCGAGGAACTCTAGCTACACAGATCGACGGTGGGAGGGCTTTTTTGTTATTTTTTTTTTCCTTCGAATTGAGAAACAAGTTAAACCTATAGCCCATTCTGTTTTGAGATCATTTTAAATGATATAGTCATTTGTAAAGTTGGTGAATTTACATTATGCCTACCAACTGTTTGTTATAATGTTTCATTGTAAAAATATAAGTAAACCACATTTAAGAGTATACTCGTAGTCAATTTAGAACTATATGAACATACGAGTTGAATGTTGTTAAATTTAACTCTAGCCAATTTTAATACTTTTGATTTAAACTATTTGTTGCTTTGAAGTTTAACTAGATTATAAGTTATCAGTCAATTTGTATTTAAAGTAAATTGGTTCAATTGTGAATTAATTGAGTTAACAACCTCATATTTTATTTTATTTTATTTTTTATTTTTAAAGAAAACCTCCACACTTTATTGTATTGTACTCAACAAATGTATATATTCAATTCAAATGCACATTAAATTTCACTATCCTGATTCTTTTTCAAATGTGTAAACTTTGGATATTTAGTATCATTATAATGTCAAGGGAAGATAAGATTTTTTTCTCGGAAGATGGGCTGGGGACTGCCCCTTTTGATCAATAAAGAGTGAACTTTGTTTTCGTCTTCTCGAACACTTGTTCGGAAATAATGGCCCCATTACCATCAGCCCTCTTTATCTCCAAGTTAGCCTTTGGAGAAGAATGTCGTCCGAAAACCTATCATTCAAAGATACGGTCTAATTTTTGTTTCTTCCCGTAACGTTTTATTTTTCCCAGTGACAGAAGGGGTGGAGTTCTGTCCGGAACATAGATGCTCGAGTTCTGTCCGGAACAGAAACCCTCGAGGTCTTCTGTTCGCAACAGAGACCCTCGAGGTCTTCTGTTCGCAACAGAGACGCTCGAGGTCTTCTGTTCGCAACATAGACGCTCGAGGTCTTCTGTTCGCAACAGAGACCCTAGAGGTCTTCTGTTCGCAACAGAGACGCTCGAGGTCTTCTGTTCGCAACAGAGACCCTGGAGGCCTTCTGTTCGCAACAGAGACGCTCGAGGTCTTCTGTTCGCAACAGAGACCCTCGAGGCCTTCTGTTCGCAACAGAAGGTCTTCTGGTCCGTTACAACAATTAATGCCCAACGTTCTTCTCTTTTAATGTTGCGTTAAATGGACAGTTTATGGACGATTCAATGCCCAACGGACTGGTCATTGATGTCCAACGTTCAGGTCCATTAACACCCCATTTTACACACAACAAATCCTCCTATAAATAGCTGGCAGGTGGTTTGCAACAACACAACGCACAATACATTCCTCACGTATTCTTGAGCTAAAAAGACCTACAGCTACTCTGAAAATTCCTTCTGTGTTCTTACTTGGTTCTCGTTCGCTGGAACTCTTGTTTGTGTGCTCAAACATTAGTTCGTAGTCATCGTATCCTGGGAAACGATTGTTGCAACGCTCCTAGCACCGTGGGAGGCAACAAATACGTTTTAAGGAAATCGTGCGTAGCACGAGCTTTGACTAATTCTGCTTCATCTCCTTTCTTGTTTTTCTCTAGTCATTTTATTTAATTAATTTATTTTAATTAATTTTCTTTATTTTCCGAAACACACCCAACAAGAACTACGCAAGAACTAAGGTATGATACCAATTATTCAACTAAGATCAACTGCATTAATGTCTTTCTCTTATACCCAACTTAAAATGACACAACTATAATTTAGGCATATACATGATCTATTAGATTCTATACTTAAAATAAATGGAGCATTCATCTACATGAAATTAAAGATTGTGAAATAAATAAAATAATCCTCAATCCACCTTGTTGTGATAGCTAGCCTATGTGGGATTCGAACTCACATCTTTCGTGTAGTCACATGATGCTCTTCCAGTTAAGCTAATAGGCTGTAAGAAAGCATGTAACTTCCTATTTTAAAAAGTTATCACATTATGTTTAAAAGTTGACCATTTTATTCTATTAGTCATTTTAGTTATAGCTCTGTTTAATACTACGTAAAACTTAAGGGCATTAAATTCAACTCTATAATCAGTTAACAAAAATTTTGCTTCTCAACAGAGTGGTGTTGTCCTTGTCAATTGCTTATTTTTAGTGTTTAGTTATAACTTGTGTACATCATTGCCGTTCAAATTCTAGAATAACTTCATTGTTAGCATCAATGTCATCTTCATTTAGGGCTTCAATGTTTTCTTTGATCTTCTGCAATAAAGATAAAATGGATACATATATGTTTATAACTAATAGATCCAAAATAATAACTACTAAAACTAGATACATAACTTTTAATTAGCATTAGCTGAAAATATCGAAATCAATAATTTTATATAGCTTATGCTAAAATAAGTAACTTTTATTATGAAGATGTATTTCTATTAGAAGTTATGTTTTGAGGATAGGAGTTGTGTTGTTCCTACAAGCAAGTACTCACTAGCTATCATATATTCAGATATTTCAAAACATTGAATCTACTTTAGAGTGAAAACTGAAATGAAAACTGAAATGAGGACAATCAAAACAGTGTGGTTTAAAAGAAATTTTGAAATAAAAAGCATAACCTTTAATAGAATATTCATAACTTTTAATAAAATATTTGTAACTTTTAACACAAGTAGATGCACTCTCACTCGTAACTGTTAATCCTTACCAATAATTATTAATAATATATAAAGTAGTCTAAAATACCAAATGCAACAACTCATCCTCTCTCAATGTCACCAATAAAGTAAATAATTTCTTCTTGTTATTCCAAAAAAAGTAATAAAGTAAATAATTATGTTATGGTAAGTGTTTACAATCTACAATTCTGTTTAGAGTATTTTTAAAAAACATTACTTTTATCCAAATTACTACAACTTGTAAAAAAAATGTAACTTTTAAACCTAAAGACTTGACTTTTGTTTAAACTTCCAAGATCTCTAAAACCATGAATATAACTTGTAATTCAAAACGCATAACTTTTACACTAAGAAGTATAACTTTTACTAAAAATGCTAAAACCTCTAAAACTTTAGATCTTATACGCACTTTTCTTTATAAAAACGTAAATAAGAATTACTATAACTTTTAAATAAATAAAAACAATTTTTCAATCAAAATAAACAACTTTTACTGGCTTTGCTAGTGACTTTGTCATGGGTGGAGTTTGTGTTGCAGTTTTCAAGAGTGCAGCTGCCCCTATTGATGTCTACGAGAAGACACTTGCTTCTGATGGTGTCACAAGACTTTATCATGGTTTCAACAATTCATGTGTTGCCATCATTGTGTATAGGTTCATAAGGTCTTTACTTTGGTTTGTAACTCCATAAAGCCACTTGTCCTAACTGGAAACTTACAAAACATATAGTTTCTTTGCTAGCTTTGGTCTTGGTGTGCTGATTACGAATGGTGCTGGACTTCATTCGTAGCAATTGATACTTACTATATATATCAGCATAGATTTATATTATCAAAGTAAAGTTCTACACTTGAAAAAGAAGAACATTGACATAATTTTACATTGAGATATTTCAACAAACAGATGGTGGGTGCAACTTAAAAGCATTATCTATAAATCAAACAAGACTTCATGGGGTTCATATGTACAAAAACACCTACAAAACCACATACTCAAAAGGAGTACATGACAACATGGTTTTCTATCATATTCTTATAAACAGGCACATAATCTTCCACTTCTTGTGTTCTCTCTAAAACAATCGTAATTATATAATCAAGAGACTTAATGAGGACAGTAGGAGACTCACTCTTGATTCTGATTTAAATAAACTAATTGATTAAATTAGGTTGAAAATTGTAAGATCGAGTAGAGATACTCAGAGATATACCTCATTCTAAAATCGAGAAATAACCTAGTGTCGCTGGTCTTCCTGATTTGGCCCATGTTCGTCGTTGTATTGTTGCAATTTGTCGGAGGTGTTGCGATCTTCGTTGTTGGATGGTTGAACTTCATAGAAGCGATTACAATCTAGAGATACTCTGTCGCGTGAGCGGTTGTAGAGAGAAATTGGAGGTTTCCTAAGAACTTCGTGTCACCTCCTTTAAAACGACGCCTTGATCTTCGTAGAAGCTTCCGGCGATTGGCCAATCTTCATCTTTTTTCATCGGAGAGAAAGAGAAGGGAATAGAGAGCAGGTGATGAGACGAGAATGGAGAGAAAGTCTACGTGAATGAATGAAAATACGTATACGGAATTATTTAATTAGGAGAGAAGGAGAGCCGTAAGATTTGATCTAATCTGTCGACTCCTATTACTTCTCATTTTTCAGCTCAAAGAAGCTTCTCATTAGATCTATTCCCTATATATATATATATATATCCAGAAAATAACATATACGATGCATCAAAAAATCGAAAGAACTGTCTAAGAAAGCATGAAAACCTAAAATAATATTTATCTTAACCCCCTGTTGGGCCGCGGGTATGCGGTGCCAGCAACAGCCAGCCTGCCGGTGCAATCGGACCGCGTGGCGCTTCGCTTGTGCTATAAAGGGGGAGGAGCGTGCTTCACTATCAGCGATTGCTTTTAGTGTAGCGGTAAGCGCAACGATCCACAAGTGGTATCAGAGCCAAGGTCACGGGTTCGACCCCCGACAACAGCATGCTGCGCAGTTGTAGGCTGGCAGGTGCTGGGGGGGAGATTGTTGGGCCGCGGGTATGCGGTGCCAGCAACAGCCAGCCTGTCGGTGCAATCGGACCGCGTGGCGCTTCGCTTGTGCTATAAAGGGGGAGGAGCGTGCTTCACTATCAGCGATTGCTTTTAGTGTAGCGGTAAGCACAACGATCCACACCCCCCAACCTCGTGGTGGGGGGAAGGGAAGATAGAATTTTTCAGAAGTCAAAACGGCACGGGACAGGCCCCGACTCATATCACAAAACGTTAAGTCACCAAGATGGACTAGCCCATGAAGGGTCAGCTCATTAACGAGTCAAAAGCCTCTCGTAAGACGCTAGCCGTCGAACCAGTAAAGGCTCATGGGCTAGCAAAGTCACCAAAGAGCATCATTCCCCAAAGCCCAGCTTCTGGAAGCCCTCACTCCATTATTCCAGCGAAAAAACAACAGCAAAGCCCAGCTTTACATCCACCCACCACTCCAGTTTAAGGCTTCCATTTTGTGTAGCTTCCTAGCCATTGACCATCCCCCAGTTTACTCTAGCCAAACAAAACAGAAGATGACCTGATATGGGCATATGGCCTTAAACTCCTTGTTTACAGTTTAAGGCTTCCATCCCTTAAAATCGAAATAGAGAGAAGGCCTGATTCTTGAAGCTCCTCAGTCCCCAACAAACCCTTGTTCACTACTTTTGTTCAAATGCACTCTATATTATGTTATTAACTATAAAGATTAGGTAATCATCTTTACAAAATTATGAACATGAATGAGGATAATGTTATTTTGGATATAAAAAACTTGTTGGTGTAATATTATAGCTTAGTGCAGGTGTAATCTGTGCTTTAAGTAATTTTATCTCTACCTTAGTAGCTTGGTATGGGATTATCGCCGTTAACAGAAGTTATCTACCCTTTAGTAAACTTCGCCCAACTAAACCAGATGGCCCTTTAATCGAGTCTGCCTTCCAGTTCTACACCATTCAACCCGGTTCATTCAAGCCAGTGAAAATAGTCGCCAAGGATGCAGTTCTCCTGCCGCAGATCGCATCCCTTGGTCCCTTTTGTAAGTTTGTTTTGTTGCTTATGATGATTGCTTAATGTTGAAATAGAGCATATACACATAAATAATATTGGAGAAGAAAGGATTTTCTGTATATTTCATTGGAGGGTTAAGTCCCTATATATACATTACAAATATAGAATATTTCTATAAGATTCTATACAATAATAATATTCTAGAGTATATTCCTAAAATATTCTAAAGCATATTGTAAAGATAGAAGAATATTCCAAAGCATATCTTTCACACTCACCGTCAAGTTGGAGCATAGACATTTATCATGCACAACTTGTTACATAAATAACCAACACGAATTCCATTAAGTGCTTTAGTGAACAAATCTCCAAGTTGCTCTCCAGTCTTCACATATCCTGTAAAGATCAATCCTTTTTGTATCTTCTCTCGAACAAAGTGACAATCGACCTCAATATGTTTTGTTCTCTCATGAAACACTTGATTATTGGCAATGTGTATGGCAGCTTGGTTATCACACCATAGTACATTGGTGTATTCAATCTAATTTCTCTCAATAAATGGTTTACACGGATTATCTCACATGCCGATTGTGTCATAGCACAATTGAAGAGCCCATTGCTCCTCCATTTACTACCTCTTCCTTTCTCTCCATAGTCTTCCCACCAAACTAGGGACAAGGACATAACTATAATCCTGAAAGTAACAAAGATGAGGAAAAAGCATGCATCATTAAGGAAATGTTAACACACCAAGTTGTTTATAAATTAAGGAATAACTTTCTATTGAATAACATTTCATAGATAAGGTTAGAACTCAAGCTCCAGATCCATCTCTCAGCAAGTCCTCATCTTTTTCAGTTTCCTATTTTCTTTAGCTCAATAATTTCTATATTTTCTTCATTAGAGTTCCACTCCCCAAATATTTTGTGTATTGTTAAAAGACACCTTTACAAAATGCTTAAAAACCTAAACATTCTGAGTGTAGCACTAGGTGATACAGAATAATTATCTTTTGAATGATATTGTACATTTATACTCTCTTACTTGTTAGCCATAAAAGCTTGAGTGATTTTCAGACCATAACCTGCAGCTTTTTTAGGGAAAAACTCCGGCAATAACCTGCTGATTTTTCTAGAAAAAACATGTCTTTAACTGCTACAGATAGAATGAAACAATGCTATGAAAAACAGAACAAATATGGGACAATAACATTCTGAACAAAAAAAACCGCTATGGAAAGAACAAAAAACTGCAGAAATATCTGCCTAAAATGTCTTCAGGGAAGGTAATCATTCCGCACATTGCCTAAGATTTTCCATCATTTGCAATGGAGCCAAAGATTCACTATTTTTTGGCTTGAGAATATGATGGAATAAAGCAAAATGGCTCACTAAACTGTCTGTGCTTCTTTGTTATGAAGCAGCCGTCAGTCCATGCAATTTTGAACGTGATTTTCACAATGGGTCATCCGGAAACAATCTCTCTGTGCTTTAGGACAGGGGTAAGACTGCGTACATCCGACCCCCCCTTACCCCACCGTAGGTGGGAGCCTTTGTGGCATTGGGGTAAATGATGATGATGATGATGTTCAGTCTACCTATTTCAATTAAGGATCTGCCTAAAATGCAAAAAAGCAGCCCAAATATGAAGAAATTATCTACCATGGATGCAGATACAATATGTGAATAAAATGGAAGAAAAAAGAATACTTGTAGGAATAAAGCATCTATGAAGTGCAGAAAAATATGCAAAAATGAAATGCTAAAGATGAAAATAAAAGTCCAAATTTGAAAGAAAAAACATGTTATGAATATCTAATTAGTGATTCTAATTGTAGTTTAATTTAGTAAACACATAGTTACACAGTGAGGTTCTAAAATTTAAGCACCTAAAATCAAACAGAAGCTACATTTAAGCTAAAATGTGCCTAAAATCAAACAAATATTGAAGTTCAAAGGCTCTTTATGGTATTCATGTCCACAAATCTTGATGAGCTAAAACAGAGCTAAAGCTTAAAGAAACATTCGTCTTTTTCCGGAAGATTAAGGAGCTTGATATCTCTTTGTCAAGTTCAATAATTAGTAAAAAATAAATCAAATTATTGGAACAACGATTAGGGAAGAATTTGAGGGCATCTCATAAAATCATGAAAGAAAAGAGAGCTTAGGCGATGTCTTCACAAAGTGGATGCAGCGATCGACCTGTTGATGGTGGAGAGGATTGGATTGATGCAAAGAGATAGAAGTGGGAAAGAGGGAAACGTGAAAGAGGCATGTCATTTTAATTTCATTTTTACAGATCTGAGGATTAGTTTGCAATTATGAAGTCATTTTATTGGAATGGCTTACTTAAAATATCTATCCAATGTGATGCTGCCATATGTATAATGCACCACAACCATCTACCATGTAACTGCACCGAAAAGTTCTCCTAAAACTAATAGAAACATTGTGAATACTTCCTTAAACACTTATATGTGAACAACGAACCAACCAATAAGAATATGACGGCATGTACTTATTTTTAAAAGAGTTTGGTCCCATACTCCATAATAATAGCCAAGTAGCTAGCAAGTTGATTTAGAGCAAACCAAACAACATTTACACATCACTCTCCATCCAATTAAGTATAGTTGACTGCATCCACGTTTAATTCATGCATTTGAGACCGGAGTACATCGTTGGAGTCAGGTTGACTGCATGCACGTTTAATTCACGCATTTGGGACTGGAGTACACCGTTGGGGTCAGTGGCGGCCTTGTTGCGTCCGAGCAGCGTGTAGCAGCGGCGTAGCGGTTCTATAGCGGTTTCCTAGCGGATTTCAGTGCAATTGGAATTCACACCGCTATAGCGGGGTGTAGCAGTATCAGAGCCTACCACAACCGCTATATAGCGGTCGCTATAGCGGTAGCGGACCGCTATTTAAATCCACAGGGTTGACACTTGACAGCGTTTCTAGTACTTGCACTGTGGAAAATTTCTCTGGTGAATGACACTGTATTGCACAAGATAAACTCCATTTGATAGCAGAAACAGTTTGTTTCCAAAATTTTGACCACTAAACATGTGAGGCTGATTCTCCCGAAGAAACTTGATAAAATGTGCTTTTCTCATTGTTAGTAATTCCAAAATATTTGATCATGCCGGGATATTTTCCTCAGGTAAGTTCTTATAAGTTGTTTATAAGTCCACCTTTTCCTGCTGTACTCCATGAAGGCCTCTGAACTCAAATGGAAATCCCCTTTCCCTAAAGCCTCAAACATGAGTGCATCTGTTAGCACAGAAACATGATCATTCACATTCATTTTGCCCAAAGAAAAATCCAAATTCCTTCCTAGTCTTCTCTCCAAGTAAGCATCGATGATGGATCCATAAGTAACAATATCGGGAACCACATTTTCGTGCTTCATATGGTCAATGCTCACATGAAGATCCCAGAATAAGGACATTTTTGAGAAAGCGGATAACCTAATGTTGAACGTAGTAAGATCGGGACGAAATCCACTTTCTGTCATTTTCACAAATTCTCTCTGCAAGCTTTTCATTTTGAAGCAGGCAGCATAAGATAATAACAAAAGATTCCAAAGAAGATTCCCTACATTCCTCCTACCAAGGCCCACATCCCTGATGAACTCCCCTAGTTGGTAAAATTTCTCCTCTTTGATGTAAGCACTAGAGATTGACCTAATTGCTTCTTCCTCTATGAGAATTCTCGTCCTCTTGAGGCGTCCATAGGCACATTCCATCTCGGAAAGTGAGCCAAACCGGCTATAGTATATGACATAAGCATTTCCCATAGCAGAATCTACAGAGTATCCCATGGAAACCATCTCCTTTAGCATAACTTCCATCTGTTGAAGTTGACCTCTTTTTCCAAAACAAGATATAACCAATGGATAAACATGTGAAAGCTTGGTAGGGTCTTTTATTTTTATTTGACGAAGAATTTTTACAACAATATCAAAATGTCCCATACGACCGTAGACATCAATTAGTTTTGTAACTACTTGAACATCCATCACAAAAGAACTGTTTACTATTTCATCCCAAACTGCAAGCGATTTACTTACTAGACCGTTTATGGCATAGCACAACATCAAGGCAGATAGGGTTGAAACGTCAGGTATATAGCCTTCAGATCTCATACCAAATGCAAGTCGTTCGGCTTGAAGAGGTAATCCTCTTGTACTCAAGTCTTCTATCTTTAAAGCAATGTCTTCTGTATAATAAGAACCATTCCTAACAACTTTCCCCTCATATTCGTCGTCACCCGGTTCCTATCATCAACACAAATAAGAAAAAAAGTAAGTTCTGGACCATGATTTTGTTTTTCTTACAATTTTAGTACACAATTATTTATTTCTGGCTCATTTTCCTTCTCTCTTGTCCCTTATGATCCGGCAAAATTAACATACAATTGTACGAAAAATGAACAGATAAGTGGCCAGAATGACTGAAGGACAAAAGACCCATAATCGTGCCCCAAAAGTGGAAAATATGAAACACAGAGAGAAAGCGTGGAATTGAAGGCTCCAGTCTTGCATTTCTTTCCTCTACTTCTTAATGCAATTGATGAGATGAAATTATAAGAGATTTTTACTACAAGGTGTTAGATAAGCCATACAGCTCAGTTCCTTTTTAGTCATACAGTGTGAAATCCATGTCCCTAGTTTGATACACATCTCTTAGTTTCATTGTTTCAATATGCTCTCTTCTTCCTATAAACAGGCTATAGTGATTATTCGTGTAAACCAAATGCATACTTCTATGCTAATAAGATCTCTATTGTCATAGCCTACTTGCAGTAGCTATTAAGAGTCAATGCAAGAACCAAAGACTTTGAAAGCAAAACAATAGTTTGCTAGTACCCACCCACGTAGGAGAAACAAACTTGTTGTCTTCTTTGAGTCCAATAGCTGCAGCACACTATTTGCCACAGAAAAAGGTCCTATAGATGTTCAAATTTAATTTAATGAGAGTAGCTCTGATGCCAAGTCGAGATGAATAATTCTCTTTATTTTATCCAGAGAGTTGTGAGTTTAAATGAGCTTTTTAAATAATTTTAAACATTAAGTAAATAAATAAATAAACAAGAATACATTTATCATAAATGTCTTTATCCCAATGTCAAATTCAATACAAGGGCTCATAAAATCAATTCTATTATGATGGGTAGGATTATTGTTCTCTTATACTCCGTCCAATCTATAGAGTTGTGTGCTTATCAAATCATTAGGTTCCCCTGTTTTGTTGTCTAAATAAATGCTTTAAGAAAAACAGGTATGATGAAAAGCTGGAAAGTCGTGTCAGGTCAGATGAGTTTGTGTAGTTCATAATTGATTAAATTACCTCAGATTTAATTAGGCTGGAATTGTGGCGGGGTTCAGACACAACGGAAGCGCGGCGGATGTTAGAGAAGGCAACAGTGTCGTAGGATTTGTTTTTGTGAGGAATGAGACAGCAAAATATAGATACATGGAAGAAATGGATCGCGCCGTGGGGAGTTGTGACCCAAATTGCTGAATTCGACGGAACTCCAACGCTCTTGATCATGTTATATAGTTCCAGGGATAATCGGAATCCGGAACAAAACTATAGCCTACCAGCAGTGCTGCTACGAACTGATAAGTGATGTTATGGGGGATATAAAAGCAGTCTCTTGCCTCCTAGATTATTGTGCAAAAAAGGGGCTGACCTGGATTGCTGTGCAAAAGAGAGGTAGCCTCTATTCCTACCTAAAAAGAAAAAACCATTAATAGTAATATACATGGTATTAATATATGATAGTATGAAGTCAATAAATCTGAAAATAAAAAAGATACCATTCACGAATAAAAAGATAAGTGAAAGTGTAGTTATCCCCTAAACTACGTAGTAAATTTGAAAATAAAAGATTATACACACACATATATACAATAACTACATACTTTGTATATATGAAGTGTTTAAAAATAGACACATGTATATATATGTACACAGTTGCACATGCACAAAGTACCTATAAATACGAGTAGTATTTAGGGTGCTAGGCTGTTTTCACAAAGAAAACAGCCCCAGTGAAATTTCATCAACCTTTTACTTGGGGCATGAGCACAAAATTTCTATAAATTCAAATCTCCGTAAAAAAACTCAACCCATCAAGATTGATAGTCTGTTTCTTGGGACGTGTATTTTTTTATAGAAATATTTTTCATTTCCTATAAATACTAGCAAACTCTCTTGCAACGAACACCACATAATAACTCTACCTCTTCCTTTACTCTTTCAAGGCTGAGGATGCAAAAAGCTAAAATATCAACAAAAAAAGATATATATACATACATATAGCATTTCTTTTGCTAATGAGCAATGGAAATCACACTACATATACTAATGGAAAGAGGGAGCAAATGAGAATACAGCTTCAAGAAGCAACGCAGGGGAGACAAAGCCAAAATTATCTGCATCTTTTTCGCGCCTATTATTATTCCCAAGAAAGAACTACAATGAGGCAGCTCCCAACCATGGGTCTCTAAAGGTAATTCCCCAACATGAAAATTGCAGATCACCCAAAATCTAACCTCAAGGTTTTTTCTAAGCTATATTTTCTCAAGGGGTTTTATTTCAGCAGCTCACGGGTACATCTGATATTCATTTGAGTTGGCCAAAGACTTAGAGAAGCACAATGAAAACACAACTTTAACAAGCACAAGCAAAGGAAGAAAAAGCTAAAATTTCCTGAAGTTTCTTGGCACCAATTCTTATTCCAGTAGAAAGAACTAAGAGGCAATTGCTCAATAATGACAATCTAAATCTACTTTCCTAAATTAAATATGCAGCTCAACAAAGACTTCCAACAAAGGGAAATCCCGCAATTAAAACTCCCAGAAAAGAAAAAAAAAACAGGAAGAGAATATAATATCAATTCTTAAAAGAATGACTAAAATAAATTATTACATGCACACTTATGCACAGACACATATATCAACAAGTTACATATATAGATAAAGTACCTAAAAAGATACATATATACATAGCACACAGGCACAAAAGCATACATATGTGTGTGTGTGTGTATACACAAGTATATAACCAAAACGTATATATATAATGTTTAAAAAGCTTTGGCAATGAAGTTTTAAGTTGTTATTAATGTTTACAACGATCAACATTAATTCAGTGTATATTTCTTGATGGAAATGTAACAAAAGCATTAACTTTGTATTACGTATAGTTGAAAGCATACATTCAATATTTCAATTCTCTTTATATTCTCAGCAAACTAGATTACTTCATCACAAGACCAAAACAAAATGCTGAAATGGTATGTGACAAATAAAATAAGTTTAGTTATGATGATTAAAAATGACTTGAGTTAAGATTACCTACACATGATTCATTTAATTTAACTTTGTATCTACTAGAGACCTGAATATTCAGCTGTATTTGGCTCTTAAAAAATAATCATGCGTAGTATTTGCTAACCGGAAATTATTTCAGAATTAAACATAAAATAGTAATTTTGAACTGAGAATGCATATATTGAACAAAAAAATGGGAAAAAATAGGAACATACAGATCTGAGCGTTCTAAATACTCCAGATAATTATGTCAGTATACCCGACGCTGTCAGAAGAACAGAACCGTGCCTTTGTAGCATACGAGTCCATTTATTGTGCAAAAATGGTTAAATCATTCTATGAACGAATAAGATATCATGATAAAAATATATTTCAGTGGCCATAAAATAATACTCCATACATGAATCTTAACTTGACCATCCGAGCTCGAACTATTGAATACGTTCGACCTAACAAAGAATTAAGCTTCTTCAAATATAACCAAAAATCGAAATCATTCTGTGCAAGCGAATAAACATATCAGAAACATCTATAGACTATAATTTAAAAAAAAAAAACTTGCAAAAGAAAAAAAATAAAAAATATTTGAGAAGCAATACACCACAACAACTTACCGATTTAGCGATTCTCACTTGCTATATGTTGTAGGTCTATGTTGGTGTTTCATTTTGTCATGAATTGGTTGACAGAGGTTCACGACGGGTACTTTCAATTTCAACTGATGGCTCGCCACTGACTAGGTCATGCGGGAATGGTGATAGCAGAGGGGTGACTTGGGGGTTTCATGTTTTGAGTAGGTTGTAAGATACATCGCGAACTGGGATCCCGGGTCTCTGCCTTGATTCGGTGCCTGGCCAAGGGAGTTTTTGCGCAGTTTCTCATTTGAGATAGGTGTGTGCCATTAATAGACATAGAAAAAATTCCACTTTTTATCTCGTCACTTCCATATTTTGTATCATACTTTCGATTTCGCCACATCTTATCACATCGTTTTCTCCTGTTACCATTCTTCATCCTTCCGTTGCACACCGCATGTCCTTAAGTCCTTCGTACATAGTTATTCTACCATCATCTTCTACCTCTCCTTTGAACCCTAAATCGGAGGACCTCAGCCATCAACTCCTTCGTTCTACCATGTCGTTCTTCTCACCAGTGAAGCACAAACAACCCAAAATGTCTACCAGTTATTCTTCTTCTTCAAAATCAACAAGTCAATATGAATATGGAGAATGGATTTCAGTTAAGCACTTTCACTGTGGGCTTGAAATGAAGCTTTTGACCACATGGAAACATGATAACTGTGGGAGAAGGTTTTGGAAATGCGTGGGAAGTGAGGTGAATTTCTTTTCACAATGCTTGTTTTTTGTTATTTGAGCAACTTGTTAACCAGAAACCTAAATTCGCAGAGATGTCAGGGGTGTGGCTTCGTGGACTGGGTTGTCCCTCAATGTGCAAGAGGTCACAGAAAATTAAACCTCAGTTGCTGAAAAAATTGAATGGCTATGAAGACCAAATGTAGATATTGCACTTAGCTTGAAGGTGGAAGAGTTACAAGCAAATGAAAAGAAGAAATACAAAATGAAGAAAAAAACTCTAAATTCATTCAGGTTGTGTGTTTTGTAACAATTGCTGTTTTTGTATCCATGTACGCATATATGTAATAGTTTGGGTTGTATGTTGTGATCTTAATGTGACTTTTATAATGTATTAAGCACCAGTTGATTGTTACTTCAAACTCATTTGCAAGGGACTTCATTATGTTTACATGTTCTCATACCCATCAGTTGATTGTTACTGTAACACTGCCCTCGAGTATATTTACTTTTTAGTAAATCATGTAATAAACCTTGAATAATGACTTATGAATTAATGAAGTTGAAAATTTTTGTTATTACCTTTGCGTGAATAGTGAATTGCACGTGGGGCCCACACCGGGAGTGGGGACCCCCCGATAATTCCGGGACCACATATTATATTCATCTTGGCCTAGATAATATGTATATGGTGGTAGATATTTTAGTTGGGCCATAGAAAGGGTATAGGGTTGACCCGTCGGTCAAACGAGGCCCAATTACCGGTATTGGTAATTTATCACACAACACCACGAAAGAATAACCACGGTGGAGGCAGTGGTTCGTTCAAGGCACCGACACCACCGGTAAAGAAGAACAAGGATGCTCGGTGGCACTCATCCTCCTCTCAAAATACGGGGCCTCCTAAGTGTGCCAACTGTTCGAAGAATCACTTCGGGAAGTGCAACGCACCACCGAGGTGTTATCAATGTGGGAACACGGGCCACATGAAGGCCAATTGCCCATAATTGGGGGGAGGAGGAGCTCCGGGGTCCGGAGGAGGTGCTTTGATGGGTAGAAACCGTGATGGACCGTCAAACGGTGGCACGGGAAGAGGCGGCGCATCCACAAGCCATGCCGCGTCCGTAAATCAAGGCGGGGCCCAAGCGAGGGTGTACGCGATGATCGAGGCAGATGCGCGAGCAAACCCGGACTCCGTCGCAGGTAATACACTTATTTTTCGACTGTTTCTAGGCTTATATTGATGATATGGGTCGTAGGGCCCAGGTACGGTCCACCCGGGGATGAACCGGGAAAATTTTGGCCAAAACGGGTTTCAAATGGCCACTGCACACCACGCACGCCTACACGCACGTGTGCGTGCTACCGTGCATGGGTGGCGGACGGCCTCCAGGAAAAAAATTGTCGGACGCACGACCGTGCGTGCGGTGACGCACTCGTGCGTCCCTCCGTGCGTCCCCCGTGCATCCCTCCGTGCATCCCTCCGTGCGTGGTGGGCAGTAGCCCCAGGTGAAAAATCGGAGCCACGCACGCGTGCGTGCCTCCTACGCATGCCGTGTGTGGCCCCCAGACTGCCCAACATGGGGGTTTTCATGGCGTTTTGCGACGTTAAGACCCCTCCTTGATCCCAAACATGTGTATGAACATAATAAACCTCCATAAATGTATAGTTATGGTAGGAAAGGCATCGTACGTGATTGATAAATGTAGGAACACTAAAGATTAACGGGAGAGATGCAAGAATCCTCATTGATACGGGGGCGCAACGATCATTTGTGAGTGAGTCATTCGCCAAAGGGTTTAACGAACCGCTAGTACCGATGACTCAAACTCTATTGGTTTCCACACCTTTGGGGGATGACATCGAAAGAGAGAGCCACTATCCCTCGTGTGAAGTGGAAGTAGAGGGTCAAACCTTGACGTGTGATTTTGTACCCCTGGGTATGATCGAATTCGACGCAATCATCGGGATGGGTTGGCTTGAGGAGCATCATGCCAGGGTCGATTGCTACACAAAGGTCCTCGAACTTGAAAGCGGTGAAGGATTTATCCTACGCTTTGAGGGAGACAGAGGCAAGGCAACCAGTTGTATCATATCTGCCGTGAGGGCACGAAAGATGATGAAGAAAGGATGTCACGCATACCTTGCTTACGTAGTTGACGAGACAAAGAAGGAAGTTTACATCAACGATGTACGTATCGTGTGTAAGTATACGGATGTCTTCCCCAAAGACTTAACGGGGCTTCATCCTGATAGGGAAATCAAATTCGTGATCGAAGTAGAGCCGGGAACCAAACCCATTTCGATTCCTCCTTATCGAATGGCACCGGGGGAACTTCAAGAGTTGAAGGTCCAGTTACAAGAGCTATTGGACAACGGATTCATTAGACCTAGCCATTCACCGTGGGGGGCACCGGTACTCTTCGTGAAGAAGAAAGACGGTACACTGAGAATGTGTATTGACTACCGACAACTGAACAAGGTCACAATCAAGCTAAGAATAGATATCCTCTACCGAGGATTGATGATTTGTTTGACCAACTTCGGGGAGCAATGGTGTTCTCAAAGATCGATTTGAGGTCGGGCTATCATCAATTAAAGATCAAGGAAAGTGATATACCTAAGAGTGCATTTCGCACTAGATACGGTCACTACGAGTTTCTAGTGATGTCATTTGGTTTAACCAACGCACCGGTGACATTCATGGACTTGATGAGCCGTGTGTTTAGTGAGTACTTAGATCAGTTTGTGATTGTATTCATTGATGATATCTTGATATACTCGAAGAACGAAGAACATGAGCATCACTTAAGGCTTGTACTTGAGCGACTAAGGGAAAAACAACTCTTTGCCAAGTTCTCTAAGTGTGAAATTTGGCTCAAGAAGATTGTTTTCCTCGGTGATATCATATCCGGTTTGGGCGTTGCGGTGGACAACGCCAAGATAACAGCCATCATTGATTAGGAGAGACCCAAGAGTGTGAAGGAGATATGTAGTTTCCTTGGCCTTGCAGGTTACTATCGTAAGTTCGACGAAAAATTCTCCGTATTGGCGTCTCCGCTAACGAAGCTCACAAAGAAAGGGGCTAAGTTCATATGGGATGACAAGTGTGAGGAGGGGTTCCTTGAGCTAAAGAAATGACTTACCTAGGTGTCAGTTCTTGCTCTACCCATACAAGGTATAGGGTATCACATTTATAGTGATGCTAGCATCCAATGGCTTGGATGTGTACTAATGTAAAAGGGAAGGGTGATTACCTATGCTTCTAGGTAATTGAGGAGACACGAGGTGAACTACCCTACCCATGATCTAGAGTTGGGAGCGGTAGTGTTTGCACTAAAAATTTAGATGCATTATCTCTACGGGGAGACATGTCACATCTACACCGATCATAAGAGCTTCAAGTATGTATTTACTCAGAAAGAGTTGAATATGAGACAAAGGAGATGGATGGAGTTGATCAAGGACTATGACTTGATCATAGACTATCACCCCGGAAAGGCCAATGTAGTGGCCGATGCACTGAGCAGGAAGAGTACGTCGGGGACGTTACTCACATGCCTACGAGCATTGTGGGCACACGTGGAGGCGTCCTCGAGCAGTGCGCTCATAGCTAGATTTTAGGTTAGACCTACATTGCTGGTAGAGATCAGTAGAGGTCAGGGCATTGATGAAGAATGTCAGTAGTTCCGCGAACGGATCCTTGCGGGGCCCGTTGAGAATTTCCGGGTACATGATGATGGTCTTTTATTGTTCAAAGATCGTGTATGTGTACCAAAGGATGAGGAGCTCTGGAAATCCATACTTGAGGAGGCTCATTCTTCAGCCTATGCTATGTATCCTAGAGGTACAAAAATGTACCGAGACTTGAAAGAAAGTTATTGGTGGTCCGGTATGAAGAGGGATATCGCAGAGTATGTGAGTCGATGCCTTACTTGTCAG
This sequence comes from Cuscuta europaea, assembly GCA_945859875.1. NCBI lineage: Eukaryota > Viridiplantae > Streptophyta > Magnoliopsida > Solanales > Convolvulaceae > Cuscuta > Cuscuta europaea. Next base: position 20,440,696 of record CAMAPE010000017.1, on the reverse strand, counting down.
CAAGTTAAGGCGGAGCACCAGCACCCGACGGGGCTTTTGCAGCCACTTACTATTCCAGAATGGAAGTGGCAACACGTGACCATTGACTTTGTGGTAGGATTGCCATGAGCTGTGAACAATTACGATGCGGTATGGGTGGTAGTTGACAGGCTGACTAAGAGTGCATATTTCTTGCCTATTAACATCACTTATCCTCTTGAAAGATTGGCCAAGTTATACACTGAGGAAATCGTGAGACTGCATGGGTCCCGATATCCATTGTGTCGGATAAAGACCCACGATTCACGTCTAGATTTTGGTCTAAGTTTCAGGCATCCTTGGGACTAAACTGAAGTTTAGCACCGCATTTCACCCACAGACGGATGGACAATCCGAGCGGGTGATACAAATTTTGGAAGACATGCTTAGGGCATGTGCTTTGGAGTTCCAAGGGAGTTGAGACAAACACGTGGCTCTTGTGGAGTTTGCCTATAACAACAGTTATCAGGCGATTATTGGCATGCCTCCATACGAGGCATTGTATGGGAGGAAATGCAGGACACTACTGTGTTGGGACGAGGTTGGCGAGACCAAGCTCGAGGGTATAGAACTGGTTGAGATCACCAAGGCTAAGGTGAAGGTCATTTGGGATAGGCTTAAGGCTGCCCAAGATCGGCAGAAGAGCTATGCCGATAAACGACGTAGACCGTTAGAATTTGCAGTTGGGGATGAGGTGTTCCTAAGGATTTCTCCTTGGAAGGGCATCATCTGATTCATATCAAGGGGCAAGCTTAACCCCCGATACATCGGCCCGTTTGAAATCCTTGAAAGAATTGGAGTTGTGGCTTACCATCTCAGGTTATCACCTGAACTTGAGAAGATTCATGACGTGTTCCATGTATCGATGCTCAAGAAGTATGTACGAGATCCATCACATATTCTTGAGAGACCACCGGTAGAGATCCGAGAGGATTTACAATATGCAGTGGAACTGGTGAAGATAGTGGGCCAGCAGGTAAAGAAGCTTAGGAATAAGGAGATTTCTATGGTCAAGGTACTATGGTGGAGCGATCGAGTCGAAAAAAGAAACCTGGGAGACCGAGGTCTCAATGAGGGAGCAATACCCGTTTCTTTTCGATTAGACACGTGATTTCGAGGACGAAATCCCAAATAAGGGGGGTGAACTTGTAACACCGTCCCCGAGCATATTTACTTTTTAGTAAATCATGTAATAAACCTTGAATAATGACTTATGAATTTATGAGGTTGAAAATTTTTGTTATTACCTTTACGTGAATAGTGAATTGCACGTGGGGCCCACACCGGGAGCGGGGACCCCCCCCCCCCGATAATTCTGGTACCACATATTATATTCATCTTGGCCTAGATAATATGTATATGGTGGTAGATATTTTTGTTGGGCCATAGAAAGGGTATAGGGTTGACCCGTCGATCAAACGAGGCCCAATTACCGGTATTGGTAATTTATGAGACAACAGCCCGAAACGGATTTCGGGGACTTCTAAAATTAAAGATGATGAATGTATATTCATTCTAAGAGTCCATAATGATGGGAAACACATAATATATTTTATTTGACCCGATAAAATAAAATATAGTTAAAACAGTCCGAAAAATACAACTTCCAGGACCGATTGTACGTCTCGGGAGTTAAAGGGTTGACCTCTCACATGTGTGGGGGCCAACCCACGTTTTTTTGGTCACAAAAGCCAATGGTTGGCCGGGTGAAATGAGAGGAAAAGGGTGAGAGAGGTTGAGGTGAAGGGGATGACATCTAAAGGACATGAAGTGGACCTCCCATCCACACTCATTTGTCCAATGAGACAAGAGGACCATTCCTGCTCCCCTATCCCTCTCATTTTTGACCAAGCCTCTCAAGGGAAGAGAAAAAACTCTTCAAATCTCCATTCCTCCATAGCCAAGTGAGCTCAAGAAGACAAAGTCCAAGGAGGAAGACTTAAGGAAGAAAAAATGAGGAAAAAGTGTGGTGATTAAGGTAATGACATTATATTAACTTTTCCTCTACTCTTTAGCTACCATATGGATTATACATCATATTAAGAGACCCTAGGATTGTTCTACATGTTTAGAAGTGTATAATGAAGGGTTGGAAGGTAGTTCTAAGTCCAAGAACGGACTTAGAAGCCAAAACGACCAGTTCGCCGGAAAATAACCTTTTAGAGGTTATTTGTATTGATATGGTTTTTGTGATGATAAAACCATGTTAGGGGATTAACTAAAGTGTTTCTAGAGTTTGCCGGAGTTCGCCGTAGTTTCGCCGGAGTTCAACAGAGGAGCGTAGAACGCGCTTAAGCTCATTTAAGGTGAGTGGACGGCTTAATATCTTATAACTTTTGGGTTAATTATGAGATTACCTGAGTAAATGTTATATGTATTCATAATGATGTTTAAAAGATATTTAAACATGTGATTAGCCAAAATGATTAGGCATGTATGAAATGAAGTACATGAATAATGCATGGAATATGATATGAGAATTTCTATGAAATTGCATGCTATGGTTGAAAGGAAATGAAGCATAGAATGAATATTATTAACTTAATATATACGGTGATTAAGTTGATATATATAAGGTTTGAAATGACGGTTAACGAAAACGTTGTCCGATTGATGATGGATTAATTAATATCGGGTGATATTAGTTAATTATAAATTTATATAAATGCATGGCTTTACATGAATTGAGATGCATAAGCTTTATGAATTTATTTAGCTATGAATATGATGTAGACTCTATCTAGGTTGATAAGAGGTTGATCATATATTAAACTTGGTGGAGGACCCTAGGACTTGAAGTCCTTAACACTCATATATTAAATTTGGTGGAGGACCCTAGGACTTGAAGTCCTTAACACTCATATATTAAACTTGGTGGAGGACCCTAGGACTTGAAGTCCTTAACACTCATATATTAAACTTGGTGGAGGACCCTAGGTCTTGAAGTCCTTAACACTCATATATTAAACTTGGTGGAGGACCCTAGGACTTGAAGTCCTTAACACTCATATTATAAATTGGTGGAGGACCCTATGACTTTAAATCCTTAACACTCATATTATAAATTGGTGGAGAACCCTAGGACTTGAAGTCCTTAACACTCGGATTATAAATTAGTGGAGGACCCTAGGACTAAAAGTCCTTAACACTCAAATGTAAATTGGTGGAGTACCCAAGGATTATGTTATCCTCAAAACTCATAGATTATGATATTGAAATAAGAACAAGGAGGAGTCCTATACACTTATAAGTATATGGGTGGGTTGGGGTTTTTAGTCAAGAATATTGACTATTACTATTTTCCCCAAATAAAACGGTGATCTGCGGATCAAGTATTTTCCAAGTGTATATATATATATATATACTATTGAGTATTTCTTAACTTGGGGGAAACGATTATGTACATAAGTATCACCCTATGTTTGGGTCTTATACTTGAAATGCTAGTTATTTTATATTTAGCCTACTACTCGCTCGGTACTTGTACTGACCCCTTCGAGTGGCCCACCATTTCCAGGTTGAAGCTAGGGCTTGCTACCTGCACCTTTCTACGGGTGATATCAAATTCAAGGAAGACGTGGTTCGTGCTTCCTCATGTTCTTTCAAATTACTAAACATTGCTCATGGATAATTTTATTTGTTTCAAACTACTTTGGGCTTGCATGCCCGTGTTATTGGCTGGATGTGGCCTATGAATTACTGCTGAATATTTCCGCTATTCAATGGTTTAGGTTGTGATGTTGTTATGCTTGTTTACTACTGGGTATGGATGGATTGTTTTATCGAACGCCTTGTATGATTAAGTGAGGTTGACCCACGGTGACGTCACTTAAGAATCTCTGTTGCCCATCCAGCTCTATGTTTTCACTTAATTTAACAACACATGTGGTCATTGGATTGCTCCTCCTTATTTCAGCCTCATAACACCAGATTTTTTGAAGTAGTCGTCTTCTTCACCTCTAAGCAACCTTTTAGCCTTGCTCATTGCTCTATAAGCTTGCCTTTGAGTCACATGAAACCTTTCATCAGTACATACCTTTTGCCTGAACTCTTTGTTCTTCGAGTTGGAGTGACTTTTGATCTCCTTTAACCACCACCTCTTAACAACCTTTGTTGAGTTAACCATTTTATTGTGATACACCCAAGAGCACCCTTCATGTGTTCTGTGATACTGTAGTATCCTCCAAGAGTGGGAATTTGCTACCTTTCTAAGGTTAATTCTCCATGGACAGTCTAAGTGCTTGCATTTGACAACAACTCTTTCCTTATCACTTTTTGAAAACTTTAGGTCCTTACCTGTGTTAAAAGCATGATTCTCAACTGCTTCTTTAAATTATTTCTTGGTAGCAAAGGCCAGTCCCGACTTGAAGGTAGGATTTTGCATATCAGTCCGGGCACATAAATCAGTCCACTTATCACCATCAGAACCAGAACCATGAATGGAAGCATCATCTTCAAAGTTTGGTTCAAGATCTACCAATGATGGATGGTTTTCTATGTTTTCTTGTTCAGTGTTGGTGTGCAGCCCTCCATACTCAGCTGTTGGATCAATGTTATTGGAAAAATCACTATCATCTTTAGAAACAAAGTCCCCTAGATCTGAATCTTCATAATCCCCAGAAAATCTTCTAACTCCTCACTGTAAGCAAAATCACTGCCAGAGAAGTCATCATCACCATCTCCACCTTCATCCTCTTCTTCTAAGAAATTTCATTCTTCTAACTCAACCCAAATCTCCACAACTCTACCCACATTTCCATTATTCACACAGGCCCAAATCTCCGAGTCACCTGTCAATTCTTCTAATGAAAAATCTAAATAGGAAAACGCCCTTCTTACTTTATCAGTGCAACCAAGTTCTTGTAGTTTCTCTTTCAGGACAATTAGACCAAACTCATCACATCTAGATAGATCGCGAAACAGATGAGTAGTGCCTTCCTTGTAAGCAGGTCTGGCAGTGCCATGGACTTTTCCTCCGTACAACAGCTTCAGACTAAATGTAGTCTCACATGGGGCTGTTTAAAAAAAGGCATTCAATGTGGTAAGTCAATCATTCAAAGTGGTACACACAGCCACATAATAAATACATACACAATACAAACATCGAAAATACAATTTTTTCAAAGTACACTACACACAAACCATTAGATAAAGTTAAAAAGGAAAAATAATTTGGTCCCATTTGTCAAATCCAAAGAGATAAAGGGAAAAGAGAATCTCACTGCAGATAAACCCTACCCTACCTTCTCCCACAGCATAAAAAAAACCTTTTGTGTTTGTCTTTATCACTTCACCTAATTTTCTTCCCACATCATTCATACGCAACTTCACAAAATTTCTTACCCAAATTAGGTTAGAGAAATTTCTTACCTTTCGGGTTGTCTTCCACACTCGTCCCTTCTCCATGTCCTCTTCGCCCCATTCCAATTGTTGGAACTTCAGTAGTTCACGTTCTCATCCTTAGATTACATTCTAGGGCTCCTCACACCCGTTGAAGGGGAAATGGAAATTACAAAGTGTATAGTCGAAGGAGAGAGGCTTAGGTGATAGTTAGCTGTTTAAAAAGGACTTGATTTTGCTAAAATAATCTTCATTAAAAGCTAAAATTAGTAACCCCGTCGGACTTATCACCGGAAGGACGAGGAGTGGTAACGGGAGAAAACGATGGGATAAGATGTGGCGAAATCAGAAGTATGGTACAAAATGTGGAAGTAGCATAATAGTCCCGGGACCAAAAGTGGATTTTTTTCCTAGATAATATATGTACTCATTCCCTTTCACAACGGAAGTCACGCTTTTTTCTTTGACTTTTATAAAACAAAGTAAGGGTTTTTGGTAAACAAGTCTATATCAAAACGGTGTTAAAACACTAACTTTTAACATTCAATAAATTTCTTTCCTTAATATGTCAGAAGGAGTGTATATTTTCAAATAAGTCCTTGTAATTTTCAATATTTGTAAGGGCATCCCATAATTTTTTAATGTTTATAAAGAATTGTACATGTACCTGATTTTTTTATTTTGTCATATCTCATGTCCAGTTCCGCTTTCCGCGTTCTGATGTATGTGCTACATAGACAACAACAGCAAACCAACCACAGTCACTCAAAAAAGAAAACAACCACATGTTTAAATAAATAGTCACTAAATAGTACTCCATAACAGAATCGAACAATTTCAAGATACTTAAATAACTCTACCAAGTCCGGGTGATATTGAGTATGTAAAGAAAGGTTGCAAAAAATTACTTAAATGGCACGCACCCTTCACTTAATGCACTCATTTTTCTTAAAACTCTTACCAGCACGGAGGTGATTCTGGAGGAGGACAAGCTCTACCATTATCTACGCACCCCAAAACAAAGCAATCAGAAATCCTTGACCAGACGAAGCTCGTCGGGACACCACAACATCTTCTCCACATCATGGGAGACAAAACAACCCGGAGCACCAGTGTCCGAGGAAATTGTTGGGTGTGTTTCGAAAAACAAAGAAAATAATTAATAAAAAATAATTTAATAAAATGACTAAAGAAAAACAGAAAGTAGATGAAGCAGAAATTAGCCAAACGAATTGTTAGGAGCATTGCAATGACACACGATACGATGTCCTTAAAAACGTATTCGTTGCCTCCCGAGGTGTTAGGAGCATTGCAATGATCGTTTCCCACGATACGATGACTACGAACAATTGTTTGAGCACTCAAACGAATTGTTCCGGCAAACGAGAACAAGTATGAACATGGAGGAATGTTTTCAGAAGCTAGGGGTGTTTTCACTGAAGAAATACGTGAAGATTGTATTGTGTGCGTTGTTTTTGTTGGAAACCACCTGCAGCTATTTATAGGGATGATTTGTTGTGCGTTAATGACATTTTTAATGGACATGAACTTAGACATCAATGTCCAGCACGTTGGCATTGATTTCGTCCATAAATGCATGAACGTTGGGCATTTATAGAGTTGTAACGCCAGCAGCTGCTCTATTGCGGGCGTGAGAGCAGCCGCCTGCTCTAGTGAGGAGAGCAGCAGTCTCGACCTGAAAAAATAGGAACGTTACGAGAAGAAACAAAAATTAAATCTTATCTCTAGAAGATAGATTTTCGAACAACATTCGTGTCCGCAGATCTCGCCCGCACACTTAAGTCACGATTTTTCTTCTCCGTTTTCGGGATTTGATTGGCACCCCTCTGCGCGTGAAAAGAGCCTTTCCACCTAAGAATCTTAACTCCTTCAAACGGGGATCCCTTTATAAGAGGGTGAAAATCCCTTGGGTTTTCCGGTGTGGGATAAACACACTAGAAACCCATTATTTTATTAGTTTTTTCCATTTTCGACGAGTGAACTTCGAAAATCAATTTCTCATTCACCCGTTATCCGTTTTGAGTGTACCACATATTGAATTGTAGCCCTTAGCAAGGAAAATCCGAAACCACTCTGACCCGACCCAAATCGGAAGTGGACCCCACTCAAAAATTGCCCCAAAAACCCATTTAATGCAATTTTTTAACACATTTTCCAACAGAAATATCTATAAAAAAAGAGAACAAACATAACCACCAAAGAAGAATTGTCCAGCTGGATCGTACCTCTACCAACGGTCTCTGCTACCTAGAATAAGACACAGAATTTGCTATCTGATTAGATACATTGTTCGACCTCTTTAAGCTTTACATGAATTGGGAGGTTGGACGACAACTGTGTTGGGTGAATTGCGTATTTAATCGGAAAATAATGAAATTATTTAAATAAATAAACTAATAGACAACTAAAAACCAGAAACAAGAAGGGACAAAAAGTCAAAACTTTTGCAGCGCACAATTTCCTTAAAACGCATCCGCTGCCTCCACGGTGCTAGGAGCGTAGCGACGATAGTTTCCCAGAATACGATGTCTACGAACAACCGTATGAGCACACAATTAGTTGTTCCGGTGAACGGAAACAAAGCAAGATCATTGAGGAAATTTTAGAGAGCTGGAAGTGGTTTTAACCGAAAACGTATGTGTTAACTATGTTGTGTCGTGTGTTGTTGCAAATCACCTACGAGTTATATATAGGGATGAATTTGTTGTGTGTTAAGTGAGTTTTAATGGACCTAAGGATGTTTTTCCTTGGACTGTAGTTTCTCCCAGACCAGACCAGATCAGACCAGACCAGCCCAAACCAGACTTGGATAGTTATAAAAATACAAAGAAACTAGACCAGACCAGACCAGTTCAGACCAAACCAGACCAGAACAGACCAGACCAGCAAATTACAGTCCAAGTAAAAACATCCTGAACGTTGGACGTAAATGACCAGAACGTTGGACATTAATATGTCGAAAAACCGTTGATTTAAAGATGCATTAAAGGAGAAGACCGTTAGGAATTAAAGGCCGTAACGACTCAAAATCGTTTTAGTGCGCAACCAGAACTGAACCGCTTTTGGTGCGGCCAGAACAGTTCTTATTCGAACAAAACAGAAGCGTTGTTCTGACGCGGACAGAACAGAAGCGTTCACCCGGCCTGTTGATTCTGGAGAAAAATAGGAATGTTACGGGAATAAACAAAAATCAACTCTTATCCGCAGGTCGCCCGCGCACGCAAGTCACAATTTTATTCTCCATTTTCGGGATTTGATCGGCATCCCCTGCACGTGATGAGAGCTTTTCCACCTAGGAATTTTAAGTTCTTCAAAGAGGGTAATCGTCAGGTTTTTTAACTAATCGCTTTCATTAGCAATTTGAAATAAAATGTCAGTAACTTAGCTGTTTGCAATTAGTTTTTACTACGTATGATAGACTATAAGTATAGAGAGAAGTGAGAGCTAAAGAGAGAAGTGCAGTAAATGCTTTGTATTAATGATTTTGTCAACCCCTGTAATTACTCCCAAGGGAAGTATTTATAGAGAAAATTAGGGCTGGGCTACCAAGTCTTGGGCTTGGGAAGCCCATTTACAATAGGCCACTAATGGGCCGGATACAAAGTGTGTAGAAATGATTAAGTATAAAATCCTATTCTGGAGGCTATCTATGGCCGACGAGGGCATGGCCGACGGGGTCACCCGGTTCTCCTGGCTTCTGGATCACATTCTGAGTAGACTTCTTTCTGGCCATTGGAGGTCATCTGGCCGACGAGGGTCCCACCAGGTGATCGCCTTCTGTTCTCCTGAGTATGTGGGCCCTGAGGTCCAGGCCCATATACTCCATCAACGTAAAATGACCATTGACGACATGAATTTAAGGTTTATATATTTTACTTAATTTTATTCCTTTTGTTTTAAATAAGTACTAGATAAAGTTTTAAAAATCACATTTATATTTATTCTAAATACATACTAACCTTATCATTTTAGCATACATATGTACATTAACGCGAGCACACACATATAAATTCATATATTTTTAGCATTAATATTTTAAACATGACTATTTATTAGTTTTTTTAAAAATGTACTTCATTTTGTTAACCTTTTTAACTAATCACTTTCATAGTTTCATGAGCGGTTTGAAATAAAATGTTAGTAACTTAACTATTTGCGATTAAAAGTTAAGATGTAAAATGACCATTAAAGATATCAATTTGAAAGTATATATATTCAACCTAGCTTAACTTTGTTTATTTTTAATAAGTCTTGGAAAAAGTTTTAAAATACATATTTACTTTTATTTTAGATAACTATGGTTTAGTTATTTTTTAAAAAACTGATAAATAGTCAAATGGAGTAGAATTTTGGAGTAGATTTTTTGAATGCAGTAGCTTTTTAAAAAACTAATAAATAGTCATATTTAAAATGGGAAAGTTCCCGAAATAGGACTAAAACAGTTTGAAAATTCCAAAATAGGACTGTCATGTTTTTTATTCCCAAAATAAGACTAATTACTGCCATGTTTAGAAAGTACTGCCATGTTTGAAGTCTGGTACTGACAAAACATGGCAATAATTAGTAATACTTTGGGAATAAAACATGGCAACCATATTTTGAAATTTTCAAACCGTTTTAGTCCTGTTTCGGGTAATATTCTCTATTTAAAATATTTCTTATAATACTAAAAGAATATGAATTTATGTGTGTGCTCTCGTTAAAGTACATATGTTAAAAATGGTAATGTTAGTAGTTATTTAAACATGCCTCTATTCATATCAAAAGATTCAAGATCATTACATCAAGCAAAGAGAAAATAAAACAGACATCAAGTGAAACTCCAACAACTACGACTGTAACCCTATGATGAGACTTTGTGACGGTCACCCCTGAGAGGGCAACATGAAACGCTAACCATGTACTGGGCTTGACACAGCCAAAACTATTCCCATAGATCCAACCATACCCAATGACATAAAGAGAGACAAAAAACTCAAACAAACTGTCAAAACCAACAACATAAATGGACGCAAGAAAACAAATAACAAACAGATAAAAACTACAAGAAAAACATTCATGAACCCTAGCATCTCGTGCATCCCATGGTGGCGGTTCAGGAGGAGCTCGTACCGTTGCTTGATTGATACCCGCTCTCAGTAGCGTTCCTGCCGTATGACCCAAATCCATGCCATCGAATGGAACGTTCAACCTCTCCACGCTAACCATGTCTCGATCATCCCTACGTCTCTCTCCCGCTTCTACCACCATCTTCTCGGTACCACGATCATCCATCCCGAGCTGCGTCACAACCACGACAATCCGGCGCAGAACCGCGTCAATTGAAAAGAAGCGCCGCACCAAGGCGGCGAAACACAAACCCTACGCGAGAGTTCTCGTTAGGGAAAAGTCCGCTCGTGTTAGTAGTCATTTAAATTAACGTACATAAATTTTTTAAAACTTTTCCATAACTTATTGAAAATAAATGAAATAAAATAAAGTTAAATGTATAAACTTTTAAATTCATATTCTTAATGGTCATCTTACGTCTTAAAAGCTAAATACAAACAACTAAGTTATTCACAATTTATTTTAAACCACTAATGAAGACTTGAGTGCAAAATTAAACAGGACTTAATCATACTAATTTTCCAAAATTAAGACTACAGATTAGCATAAGACTTAAGTGCACCTGCTTTGACCAAATTGCCCTTGCTTTTAAATTCCGTAGCAGACCACGTCTCCGTTTGGATCAGATTTCCTTTGAAACGCGCGCAAGGCCTCACCTTCTCAACATAAAAAATTGTAGAAAGATTAAACAGAAAAAGACATCTGAGAGTAAGCGATTCTGAAGTTGCATTAACGCAGAAGGTCACCAGGTATTCTGCAAAACTTTTGAAGAAACCAGATCAGTGTAGAGAAGTCTATGCTTGTTCACACCTCTTTTGGGTAGATGGTCACATCCAGGATGGAGAGAGGCTAAGAGGGCCCTGCTTTGCTTGAAACGTGCCTTACAGATCAAATGCCAAGTGCATCCCGAGGCAGCAGTCGATCACTGGATCAATGACACTGTTCATTGGAAATTTGCAAACACTAGACAATACATAGACAGGAAGTAGTCAGTAAATAGATAACAAGTTCTGATAATAGCTCAATAGTAGACAATACATAGACAATAAGTAGTCATAAAACAGACAATAAATTTTGATAATAGCTCAATAGCAGAGCAGACAACGTAAACTGAGAGGATATTGAACTTGACCTTGAAATTGGGAGGAAGAGGCTTATTAGGATCATCACATGGAGGATATTGAACTCGAATTCACGGGAATAACAGAATAAGGGGGAATAGGGGAGGAGTCGCTGTAATCCGAATAGGAAGGGTAGGAGTAGTTCTCCATGGCAGTGATGGTTGGGAAATTAATTTGTTGGCCTTTGTGTGTGTTTAGGGTTTCAGCGATGATGAGCAACGACCTCTCTGACGACGATGAACAACAGTGAACTTAGATGTAGCTTGTGACGGTGAGGCATAACGTGATTCGATTTCCTCTGGCGTGTCTTCTCCGTGTTTGCCCTACAATGAAGAAGGGTAAAAATATAATGGAAAACAACAATAATGTTTTCTAAAGTAAAACTATATAAATCTCACGGATGGAAAAAACATAATGAAGTTTTCCTTTTATAAAGATAGTATGTTTTGATCTTATCAATACCAATTTTTTCATGTTCTTCCCTATCAAAGTATCAATACAAAATACAAAGTTTTTTCACTACTATCTAAGACCTCGAAATGCATACAATACTCACACCCAGTCTGTTTTTCACTTTTTTGAGAAATCCATACACACAAAAATACTAAAATGAGATAAATATGTGAATATGATATAAATATGAGGGGACAAAACTGATACGGAGTATGAGAAAGATTTAATTAATTATCAGTCCTAAAACTAGACGGTTTCTCCCTCTCTCTCGCTGCGTTTTTTAATAAACATAAAAGGGCCGTCTCTCTCTGACCAGTAAAGTAGGGCTTCTCCTCCGACGCCAGTCCTGTACTTTTCCTTCTGTTCACGGTGCACTGCTGTGATCTATCTTACGCCGTCAGAGGTAAGGTCCTTATCACACGCCGTAATTCCATTTTTCTTTGATATTTCTCCCTCGGAAACCTACCTGACCAAATTAAGGCACAAGTTTGGGAATTTTTATCTCTTACTTTCCGATTTGTTGATCGTTATAGACGCATTCTGTTCGATTGTTGATTAAGCCGGGGTTAGTGTTTTGCTAGGTTTTTGCCGTTTGCTGCACGATCCATCGGCGAGTGATTTCGTGAAAGATTTGTTCTTGGGACGCACGGGGGAATCTCGAGTTAACTGCTATTTGATGCGTTGCCGTCGCTTCGGATCAGTTAGGCCAATTAGAGATTCGTGTCTGGCTCTGAGATGGCCAATTCTGGCGGTGCCGGGACCAAGTTTGTATCTGTGAATCTGAATAAATCTTATGGACAGCCTTATCAGCGTGCTAATCAATCTTACAGTGGGTCTTATGGTCAGGCTGCAAGCAGTCGAGGTGGTCGGCCAGGTAGTGGCGGAGGAGGAGGGGGAGGAATGGTTGTTTTGTCACGGCCCAAGAGTTCACAGAAGGTTGGAACTAAATTATCTGTTCCACCCCCCCTGAATTTGCCGTCATTGAGAAAAGAACACCAGAAATTTGATGCATCTGGACCAGGAATTGGGGCAACCAGTGTTGGTGGATCTGGCAATGGGACAAAAACTTCTTCTGGCGTGGGCTGGACAAAACCCGCTCCTGCTATTGGGTTACAGGGGAAGGATGGTGATACTCAAGTAGTTGAAGGCATGGACCGCTCTGGATATAGGGTTGATGGCTTGAATCATCATGAAAGTGGTGCTTATATGCCACCTTCAGCTCGTTCTGGTGGAATTGGATCTTCACTTCCTGTTTGTACCAAACATTTACCCCCAGCAACAGAGAAAGCAGGCGTTTTGTGGGGTGAGGACTTCCCTTCTCTGAAGGCCGCTTTGCCTGTCCCTTCAGTCCCTTCTCATAAACAGGACAGTTCCAATCAAAAGCAAAAACTAGACGAGGAATACTCCAATCAGGCAAATCACAGTTCTGGTTCACTTGATATGCGCCCTCATGGTCTTGCTGCCCGCCAATCGATTGAGAATAGACCGGTGGAGAATGGTGTTGGTGGCCATGATCTGGTCTGTCCAAGCAGATCTGACCATTCATGGAAACAAGAAGATTACTTCACAGGTCCACTGCCGTTAGTTCGAGTGAATCCGAGGTCTGATTGGGCTGATGATGAGCGTGACACTGGGCATGGTTTTGTCGACAGGAGCAGTAGAGACTCAAGAATGGTGAAAAGTGAAAATTACTGGAGCAGTGATTTTGACATGCCCAGAACTAGCGTTTTACCACATAAACTACCTAATGTTAATCAGTATGAAAGGTGGGGTGGTCAAAGAGACGATGAAACTGGAATTGTTGTTTCCAGTGAAGTCATTAGAGGAGGGGATACTTATCATAGGGACTCGAGAACAGAATGCAGGGACGGAAACCTGCGGAAATCCTCACCTCTCCCGAGAGTTGGGAATGTTCCGGAAGCTGTAAACATCAGAAATGCTGTTAGCTCGAGAGTATTTGCACTTAACAAGGATACGGGGAAAGAGAGCAAGTATTTTCCACCACAGTTAGGAGAAACAGCAAACCGTGACTCCACATTTGGAACCAAGGAAGCAATTCATTCATCAGATGTGCATAAGCATTGGAGCAATGATAGAGTCTCATATAACAGTCGAGGCATTGACCGATCTAACAGATTCGGCTACCAAAACAGTAATGGACACAAGCCTTCATTTACTTCACCTGGTAAATCTGTTGCTGTATCTGTCCCCGTACCCAATCATGGGCGTGAAAAGTCTGTGTTTTCAAGACATGAAAAGCCATATATTGAGGACTTCGGGTCTGCAGGGTTTGATGAAAGGGACATCCTGTCAGGGGGTCTTGTCGGGGTCATCAAAAGGAAAAAGGATGTAGTTAAGCAGACTGATTTCCACGACCCTGTCAGGGAGTCATTTGAGGCCGAACTTGAAAGAGTTCAGAAGTTGCAAGAGCTTGAACGACAGCGAATCATAGAAGAACAAGAAAGAGCCTTGGAACAAGCTCAGAAGGAAGAAGAAGAAAGACAACGGCTTGTTAGGGAGGAAGAAGAACGGCATAGAAGGTTGGAAGAAGAAGCCCGAGAAGCTGCCTGGAGGGCAGAGCAAGTGCAACTGGAGGCTATTAGAAGAGCCGATGAGCAGAAGGCTGCTAGAGAAGAGGAGAGGAGGAGGCTTTTCCTAGAGGAAGAGAGGAGAAAACAGGCTGCTAAGCAGAAGCTTCTAGAGTTGGAGGCTAGGATTGCAAAAAGGGAGGCCGATAGAGGAAAATGTGACCCTTCAATTTCGACCACCATTCCAGACGAAAAACCATCTGTTGCTGTGAAGGAAAATGAGGCTTCAGATCCAGATAACTGGGATGAGAGTGAAAGGATGGTGGAGCGGCTAACAACTTCTATATATCCTGAGGCACCTGTTCTGAGCCCATCTGCCGAGATGGGTTTGAGGCCTTATAATTCAAGAGACAGTTTTTCTGATTTCGCTGATGCTGGAAAACCTATTAATTCATGGAGAAGGGATGTGTTTGAGACTGGTAGTGGCTCACGTTTTGAACATGATTCTGGTCACCTCAGCCCACGAAGAGATGCATCTGGTAGGGGGGTCAGATTAGCTCCTCAGAAGGAGTTTTATGGAGGGAGTAGTTACATGTCTTCTAGGACTCTCATTATGAAAGATGCGATGCAAGAAGCTTTTGTGGATGACTTTGGAGAGCCAAAAGAAGAAGATAGGTGGAACTTTTCGGAATTTCATGATAATTTTGAGGAAAAGTATAATGATATTGGATGGAGGCAGGGCAGTTCTCGTGGTGGCAATTCTCGTTTCCCTTATCCAGGCCAATCATCATACCATAATTCTGAAACCGATGATCATTTCTCTTATGGTAAGTCAAGATATTCGATCAGGCAGCCACGTGTGCTCCCCCCTCCCACCCTTTCAACTTTGCAGAGGCATTCATTCAGGGGTGAAAATGAAATTGCTGTGACTTCAGAATTTGCAGGCAGTAATAAAAACATGGAACCTACTGAAAGTTATGGCGACCATCTTGAAAGAAGTGGCACATCACTAGTTGTTGATCTACAGCAAAACAGCTCTTCCAGAGAAGAGAAGTTGGTAAAAGATATGGGCTCGAGATGCGATTCACAATCCTCACTATCAGTTACAAGTCCTCCAAATTCTCCACCCCATCTCTCTAATGATGAGCTGGATGAATCTGGTGATTCTCCTGTTGTATCTACTGCAGCAGGGGGGCAAAACGTCACATTCTCTGGAACTAAGCCCTTCATGAAAGATGTTTCCAGAAAAGAAGATGTTATGAGAACAGCTTCAAGCTCTATTTCCATTGCCGAGGATGAAGAATGGACTATTGAAAACAATGATGATTTGCCACGGCAAGAGGAGTATGACGATGAGGAAGACGGTTACAGGGAAGGAGATGATGAACTTCTCAATGAAGATGACTATAACGTTGACCTAAACCAGGATTTGGAAGGTATGCACCTCGGAGACAGGGGTTCATCACCTAATTCACACAATTTGGTTTTAGGCTTCAATGAGGGAGTTGAAGTGGCCATACCTAGTGATGATTTCGAGAGGAATTTAAGAAATGATGAGAGTATATTTGACAGAGATGACTCTTATGTTCATAATAGTATCCCTGAAGAACAGGGAGCTATAAATTGTGTCCAAGTTGATGATAAGTCTTATCAACCTGCTGCAGAAGGTTCGTCGCAGTCAGGTTCTGATTGTGAAAATGAAAGGGCTGTGCAGGAAGCTGTAAAGGGGCCTGCTATTGTTCCACACACTTCAAACACTTCTAATATTTTAGATGGTGTTGATGCTCCTAGTGGTGCACTTTCTTCTGCCACAAGTCAAGCAGATTTACCCGTTAAACTTCAGTTTGGACTATTTTCTGGTCCAACATTGATACCATCTCCTGTGCCTGCAATTCAGATTGGTTCTATACAGATGCCTCTTCACTTGCATCCACCAGTTGGCACATCTCTTGCGCATATGCATCCATCACAACCTTCATTTTTCCAGTTTGGCCAGTTCAGGTATTCACCTCCTATCTCCCAAGGAATTTTGCCAGGGACAGCTCTACCAGTGTCTTTCATTCAGCCAAAGCTACAAAGCAATAAATATAATGTGAATCAATGTAATGGAGGTTCCCGTGGGCAGTCTCACAGAGATGATTCAAAACTAGATTCATCATCGGTAAGAGCTGCAGGGAACAATGCTCAGACACTTGTGATCAACTCTGAGGTTTCTGGTCATACTGAGACCAAGGAACAGGATAGTGTAAATATCCAGAGTAATCTGGAATCATCCAAGGGGCAGAATGTACCGACTGTAAGGCGGGTGATTTCTGGTGGATTTAAGTCTCAAGGTTCATTCTCTGGCACAAAGGGTAAGAGGTTCACTTATGCCGTTAAAAATAACAGTGCTAGGTCAACTTCTGATGCTTTTGAGACTTCTTTCTCAGATTTTAATGGGTTTCAAAGGAGACCACGACGAACAGTCCAACGGACAGAATTTCGAGTCCGGGAGAATGCTGATAAGAGACAGTTTTCTGGTGCTCTCCCAGTTAATGATATTGGTTTTGATGATAAGGCAACATACAGTGGAAGGTATGGCGGGTTTTTTACAAGAAGTGGATCTAAGAGAGGTTCAATGCCTAATAAATCCATGAAACACACTGTAGAAGGTGAAAAGTCTAGTCAGGGAAGCAATGGTTCTCGGAATATTGCTTCTATGAAGGATCATGTTATTAAGAGGCAGAGTGGTCTTTCTAATATTCGGGAGGGAAATTTGAAGAGGAATAACATATATGAGGAGGATGTTGATGCTCCGTTGCAGAGTGGAGTTGTACGAGTTTTTAAACAACCTGGTATTGAAGCCCCTAGTGATGAAGATGACTTTATTCAAGTGAGGTCCAAAAGGCAAATGCTGAATGACCGCCGGGAACAGAGAGAGAGAGAAATCAAAGCAAAATCCCGGGCCTTAAAGGTTCTAATGATGCATATAATATTTCAGCTACTTCATGTTTAGGTTTACTGTCTAGTCATATTTTAGTTCCATTTTTCAGCTAACTGACTATGTTTATTAATTTATCTTGTTTGGCACAGCAACCACGTAAACCTCACATTGCCAGACAAAACAATGCAGCTTCAACCAGCTTAAATAAGGCATCTGTACATATTTCCTTGAAAACACACTCTGCCTTTGCTGCGACTGAGGGCAAAGGTTCAACCAACAAGCCTGAAGCCATAAGTTGTTCAGCCAATCTCTTGCAGCCTATCACTCAAATTTGTACTCCTGCCATAGATGCTGGAACTGAATCAGATATCAGATCAAACAAGTATGCATTTTCTGTATTAGTTCTGTTAGAGGCATTAAGGGTGTGTATGGTTTAAGGAATGGGAGGTGGACAGAGGGAAAGGTATGGAGGAGAAGGGAGTGTTTCTTCTTCTTCTTCTTCTTCTTCTTCTTCTTCTTCTTCTTCTTTGTATGGTTGTGTTGAACTCGGGGTGGGATTTAGATTCCCTTTTCAAGACCCCCCTCCCCCAAATATGAAGCAGAGGAAAATATGGGGAGGGAGAACATAGACCTCTCTCTTGCAAAATTTCTTAACCAAATGAGAGGATGTGAGAATTGTCATTTCCCTCCTCTCTCATAGAATCAAACCAAACACACCCTAACTGTTATTTTTAAATGATATGATGCTCATTTATGGGGTTTTAAAACTTTTATTT
Organism: Cuscuta europaea; assembly: GCA_945859875.1. Lineage (NCBI taxonomy): Eukaryota > Viridiplantae > Streptophyta > Magnoliopsida > Solanales > Convolvulaceae > Cuscuta > Cuscuta europaea. The sequence continues at coordinate 20,422,407 of CAMAPE010000017.1, read as the reverse complement.
TCTCATATTTACCAGATCTCTTAAAGCCCCCCCTGCTACTGTCGTATCTGGTAGTGGAAGCGATGGAATGAGCTTGATGTTTGAGGGAAACAAATGTGAAGGTGCTGTTATGTCAATGTCTTCAAAGTCCTGGTGCACTCCATGTGTGAACCAACAAGTTAGTACAAAAACCAAATCCATCATATTACTGTAAAAGACATTTGTTTAAAATGTCTGCCCTACTGCAGTTTGAACGTTGCTGCTTTCTACTCCCTGATGCCAAATTCAGTCTATTGAGACATATACCCCCTCTAATAAAAGAGCCCTTTTTAAGAATTTTGTGCCCAAAAAATGGAGCCCAAGTAGCTCTAATGGTTTTAAGAAACTACTTCTATCATTCTGGGAATTAAGTTTTATTGGTATACAAGTGACCTTCATTACTTGTAAAATCTGATTAAGTTTACTAAAAAGAAAGTTGCCCACTTGCACCTTGTTCTAACATTACCTCTTTTCAGACGTATTATAGTACTAGTACGTCAATGAACCTATTGTTTTCATGAACCTATTGTTTGCACCTTATGCCAACTTAAATTCTTGTTAAGCGTGTACCTTAAAAGCGTATATCGAGTACCAGTACTAGTTAGCGTTTTTTGTTTTAGCTCAGTATCCCACTTAAGGAATCAATTGTTTTCATGATGCTGTTTAATTTACTACTGTTTAAAAGATTCTCTCACTTACTCATGGATAGGTTTTAACATTGACACAGAGCCAGCTTGAGGAGGCTATGAAGCCAGTGAAATTTGAGACACAAGATTCTTGTTCTACTTCGGGGAGTCATATTAGTAGTTCAGTTAGCGAGCCTGCCTTACCATCATCATCAATTATGATGGCCAATGACAAGTCTTCCTTTTTGCTGACAACAAGTCCAATTAACTCTCTGCTTGCTGGAGAGAAAATCCAATTTGGTAAATGTTTTTTATTAACTGTGGAGATATTTCTGCCACTAACTGCTCCATTTGGATTAAGGTGAATCTAGATGAATTTAGTGATTTAGGTAAGTAAGTAATAAGATTCACTTCTTTTAAGGATTTTTATTGATACCATTACCCTAAGTTAACTGGTATAAATCAATCATCTCGATTCTCCCTATTTTGCTTTCACCCAAACTCAGGGGTTGTATCTTATATTTTTAATAATAAGTGTCTTCAACCCAGACAAGGTTAAAACAACATTCACTAGATAGAACTATATTTTCTAAATATTTTTTCTAAACTTTCTCCTAATTTAGGTTATGTTTAAAGTTAACCGTAACCGAGTTAAATCTCAACTCAACCCAAATGGAGCATTAAAGATAATATCATCTAACATATGGTTTGATTAATTGTCATTTGCCAGGTGCTGTTACATCCCCAACAATTCTCCCTGTTAGTACCCGTGTTGTTTCACATGGGATCGGAGCTCCGGGTTCCAAGCGGCCTTCTGATGTACAAATATCCCACAATCTTTCTGCAACTAAGAATGATTGTTCTCTCTTTGACAAACTCCCAAATGACTGCTCTGTGAGCTTACAAGATTGTGAGGCAGAAGCTGAGGCAGCCGCATCTGCCGTTGCTGTTGCAGCCATCACTAATGATGAAGGTGGGGAGAATGGACTTGGTTCCGTAACAGCTTCAGAAGCTAAAAAAATATTTGAAGGTTTGGGATATTGATTGAATTCATCTTTCTTTTCCTTTTCCTCTTGGGGGGCGTTACATTTACCTCCCTTGAGGTTGATCAAATTACAATGGGGCCTGATACGTTTTTATAAATTACAAGTGGAACCTTCTGCCAGTCAACTTTTTTCCTGAATTGAACCTTGATACCAAAGCATGATAAGAAATTGTGGTATTAGCAGGAATTAATATAATTTTGGATCGTTCTTTACTACATCCTTTTGAATATTATATTTACGTTGTTTTTAAAAATGGGGACAAATTTTTATGAGTAATTTAGTCGTGGGTAATACTCAATTCCATCTAACACTAATGTTTTACTACCTCCGTCTTACTAATATTGGGACGGAAGGGAGTGATGTGGTTTTTAAGAAAAGTAGAATTATGTGGTCGATAATGAGTTGATAAAGTGGGAATAAAATAAGTGAATTAGAGCCACACAAATGTTACCAAATATGATACTACCTCCGTCCCATAAAATAAGTCCCATTTCAATTTGGATCGGAGTTTAAGAAAGTGGGAATAAAGTGGAAATGTATGGTTGTGGTTGAGTAAGAAAAAGGTAAATGAATGTTAGCCACACAAAACTTTCCAAAAAGGGAAATGGGAACATTTTTTTGGGACGGCCCAAAAAGGAAAGTGAGACTTATTTTATGGGACGGAGGGAGTATGAGACAATAATAGGGGGACATCCAAAAATGGAAAATGGGACAAGTATAGGGGGACGGAGGAGGGAGTATCATCTTTTGGGGTCACTAATGGAATATAAAGCCTATCAAGTGGTGTATTTGTAATTTTAATAAACCTGATTTATCATTTGGTAGTTTGACCAATCCTTGAAGAGAAATGTAATTAACCATTTTTAACCATTTCATGCAATTTTATTGTACTAATCATCATTAAAGTTTATTTATGTTTCTTATACCAGGAGGTCGGCAATTGGGAAGTCAATCAAGGGTTGAAGAACCACTATCAGTATCTCTTCCTGCAGATCTTTCTGTTGAAAACCATCCAATATCTTTATGGCCACGTGTATCCGACCCTCAGAATCCTTCAGGCCAGATGCTTTCCCATTTTCCTGGAGGACCACCGCCTTCTCACATCCCTATCTATGAGATGAATCCTGTCTTGGGTGGTCCAATTTTTTCCTTTGGGCCACATGAAGAATCAACTGTTTCCCAAACTCAACCCCAGAAGAGTACCGGCACAGGTTCAGGGCCTCTTGGTGCATGGCAACAGTGTCATTCCTCCATGGATTCATTCTATGGCCCCCCATCAGGGTTCACTGGCCCATTATATAGCCCAACTGGAAGAGTCCCTGGGGTTCAAGGTCCTCCTCCCCATATGGTGGTCTATAATCATTTTGCACCGTTTGGGCAATTCGGGCAGGTAGGTTTGAGTTTTATGGGCACCACTTATATTGCCTCTTCTGGCAAGCAGCACAACCCAAACTCCACTATGGTGGGGGGGATAAATGAAGGAGATGTGAATATCATAAGTTCCACACAGAGAAATGCATCGTCAGCACCTGTTCAACAACATCTTGCTCCTGGGTCACCTCTCATCCCTATGGCTTCTCCCTTGGCCATGTTTGATGTTTCTCCTTTTCAGGTAAATCCAGTACAGCTTAGTAGGTTACTAAGCCTTCTTTACATTCTCTGTTATTTGGCAATTAGGTGCTCTATGTTGATATAACTTTAGTGGAGTCTTTCAACAATAATAAATATAGTTGCTGTTCGTCACAGGAGTACTTTCTGAGTTGCCCTTGAATGACTAGAGCACTTGGATGGAAGGAAATATAATGTTTCTAAAAACAAACATAAGTGATCAAAATGTTACATGATCATATATATGTTGATCTTTTCTTTTTACACACATGCAAATACAACACACACATGTTTGTTTGTTGTATATGTGTGCCTGCGCATGCGTGGATACACACACAAACATACTAATACTAATCTACCCTGTTTGAAGTAGTTCTAGTGTTATATAATATAATATAATCGGGTAATTGATGATAATTGTGTTGTTATGCATTTATTAATTTTAATGTTTAATATAATAAGTTTGTTATTTTAAGAGTGTTTTCCTAAAATCGAATGAGAACCTTGATATGTGACCTTAAAAAGAGGCAAGTGAGAACGTAGAAATGGGACCGAGGGGGTCATATTTATATACTTATATGTTGTATGTATGTTATGTAAATATATGCAGTGAAGGAAGGAACCTAATGTTCTAACATACTGCGTGCTTTTAACAGTCTTCATTGATGTTTTTTGTTTTTACTCTTTTTTAAACCATTTGTCTCAGCCACCACCGCCAGACATGCAGCATTGGTCTAGCATGCACACATCAGCTCTTCACTCTGCTCCTATCTCTCAGCCACCTCAACAGCAGCAACAACAACAACAACCAGAAGCTGCTCCGTTTGACCAAGGGCGACACTCCGCTGACCAATCATTGAACGTCGTCAGTAGTAGGTTCCCGCCTGATTCTCTTGCGTCAACAACAGCACCTGAGAATTGTCCCAAGAAATTTCCTGCTCCATCATCAGTTAACAATAATTGTAATAATAGCAACAAAAATAATAATAGCCCAACAGCCCAGTTCATGGATCGTCTTGGTGGCCAATCTTCAGAGAATGCTGGAGCAAGTACCACCAGAGATATGGTTGGGAAGAGTGATAATAACAACAATAATAGAGTTGAACAAACCACAGCTACTACTACAAATGATGGGTTCAGTTCTCATCAAATGCCCCGACAACACAGGAATCCATCTTTACATCATCACCAGAGCCATTCTAGTGGTGGTTATAATGGTTATTACCATGACAGGGGGATGGGAAATGGGATTCCCCAAAGGAATAATGAGTGGTCCTATCGAAGAATGGGTTTCCATGGTGGTAGAAACCAGTCTTTTAATGGTGGAGATAGGGGTTTTTCTTCTACTACTAGAGTGAAACAGATATATGTTCCTAAGCAAAGCAATAGTGGGGGCGGCAGTGTGACTAAAACAGAGGGATAGGTGAGTGATTGTTCTTCGAGGGCTTTAAGGGGTTATTGAACTTGACATTTGATGTTATGCTGGGTGCTATGCTACTACTTGGTTTATCCAGTTCAAGTTTTACATATTTGCTAAGAATATGATGAATTTGTGTTTTTTTCGAATTAATCATTTCTGGCGTTAGATTTGGATAGGTGGTGTTAGATCACTTTTTTTGTTGTAATAGCAGAGCTATTTTTGTCAGGATTCAGTTCTGGAAAAGCTATTTATTGTTTGGCCCCAATTTTATTCGTGTTATAGTTCAGGCTGGTTTGATGGTGTTTTGGTTACCGTGGGTTTGATGATGATAAAGGGTAAAATCATATCAATTGTCTCAAAGTGTCAGATATTTTTAAAGTGGGAATAAAGTGAGAATTATGTGGTTGTGGTTAAGGAAAAAAGATGTAAACAAATGTTAGTTACAGAATACTTTCCAAAAGAGCATATTTTATTAGTAAATTAGTTGTTTTACAAGTCATATTTTATTAATTGTATTTTATTGCATTATGAATTTTAGGAGACGAATAGAGCATATTTTTTACACTAGGATAGTAATTGTTTTACAAGTCATGTGGTTGCATAATTACATTTATGAGCTATGACACCTGAGTTGCCCCATTTAAGGCCACACAATTAGGGATGAGGTAAAAATGGGGTACAATTTTGGGGTACCTTTAGTATTATTCATTAAACTAAGGCTATTGAGGGCGACAAAATGACAATTATTTCTTCAAACAATTACATATTTATGATTAAAATAAAAAATTATTTACAAAAATATGACTAATAACTACATTAATAAATTAATTATGTTATGTTCAAATTTTAAACTTAAATGATGGTGATTATATTGTACTTACTTTGTCTCATTTTATTTGTCTTACTGTCTCAAAATAAGTGTCATATTGCCCCTTTCTAGAAAGAAATATGTAGTCCACAACAACATTTCAATTTTATTTTTCCAAGCACTTTATTAATAGTTATGCCAATTTAAAAGACAGACATAAAATGAGATGAATGTATAGTAATTATTTTTCGTATTTACGTAAATAAGTTTTATTTTAGTAATATTTTTGAAAAAAATATGTCGTCAAGTTGTATCTTCATAGACAAATAACTTATCCGCAACAGGGACAAACATCCATATAGACACAAAAATTCATACAAGAAAAAAAATCTCAACTGAAATTAGGAAAATTTTGTGAAATAGAAGAAAATAATTTGAAGTTCTATAATTGTAACTTTATGTTGTTTTTACGATAAATAGAAGTGCATTAATCCTGAAATAATATTATCATAGTTCGGAACTATCACACGTTAATATCACAATACTAATGTCATAATTGTCTGCATTCTCTGAACATGATAATAATTACTCCTCTTTATTACATTTTTATTATATAATTTGACATTATTTTTACTCTATTTAGAAAAATTTCTTTGAAAATATTCAAAGATATTTTTTAATTAAAAAATGAAATTGAGTCGGGGGTCTATGCTATTTATAGTACGTAGTAGTAGTAACTTAAATACTTCACGATCTTTAAAACTGATGGAGTATTTGGCCCAGGAATCCCCGACCCATAAACTCTTATTATTCTAATGGAGGCCCAATAGGTCCAGGAAGCACAGCAGACCCAAATCACGGCGCCCCAAGTACTAAGCAACCCACGTGGCGCACTAGGGGTGCCTTCGCCCCCTGGCCGAAGGCTCCAATTCTCACAGGATGGCCAAATCAGGAAAACAAGGTTACTGGGAGAAAACGACGAAAATCAGTAGCCCTCGGCACCTAGAGCCCTCGGCACTAAGGAGATCCCCGGTACTCGGAGCCCTCGGCTAATCATCTACAGCCGAGGGCACCTTTTCCGACATAATATCTGCTCCACATGCGCATGGATCCCCGTATCAAGTACGACGTCACATCCAACAGCCGCAGTAAATGCGGCCACATGCGATTGCCAGCGCCAACCAGTTGAGGTGACCCCTCGGCCAATGGATGCTTGACACGTGTCCCTGTATGGCATTTATTGCTACTATAAATAGCACCCCATTTCCCCGTTGTAAACCACGCTAAAAAGCCTTAACTTACATATTCAATACACTTTCTCTCTCTTACTTGCTCTGACTTCTCTCTAGTTACTCCCCGCAGTAACCCCTCGGATAGATACCCCCCGGGTACGCTTGTCCATCATTTGGTGCTCTCGTTGAGAGGTCGAATAATCAAGTAAGAAATCCTCCCCCCTCGCCAAACACAAAACACCCAGCTAAAATGGTGAGAACAACTCGTGCCAACTCCAAGAATGTTGAGGACAGGAACCTGGCCCTCGGCGAAGTCGATGTCCCCGAAGCCTCTAACAGGGCTCCCAGGGACGGCGTCATCGCCGGGTTGCACCAGACGGCTGTCGACCTACGTCATCAGATTCAACAGAATGCCCCCGATGCCCGCCTCGGCATCGAGGCTAAGAAAAAGGACCGGAGCGAGAACCAAGTTAGCCCTCCGGTAATTACAATCGACGTACAATCGGCGTTTTCCGCCTTCATCCAGACGCTCACCTAGAATCCAGGTGCCTTCGGCACTTTGGTTCCCCACCAGCCACAGGTCGGGGAGAATGTCATGCCTCCCCCTCATCCACACCCCCTCGGGAACCCAGTCCTCCGGATTGGGAACGTCGAGGGGGTCGTGGCCCAAGATACGGCCTCCCAGGAAGTCCAATCCCGGGACCGCCACAACGTGAACAAAGAACAGCTCCGGACCTCCGCCCTCGAGAGACTCGGAGGGGCGCAAGACCGCCGAGGGGTCCAAGACCGCCTCGGGGGGAAGGCGTTCCAGAGGCCTCAGGAAAGTGGCGGGTCCGTCTCCAGGGCCAATGAAAGACGTCCCCCTCAGGACAAAGGCAAGGAACCTCTCCATGCCAATGACGCCCGTCACCAAATCAACCAGACCCACTCGGCCCATGTCCATTCGCAGGGGGCGGAGGCCCTCCCGAAGGACCCCGGGATGAAATCATTGCGGCCCTCCAGCGCCGGCTTGACGAGATGGAGGCCACCAAAGCACACGCCGCCACTTCTGCCCCTCATACAGACCTCAAGTACGAGGCCATGTTGGCCAAAATGGAGGAAATGAAGAGGAAGATGACCGAGGGCTCCGGGGAACCTGCTATACAGCTCCGGACCCGGACGCCATTTACCCCAAGGGTATTGGCGGCCCGGATCCCGAAAAAATACCGAGGGCAACTCATCAAGCCCTACGACGAAAAAACTGACCCCCAGGAGCACCAAAGGAGATACCAAAACATCATGATGATGGTGGGGGCATCAGATGAGTATTTGTGCCGCTGGTTCCTCTCCACCTTAGAGGGGCCGACTTACGAATGGTTCAATCGATTGCCCGAGGGCTGCATTGACTCATGGCAAGAGCTCGCCCAGCGATTCTTGACGCAGTTTGCGGGAAGGCGTCGCACAAGAAAACACTTCTCCCACTTGCTGACAGTGAGGCAGAGGAAGGAGGAGACCCTTCGGGACTTTTTGAAGCGCTGGAGGACGGAGGCTGATAAAGTTGATGGCGCTGACGAAGGGACCCTCCTGGCCCTCCTCCAAACAGTACTCCGCCCCGGCAACTTCTTGAGGAGCCTCATCATCGAACCCCCCGCGATTATATAAGGTCCCTACAGCGGGGGGACCGGTATGCCGAAGCCGAGGAAGTGGAGAAATGCCATCATGTCCCCGATCATCAACGCCCTCGGCCAGACGACAAAGGCAACCGGGGGCCGGGGGCTCCCCGTAATCAACCCAAGGATTATGCCCCCTCCGGTGATCGCCCCCGGCACGGCCAAGCCAAGCCCGGGGGAGGCTACAAGGGGAACCCGAGGGCTTGGGCACAGCCTGTTCTCCTAGAGCACCCTCGGACACCTTTGACGCACCCCGTCAGCATCATTCTCGATTTCGCTGAGGAGAGGGGCCTGGTGGAGCGAGATTCCCGCGCACCCCCGGAAGTATATGCCATCAATCCAAACTACCCCTACTGTCGCTTCCACCGGCATCAGGGGCACATAACTGATGACTGCCATCAGCTGAAGACGGTCATCGAAAGATTAATACAGGCGGGCCATATGTCCCAATTTATTCAAGGCCCTCAGCTACAAGGCCCCCCTCATCAAGGGCCACCCCGAGGGCAAACTGCGAGAGCAAATGCATGGGTCAACCCCAACACCATCCCCCTCGGCAAGAAGAGGGAGATTGGGAACCTGGAAGAATAGGAGGAGGAGTACCCCCGGTACCAAGAAAAGAAGCGCCACATCCTCATGATCACCGGGGGAAATACCGGGGGTGACTCTACAAGTCAACGAAAGAAGTGGGCTCAGTCGCTTTACGTGGGGGAGGTCACTCATATGCCCCCAGTAAAGTGGCTGAGGGAGGAACCCATCACCTTCACTAACGTTGATCTCCCCCCAGTGTCCTCCCCACACATGGATGCCCTCGTCATCCGCACAAAGATCAATGACACTATAATTCACCGAACTTACATTGACACGGGAAGCTCCGTCAATGTAATGTACCTCAGTACCTTCAGAGAGCTGCATCTGGAGAGGGGGTCCCTTCGGCCCATCAAGACCCCTCTTGCCGGCTTCACTGGTGACACCATTGATTCCGAGGGGGTTATAACCCTCCCGGTACTCTTCGGCGACGGGCTCCATAAAGCCAAGCTCGAAGTGGAGTTCGTCGTCGTCAACATCGACTGCGCCCACAACATCATCCTCGGCCGGCCAGCCCTCGAGGATCTCGAAGCCGTCATCTCCATGAGGCACCTCTGCCTCAAGTTCCCAGCCGAGGGGGGCATCGGTTACTCAAGGGGGAACCAAAAGCTTGCCCGCTCCTGCTACATTCAAGTGACTAAGAAGGTTAGAAGGACGGAGTTCCGCGTTGACACCATCACCAGAACTGTGGAAGCGGAGGATAGGAGACCGAGGGCTGAACCGGCCGAGGAGGTAGAAGACTTCGCGCTCAATCCGGCCAAGCCGGAGAGCGTCGTGAAGATTGGAACCAAGCTCCCCGAAGACTTGAAGACCGGCATCATCAGCGCCCTCCGCGCCTACTCCGTTGTTTTTGCATGGGGGCCGGAGGACATGCCGGGGATCAGCCGAAGGGTCATCACCCACCGCCTCTCGGTGGACCCTTCGGCCAAACCAGTACAGCAGCGGAGGAGACCCCTTTCGGCTGAGAGGAGGGAATTTGTGAAGAAGGAGGTCGCCATGCTCCTCTATATCAAGCATATCAAGGAGGTAAAGTACCCCTCATGGCTGGCAAACGTAGTCCTCGCACAAAAACCGCCCTCATTCCGCATGTGCGTGGACTACACGGATCTCAACAAGGCGTGTCCCATGGATCCCTTCCCTTTGCCGAATATTGATCAACTCGTAGATGAAGCCGCGGGGTGTGAAATCATGTCATTCCTCGACGCATTCCGCGGATATCATCAAATATTTATGCATGAGGAAGACGCTGAAAAAACAACCTTCATGACTCCCGAGGGCATCTTCTGCTACCTTGTCATGGCCTTCGGCCTAAAGAACTCGGGCGCCACCTACACTCAGATGGTGGCCAGGGTATTTCAAGCTGTCCTAGGGCGCACCATGGAGGCATATCTTGACGACATGATCGTCAAAAGCAAGCAATCAGCAAGCCATGCTGACGACCTGAGGGAGATCTTTGCCATCATGCAGAAATTCAATCTTCGGCTAAATCCGAAGAAGTGTACCTTCAACGTTCAAGGGGGCAAATTCTTGGGCTACATGGTGAGCCGAAGGGGTATCGAGGCCAACCCCGAGAAAATCCAGGCCATCATCAACATGGAGCCCCCACACAATGTAAAGGAGGTCCAACGATTGACGGGCCGCCTAGCAGCCCTCAATCGCTTCTTATCAAAATCGGCGGAGAAGTCCTTACCCTTCTTCCAGATCATGAGAAAAACCACCGGTTTCCAGTGGACTTCAGAGTGTCAGGGGGCCTTCGAGGAACTGAAACGGTACTTATCTTCGCCCCCTGTGCTCTCTAAACCCAAGGTGGGGGAGATCCTATACCTTTACCTGGGTGTTAGCCCGTCAGCCGTCAGCTCAGTACTCATTCGGGAGGAGGATGGCATCCAACATGCCATCTTCTATGTTAGCAAGACCCTCAGGGAAGCAGAACTCCGGTACTCCCCCGTGGAAAAAACGGTGTTGGCTATCGTGTGGACCGTCAAGAAGTTGGGCCATTACTTCCAAGCTCACCCGGTCCAAGTCCTCACTCATCAACCCCTCGGCGCTTTGATGAGGAGCCCCACCAGCTCCTCCCGAATGGTAAAATGGACTGTCTTCCTGAGCCAATACAACATCGACATCCGTCCTAGGCCCGCCATCAAGGGCCAAGCCCTGGCGGACTTCGTGACGGAATGTACGACAAGATCAGCCACGGACGAAGAGCCCTCGGCCCCCTCGGATGATTGGTGGACCCTCTACACCGACGGCTCCTCCGCCGTCAGAGCATGTGGAGGAGGAGTGGTTCTCATCTCACCCGAAGGCTTCCGGGCCTATTATGCAGTCCGATTCTCCTTCAAAGTCTCTAACAATGAAGCCGAATACGAGGCCCTCCTCTGTGGCCTTCGGCTGGCAGCTAACATGAAGGCCCGACAGATCCACGTCAAATGCGACTCCAAATTAGTTGTCGGCCAAATTTTCGGGGAGTACGAGGCCAAGGAAGGGAGAATGAAGCAATACAAGGAGGCGGCCAAGGAGTTGCTTAAGGTGTTTGAGGCACACTCTCTTACTCAAATACCGAGGGCTCAAAACTCCGAGGCCGACATTTTATCCAAGCTCTCGGCCGAATCCCCTGAGCACATCTCAAAGATTGCCAAATTAGAAGAGCTCAGCCTCTCTAGCATACATGCTAGCCCCGTCATGAACGTACAACAAAGACATGATGACTGGATCTCAGACATTGTCGCCTTCATCATCATAGGGCAACTGCCCGAGGATGAGGCCCGCGCCAAACTAGCAAAGCTGAGGGCTCCCAGTTATGCCATCGAAGACGGAAGGCTTTACAAAAGGTCCTACAACGGGACATTACTTTGGTGCCTTCATCAAGATGAAGCCGAAGTGGCGATAGAGGAAGTGCATAGTGGCACTTGTTCAACTCACCAGGGACCCTTCTCCATGTCCCGAAGGCTAATAACCCAGGGCTACTTCTGGCCTACGATGGCCCGGGATTGTGCAGATCTCGCCCGGAGGTGTCCTGCATGCCAACACTTCCAGAAAGCCCCCGGCAGGCCAGCGGTCAACTATGCCCCCATCAGCACATCCATACCCTTCGCTCGATGGGGCATAGACCTTGTGGGCCCTCTGCCAAGGGGTACCTCCAACAACAGGTACATCATCGTCGCCATCGATTACTTCACCAAATGAGTAGAAGCTGAGCCCCTCGCCAGCATTACTGAGGCCAGGTGCCGTCATTTTGTTCTCAAGAACATCCTCACGAGGTTTGGCGTTCCCCAGCAAATCATCTCCGACAATGGGACTCAGTTTGAAGCAGCCCCCTTCTGTGCCTTCCTGGAGGCATGAGGCATCAAACACACCTTCTCATGAGTTGGCTACCCTCAGGGCAACGGTCAAGTGGAGAACGCCAACAGGACCTTGCTCGAGGGCCTAAAGAAGAAACTGGAGGCCGAAGGGGGTGGTTGGGTAGAAGAGCTCCACAACATCTTATGGGCCTATCGAACCACCCCTCGGCGGGCAACAGGCGAGACACCTTTCTCCCTTTGCTACGGATTTGAGGCTAAGGCCCCCACCGAGGTAACTCTTCCAACCCGAATGGTCACACAATATGATCAAGAGGCCAACGACGCCAATATAGCCCTCGACCTCCACCTTATTTCAGAACGCCGAGAGCAAGCCTTCATACGCGCGAAAAACTACCGAAGGCAAGTGAAGAGTTACATTGACGCCAAAGTCCGCTCCTGGGAATTCCAAGTGGGGGACTATGTCCTCCGAAGAAGGGAAGCTAGCCAACCAACCGAGGGCGGAAAGATGACACCAAGGTTCGAAGGCCCCTACATCGTGGCGGCCATCATCAAACCAGGAACTTACAAACTAAAACGTCCCAATGGGACTGAGGTCCCTAGACATTGGAATGTACACCACTTAGTTAAATTTTATCAATAACATCAGAGCAGCCAAGCCCTCATAACTAGTGAATGTATTATTTTGCGGCCCAAGGCGTAAAAATTTTGAAGAATGAAGGCATATTGAAGACACCAAGAACATGGAACAAGACTCTTATGAGCGGCCAAGCCCTCATATAGACCCCTGGCCCAAGGCCAATTACAAGGAAGAACCCTCGACACCAAGTGCCGAGGGTAGACTATACTGCCATAAGGGGCGGACCGTAGTAGAGACCCAGGGGGGCGGTCGCCCCCCCCCAAAAAAAAATTAGTATATATATATATATATATACGAAAAATAATTTTATCCCCCTCAACAAATAATTCTCGCCCCTCCAAAAAAAAATTGAACCCCCCCCAAAAAGATTTCACCCCCAAATCATAGCTCACTCACAGAAATCCAATTTTTTAATAGCCTAAAAAATAGAAATCGTAGAAATAATATTATATCAGCCCACCCAAAAATGTATTCCCAACCCATCCCAAAATTTATTCCCAGCCCACCCCAAAAGAGCTTTCCCCAGCCCATCCCAAAAAACCTGCGCAAACTGAACAGCTTTCCCCAAAATTTATTCACTTGTTCCGCCGATTCGGATAAAAAAAGAAGAAAGGAGGCCGAGCCCCGCCCACCGCCCACCAGCCACGCCTGACGCCTTGTTCCACTTCCTCCGTCTCCCGTCCAGTCGGCCACGCCGTGATTCCGCCATCCACACCGACGCCGTGCTGCCCCTCCGTCTCAATCTCTCTGGCTCTCTGGCTCCGGCAGTCCCGCAGTCCGGCTCCACTGCTCCAGGCAAGACCATGCTCCATCTATTATCACTAAGGTCAGTATTTACTTTTTACTTTTTAGACTTTTTCTTTCTTAGTTTGTTAATTGTTATGACTTATGATTGTGTATTTGTGTTAAGTTGTATTATAAATTTATAATTTTAGCCTTTTAGAGTGTTAGGGTTAGTCCTTAGTTATTAGTTAATCAATTTTATCAATTGATTTTTTGGAGGATTCAATTGATGGAGGATATATCATATATGTCTTTGTAAATATTTTTTATCTTTGAGTGTTTTAAAGTTGTTTTCCTAAATTCTTTGTGAAGGATATAGTGAATGACCAAAAAGATGAAGAAGCAGACAAGCATTGACTCTCATTTTAAGAGAAAAACTGTTGATTTGAGTTGTAGTCCGAGTAATCCGGTCAATGCAGAAACTGCAATTGTGGAAGTTACTAATACTTCCAAATATTTGGGTTGTTCTAGTCTTTCATTTGATATCAAGAATCTAGAACGTGATCCCGGAAAATGCCCTCAGATATGGGAATATCCTTTTAATCAAAGAGATGAAGTTATTCGATCATATTTGGAGATGGGGCCATATCAAATACATTCTGCAAAGTATCCCCTATCTGATGAGAAGCGTCCTCGAAGATTTCAGTTTTCTTGGTTTCAAAAGTTTCATTGGTTGGAGTATTCCCCCACAACAGATGCAGCATATTGCTTTTCGTGCTACCTTTTTGCAAAACCTATAACTCGTCATGGAACCGATGCTTTCACTATTAAAGGTTAGAGCTGAATAGCAGATTCAATGAACAGATAATGGATCTTCTTACTCTTAGCTGTGCTTTGGATCCTAAGGACTCATATAAGTCCTTTAAAGTTGATGATATCTGTTCTTTAGTGGACAAATACTACCCCTTTGTTTTTATTGAGCAGGAGAAGGTGGGCTTGAGGTTTCAATTGCAACATTATAAGCTCAATGTTCTAAACCATCCAAAGTTGGCGAATTTGTCTACAATGGCTGAACTTTGTCAAGGATTAGCGGAGACAGAGATGTCAAAAGTTTACTTACTTATTGATAGATTGATCCGACTTTTGTTGACTCTACCAGTATCGACAGCAACAACAGAAAGGGCTTTTTCAGCAATGAAAATTATAAAAACAAGGCTTCGCAATAAAATGGAGGATGAGTATCTTGCAGACAACCTTGTTGTTTATATTGAAACAGAAATTGCTAAAACTTTTGACTCAAAAGCCGTGATTGAGGAATTTATCTCGTTGAAGGAGCATCGAGCACAATTCTAAGGTATTAACTTTACTATTTTGTAATAATATATTTGTCTCTTCTTCTATTTTTTGCCTATTGTGTACTATTTTAATGCTTCATTTTATTATTATTGTATAAAGGTTATAACTTATAATAATGAGCAACTAGATTTTTTTTCTTTAAATTACCGCCCCCCAATGTGAATTTCCTGGGTCCGCCCCTGACTGCCATCCACAGCGTGAACACCAAGTGTTTCTACAGAAGATCCCTCAGCACCCAGTGCCGGGGGGGGGGGGGGGGGGGGGTACACCACCGTCAACTTTCAACAAACGGAAGAAAAAATACCAAGTGTTTTCACAGAAGACCCCTCGGTACCAAGTGCCGGGGGCCGTGCACTAAAAAAAAAACCAAGTGTTTTCACAGAAGACCCCTCGGTACCAACTACCAAGTACCGAGGGTAGACACCCCAATCACCTACGACAAATGAAAAAAAAAGAAAACACCAAGTGTTTTCACAGAAGACCCCTCGGTACCAAGTGCTGGGGGCCGTACACCGGAACAAACACCAAGTGTTGTTTCTAAAGCTGTACCCCTCGAGGACGCCTATACCGAAGGTGCCACCTATCGGTGCTGGTAGCACGTAGTGCCCCCGGCCATTTGCAACCAATGTGCAAATGAAAACCCTTCCCTGAAACGCTTTCCGCGTCACTACCCCAAGGGTATGACAGACACGTAATATGCCCAGGATTCGACTTTCAAAAACGGAACGCTTTCCGCGCCATTTCCCCAAGGGATTGGCAGGCATCTAAAATGCCGAGGATTCGATTTCCAAATCGAAATGCTCCCCGCGCCACTACCCCAAGGGTGTGGCTGGCCACAGACTACGTCTGGCGCCGAGGGGACGACTTTCAAAACTGAGGCGCTTTCCGTGCCATCTCCCAAGGGGAGGCAGGCTACAAACCATATCTTGTGCCCAGGAAACGACCCTCGATCCTCTCGGAACTCGGAAGGTCAATCCGAGGGGGGAGCTAATGGTGTTGATGGATAGTCTACCCGGGGGTATATATCCTAAGGGTTATTGCGGGGAGTAATCTAGAGAGAAGTCAGAGCAAGTAATTATGGAGAGAGAGTGCGTAATATAAATGTGGAGCGTTTTCAGCGTGGTTACAAATGGGGAAATGGGGTGCTATTTATAGCAGCAATAAATGCCGGGCAGGGACACGTGTCAAGCGCTCATTGGCCGAGGGATCACCTCAACTGGTTGGCGCTGGCAGCCGCATGTGGCCGCATTTAATGCGGCTGTTGGATGGGACATCTGTGCGGGGTACGGTGATCTGTACGCATGTGAGGCGGATATCTTGTCGAGTGAGATGCCTTCGGCCATGGAGTAGTAGCCGAAGGCTCCTCCAACCGAGGGCACCCTGGTGCCGAGGGCTCACAGTACCGAGGGCTACTGTTTTCGCCGTTTTCTCCCAGTTTCTTAGTTTGCTTGAGAGACCCGTCCTGTGAGAGTTTAGACCCTTCGGCCAGGGGGCCGAAGGCACCCCTGGCGCGTAGTGCGGGCTGCTTGGTACTCTGGGCGCTGTGATTTGGGCCTGTTGGGCCTTCGATGGAGTAGTAGGAGTCTGTGGGCCGGGGGTTCCCGGGCCATATACTCCATCAGGAGTCCCTCACTCCTTTTGCCGAAAGGTACTTGAGGGAAAAGGAGTAATTTGTGCCTGCCTTTTGATGTTGTCCTGTCGTGATCTCTGAAGTTGGTGAGGAGTTGTTGCTTTTATGTCCCTGCCGAAGGCAGTCCCTCAGTTACCCACATGTCGGGACTTGAGGGCTTGCTTTGTTGTTTGTTGGAATTTCACAGATTTTGTAATTTAATGATTTTCCCGAAGGGGTCCTCCAGTCCCTCACTCCTTGAGGCACTTGTAAAGTGGTGAAAAGGAGTAAAGTAGTTACGTTGCTGTTGTGGGCCGAAGGCTGACGCTTTTCGTTTCATTTTGGGGGGATGCCTCGTTAAAAACCTCATTAGGAAAAACCCTTTGGGAAAAAATCCTAATGAGGGAAAAAGAGTGCACCGAATTCCCCCAATGATGAATCGAAAATGTCAAACCTTGGTACAAAGTGGAGAATTATGGGAATGCCGAAGGCTCTCTCCTCTGAGGGCTTCTGTGTTGATTAGCCGAAGGCTTGCTGTTGATGTCCTGGTGGTGCCGAAGGGGAGCCCCTCAATCCAGGGATTGAGGGCCTGCCAGATGAGGGCAGCAGTGAAGCTGTTACCGGGGGGGGGGGGGGGTCCGCTGTTTGTTGATGGGTTGGTGATGAAGATACCCGAGGGCTCCCATTACCTGCGTGCCAGGGGCCATCCGTCAATGGGGCACACCCCGGGGGCTACCCGGTTTTGCAGTGCTGAGGGGGAAACCCCGAGGGGTGCCCTAATATGCAGCCCTAGGGATCTGAAGGGGTGATCCCGAAGGCGTGTGTAATGTGCTGTGTGGGCACAACCCGGGGGCACTTCTGTGTGAGTGCACCCGGAGGTTATCTTTGATGAAGTGGAGTGAAGTAGAAAACCCGGGGGCTTCCAAAATATAGCCGTTGGAAATATAGCCGTTGGAATATGTAACGACGGGATATAGCCGTTGGGGGGGGGACACGTGGCGTGTGATGGCTGGCTGTCCGTGGGCGGCGTCACCGGTTGGGCGAAGACGCGGTGAGTAATGATGGCGTCCATCCGGAGGCCCGGAACCCAGGCCCAAGCCCAGATTCCAGCGCCTATAAATACCCCAAGGCCGGGCATTCCTCTGTGTGCGAAAAACTTGTTAGCGAAGCTCTGCCAATTTTTCTAGAGAGAGAAACAGCAGCCCCCGGTTGAATCCTCTGTTCTTAAGGTCAGTTCTCCAGTCACCCTTCACCTCTTAGCTACCTGTACTGCGCCCCTAGGCTAGGAGATAGAACATTTAGAAAACACTAGTTGTACGAGCCTTCGAACTAGAGCGCGAATGTCGTCCGAGAGTGATTCTCAAGATATCTCGAGGACGCCCTCGATGGAAGACGAAGGCATATCTGACGTGGAGTCAAGCAGTGGTCAACCCTCGGATGGTGGTGATGCGGCCCTGGCCCGGGAGGTCCAAAAGGAACTCACTGCGGAGGTTGAAGCCGAGGGCTTCGAGCAGGAGTGCGATGATGAAGACTTAGCCCTCGCCTGGCAGACAGCGGAGGATGAGGCACAGAACGAGAGCTCGAAGGTTACGATTGCTGTTCTCCCCCCTCGGGGTTCCGGGGAGGCCAGTAGCTCGAGGCCGTTGGATCCGATACCTCTGAGGGCGGTTTCCGGTGTGAAGAAGAAGAAGGCCGCTACCAAGAAGAAGGAGAGGGCCGTCGATCAAGGAAAGCCCGTAGACATGCCCGAGGGGTACAGCTGGCTGAACACTGAGGCCCTCGAGATCAGGTCGAAGGCCGACAAGGCAGATCTGTACGTGACTCAGCTGCACGTGGGGCCCTCGGCCGAAGTGGTGGAGCCAGGTCCCGACGACGTGTTGTCCAGGGCGCCCGAGGGGTGTATTGCTATTCACGTCCTTTCGGTTTCCATGGGACTCAGGTTCCCTCTGCACCCATTCCTCCGGGAATATCTACGGTTTGTTGGCTTGGTCCCCTGCCAACTCACGCCCAACAGCCACTCCTACATTGCGGGGTTCCTCCAGCTCTGCAAGTCCCGAGGGGTGAAACCCAGCCTGGATCTATTCTTCCAGAGCTTTAATCTGTGCCGGGGGGGGGGGGGGCACGAAAACGGCGAGGGGTACGCCAACCTGCAGCAGATTGCCCGCTTCAAACTATTCTCCGATGCTCCTTCTTCCAACAAAGGATGGAGGGAACGTTGGTGCTACGTGAAGTTGGATGAGAGCCCCTTCCCGAGGGAGCTACGTGACCGATTCCGAAGGCACGAAAAGATCCGGAGTGCCACTCTTGAGAAGGACGGCCTAAAGCTGGCCAAGTTCCCGGAGGGGAAAGACAAGAACGTGGCGATCAAAGACTGCACCCTCGAGGAGGATTTGTACACCCTCGGGTTCCGGAGGTACCGCTTCATAGGGGAAACCGATGAAAAGTACCCTCCCTTCAACAAGGCCTTCGGAGGGGCCGGAGGTAGGAGCCGAGGGCTTTAGAATTTTGTACTTAGTTTTTTTTTCTTTTTCTTGGATGTTATCGTCCCTTCGCTTAGACCCGTCGGACTAACCCTTTGTTTCCTCTGTGCAGGTATCCCCGTCTCCATGGTGAATGTAAAGGGCCTTGCCCGTTTGAAGAAACAGGACCCGAAGGGGTCGGGACAGGGCATCCAGAAGCCCGCCACCGCCCTCTTTAAGAAAGCCGAGGGCGATGCCGCTGCCGGCAAGAGGAAGGCAGTGGCCAAGGGGTCCCCCCCGGCTACCAAAAAGCCGAAAAAGGGGGATGTCGCCGAGAAGGATCCCTCGGTCATTATCGCTGATGAGCCCCCCGCCTCCGGGGTGCAGGTGGAGAAGCTGCCGGTTGGAACGCCAGCGGGGGCAGAGGAGTCGCTGCCTGAGATCCTCACAGTTGCGTTCCCGAGGGGTATGTCTTTGGCCAGCGGCGCCGTCGACCCGGGGGCCATCCTGAGGGGTATGACCCCTGAGACGGATAGGGCTGCCCTCGGGGCCTACAATGATGCGGCCCTCGAGGACCACATTCTCCGCTCCTCCCTCTCTGTAAGTGTTTACCTGGCTTTCTCCATCTTCTCCTTTGATTATTTTTGTGTGATTGCCTTTAACTGTTTTTGTTGTTGCTCTGCAGGCTTGCTTAGCCCTCGGCGAACAGGCTCGGAGGCTTCAAGAATGGCGCCTCCACAGAGCGGAGCAAGACTCCAGAATGAGGGAGTGCCTCCTCAAGAACCAGGAGGCAGTGAAGCTGGGGGCCCAGCTAGAAGAGGAGCTCCGACAGATGAGCTTGAAACTGGAGGCTGCAGAGAAAGGCAAGGCTGATGCTGAGGCCGCTGCCAGGAGAGCTGCTAAAGAGGCCGAGGACTCCAAAGCGCTAGCTGTCGCCAGGGCTCAGGAGGAGGCCGTTGAGGCCTTTGTCGCCGAGGGTTGGAGAGCCGAGGGGCGCAAGATGTGGGTGTCCTCGGTCGTGGAGGCCTGCGTTGAAGAATGGGCCGAGGGCCCTGGGTGGGAATGGATGGCCCGGAAGGGCAGAGAGTACTATGAAGCCGGCGAGTTCTTCACCCAGGCCCTCATCTACCGGAGGATGGCCCGGCATTTGGGCATTGAGCAAAAGGACTTCTCCCCCTCGGCGTATGGTCTTCCCCCTTGCAGCCTGATGTTCGTGAGCCGCTCCCGGAAGGTGTTCAGAGGCCCGACCTTGAGGACACGGTGTTGAAGAATGAGGCCGAGGACGACGCTGTCGAGACCGGAGCGGAGGCATCATCGAGGCCGGCTGTAGAGGGCGCCCCAGTGAACGATGCTGTCGTAGTTGTGGAATGATTTTGTACTTAGAAATCTTTGAACATCTTTTGTAATGAACAACATTGTTCCTTCGGCTTCGGCCCATTTGTAAATTCACACTTACTCTTGTTTTTGATGAAATGCATGCTGCCTCCGGGCTTTTCATATTCGAATACGCCTTATGTTTTGAATGTATGCTTTCTCCTTTGAATGTATGCCTTCGGTATTTTTGAATGTATGTCTAGGACTTAGAATACTATCTGATCGTGGCTAGCCCTTAGGAGCCTTCGGTAGTTGGGCACCCTCTGCTGGATATGCGACCGATGGTTCGGCAGCAATTAGGACTTGGAAAATTTTTCTAAGTGTAGCACACATTAGGGCCTTCGGGTGTTTGCAGTAATCCAAGTCCTAGGACTTAGAAAAATTTCTAAATGTAGATTTCCCCTTGAGAGCCTTCGGGATATGGCCTCCCTCCCTGATGTGTGAATGTTGGGCCGAGGGCCCAATGCACAGGACTTAGAGATTTTTGCAAGTGTAGTATGCCATGTTGCCTCCTGCTACTGTGGAGCCCCACCTGTAATATTGAATAGGCCGGGGGCTAATTCTTTTAGGACTTAGAAGATTTTCTCGAGTGTTGATTCCTTGTGAACTGTAGCCCTCGATTGACAGGTAGCCTTCGGCAATTGGGTCCCTCGAGATGAGGGTGAAATATGTAGGACTTAGGAAATCTTCTAAGTGTAGAGTTTCCCTCGAGAGCCTTCGGGAGGTGGCATACCTCCATGATGTATGAGTAGCTGACCGGGGGGAAAGCATGTAGGACTTAGAAAATATTCTAAGTGTAAAGTCTCCCTTGGGAGCCTTCGGGAGATGGCATCCCTTCTTGATGTATGAGTAGCTGACCGGGGAAAACATGTAGGACTTAGAAAATATTCTAAGTGTAAAATCCCCCTTGGGAGCCTTCGGTAGATGGCATCCCTCCTTGAGGTAAGAGTAGTTGACCGGGGGGGGGGGGGGGGGGGGGGGAAATACATGTAGGACTTAGAAAATATTCTAAGTGTAAAATCCCCCTTGGGAGCCTTCGGTAGATGGCATCTCTCCTTGATGTAAGAGTAGTTGACCGGGGGGGAAATACATGTAGGACTTAGAAAATATTCTAAGTGTAAAATCCCCCTTGGGAGCCTTCGGTAGATGGCATCTCTCCTTGATGTAAGAGTAGTTGACCGGGGGGGAAATACATGTAGGACTTAGAAAATATTCTAAGTGTGAATTTTCCCTTGGGTGCCTTCGGGTGATGGGTGCCCTCTGATTCCACATCACTTTGCGAGATGCCCGGGGGCTACTCGTTTAGGACAGAATACCTCCCTTTTTTAAGTGTTGTTGTATTGCACGGCCTTCGGCCACCATGTTCCCTTGGCTGTAATATTGACTGGGCCGGGGGCCCAATCTTTAGGACTTAGAATTTTTTCAAGTGCTGCTTCCCTGTGTAGCCTTCGGGTGCCCGGGGGCTGCTCCTTCAGGACTTAGAATTTTTGTAAGCATAAATTGATGTTGAATCCTGTTGTTGTGAAGAAAGCCAATGAGGAGTGTGTGCCCTCGGCATACGATTTAAAAGTTGTAGAATTTGACCCTTGTCATGGGGAAAGAGCCCTCGGTATTTGTGCATAACAGATGCCTTCGGTGTTTGTTTGAAGTACCGTTTAGTGGACCTTGGATAGTCCAGTCCCTTTGTATTGTTGAAGCCCTCGGTGTTTCCTGATGATATTTCCTTGAGTAGTATCCTTCGGGAAATAGGAGTCTTCAATTACCGGAGGTGTGCCCGTGGGGAGCCCTCGGCATGTTGTGATTTTGTTGGAGTGTACTCTTTGATTTCTCGCTGAGTCTACTCCCCTTCACCTTTTTTTTTTTTTTTTTTGGTTGGTGGTGAAGGGAAGGCATCAAGAAACTTGGTTTCTTGGTAAGGCTGGGCCTATTAGGAGACCATCAGAATACACCAATGGCTCTCCTCCCTCGGGTTAACCTTCCGAGTGCCGAGGGGATCGAGGGACGTTTCCTGGGCACAAGATATGGTGGTCCGTAACCTGCCTCCCCTTGGGGGATGGCGCGGAAAGCGCCTCATTTTTGAAAGTCGTCCCCTCGGCGCTAGACATAGTCTGTGGCCTGCCACACCCTTGGGGTGGTGGCGCGGGGAGCGTTTCGGTTTGGAAGTCGAATCCTGGGCATTTCTCGTGCCTGTCATACCCTTGGGGTGATGACGCGGATAGCGTTCCGTTTTTGAAAGTCGAATCCTGGGCATTTCTCATGCCTGTCATACCCTGGGGGTAGTGACGCGGAAAGCGTTTCAAGGAAGGGTTTTCATTTGCACACTAGTTGCAAATGGCCGGGGGCACTACGTGCCGCCGGCACCGATGGTGGCGCCTTCGGTATATGCGTCCTCGTGGGGTACGGCTTTTAGAAACAACACTTGGTGTTAGTTTCGATGTGTAGCCCCCGGTACTTGGTACCGAGGGGTCTTCTGTAGGAACACTTGGTGTTCTCTTTCGTTGTAGTTGATGTAGGCGTCTACCCTCGGTACTTGGTACCGAAGGGTCTTCAAATGAAACACTTGGTGTTTCCCAATAGATGTTTGGAAGCTGTCAGGAGAGCATATCCCTGGCACTGGGTGCCGAGGGGTCTTCTTTGAAACACTTGGTGTTTTTTCTTCGTTTTGATATTTGATGAGGGAGGTGTACCCTCGGCACTGGGTGCCGAAGGGTCTTCTGTAGGAACACTTGGTGTTCTAATCTTTCCTTTTTTGATGTTGAAGGTGGGGAAGTACCCTCGGTACTGGGTGCCGAGGGGTCTTGACTGAAAACACGTGGTGTTTCTACTGTTTGTTGTGGGTGTTGATGGTGTCCGCCCTCGGCACTGGGTACCAGAGAGGGTTCTTCTTGTGGTGAGGCCTAGGGCCTGTAGTCAGTATGAGGGCTTGATGTCTTGAATGTATCTTCATTCTTCGAAATTGGAGGCCTTGGGCCATTGGATAGTATATTCACTAGTTATGAGGGCTTGGCCGCTCTTACATTATTGATAAAATTTAACTAAATGGTGTACATTCCAGTGCCTAGGGACCTCTTTCCCGTTGGGGCGTTTGAGTTTGTAAGTCCCGGGTTTGATGATGGCTACTATGATGTAGGGGCCTTCGAATTTTGGTGCCATTTTTCCTCCCTCGGTTGGTTGGCTGGCTTCCCGCCTCCGGAGGACATAGTCCCCCACTTGAAATTCCCGGGTCCGAACTTTGGCGTCGATGTAGCTTTTAACTTGCCTTCGGTAGTTTTCTGCCCGGATGAAGGCCTGCTCCCGGCGTTCTGAAATGAGGTGCAGGTCGAGGGCCATGTTGCTGTCGTTGACCTCGGGGTCATATTGGATCACCCTTCGGGTAGGAAGGGTGACTTCCGTAGGAGCTTTGGCTTCAAAACCGTAGCAGAGGGAGAAGGGTGTTTCACCTGTAGCGCGCCGAGGGGTAGTGCGGTAGGCCCAGAGGATGTTGTGAAGTTCTTCCACCCAGCCACCACCCTCGGCCTCCAGCTTCTTTTTGAGGCCCTCGAGCAAGGTCCGGTTGGCGTTTTCTACCTGCCCGTTGCCTTGAGGGTAGGCAACGGAGGAGAAGGTGTGTTTGATGCCCCATGCCTCCAGAAGGGCACAGAAGGGGGCTGCCTCAAATTGTGTTCCATTGTCGGAGATGATCTGCTGGGGGACGCCAAACCTTGTGAGGATGTTCTTGAGGATGAAGTGACGGCACTTCGCCTCTGTGATGCTGGCGAGGGGTTCAGCCTCCACCCACTTGGTAAAATAGTCGACGGCCACAATGATGTATCTGTTGTTGGAGGTACCCCTCGGCAGAGGGCCCACAAGGTCTATCCCCCATCGAGAAAATGGGACAGATGTGCTGATGGGGGCATAGTTGACCGCTGGCCTGCCGGGGGCTTTCTGGAAATGTTGACATGCGGTGCACCTCCGGGCAAGGTCAGCACAATCCCTGGCCATGGTTGGCCAGAAGTAGCCCTGGAGAATGAGCCTTCGGGACATGGAGAAGGGTCCCTGGTGAGCTGAGCAAGTGCCACTGTGCACTTCCTCCATTGCGACCTCGGCTTCATCTGGATGAAGGCACCGAAGTAGCGTGCCATTGTAAGATCGTTTGTAGAGCCTTCCATCTTCGATGGTGTAGCTGGGAGCCCTCAGTTTTGCCAGTTTAGCGCGGGCCTCATTCTCGGGTAGCTGCCCTGTGGAGATGAAGGCGGTGATATCTGAAATCCAATCCTCCTGACGTTGTTGTATGTTCATCACGGGGCTTGCATGGATGCTTGAGAGGCTGAGTTCCTCGATTTTGGCAATCTTGGAGATGTGCTCGGGGGAGTCTGCCGAGAGCTTAGATAATATGTCGGCCTCGGAGTTCTGAGCCCTCGATATTTGAGTGAGAGAGTGTGCCTCAAATACCTTAAGCAACTCCTTGGCCGCTTCCTTGTACTGCTTCATTCTTCCTTCCTTGGCCTCATATTCTTCGGAGATTTGGCCAACGACCAACTTGGAGTCGCATTTGATGTGGATCTGCCGAGCCCTCATGTTGGCAGCCAGCCGAAGGGCACATAGGAGGGCTTCATATTCGGCCTCATTGTTGGAGACTTTGAAGGAGAAGCGGATCGCATAGTAGGCCCTGAAGCCCTCGGGAGTAATGAGGACTACCCCTCCCCCGCATGCTTTGGTCGCGGATGAGCCGTCAGTATAGAGGGTCCACCAGTCGTCCGAGGTAGCCGAGGGCTCCCCGTCCGTGGCTGCCCTTGCGGTGCATTCCGTCACAAAGTCCGCTAGGGCTTGGCCCTTGATGGCAGGCCTTGGACGGATGTCAATGTTGTATTGGCTCAAGAAGATAGCCCATTTAACCATGCGGGAGGAGCTGGTGGGGCTTTTCATGAGGGCGCCGAGGGGTTGATGAGTGAGGACCTGAACGGGGTGAGCCTGAAAGTAGTGGCCCAACTTCTTGACAGTCCAAACGATGGCCAACACCGTTTTTTCCACAGGGGAGTACCTGAGCTCGGCCTCCCTTAGGGTCTTGCTAACGTAGAAGATGGCATGTTGGATGCCGTCTTCCTCCCGGATGAGCACAGAGCTGATGGCTGCCGGGCTAACCCCAAGGTAGAGGTAGAGGGTCTCCCCTACCTTGGGTTTGGAGAGCACAGGGGGTGAAGATAGATATCTTTTTAGCTCGTCGAAAGCCCCCTGGCATTCTGGAGTCCATAGAAAGCCAGCCGTCTTCCTCATGATCTGGAAGAAGGGTAGAGACTTCTCTGCCGATTTAGATAGGAAGCGGTTGAGGGCTGCCAGGCGGCCCGTCAACCGTTGAACTTCCTTCACGTTGCGTGGGGGCTCCATGTTGATGATGGCCTGGATCTTCTCGGGATTGGCCTCAATACCCCTTCGGCCCACCATGTAGCCTAAGAATTTGCCCCCTTGGACGCCGAAGGTGCACTTCTTCGGGTTTAGCCGAAGGTTGAATTTTTGCATGATGGCAAAAATTTCCCGGAGGTCGTCAGCATGACTGGAAGATTGCTTGCTCTTGACGATCATGTCGTCGACATAGGCCTCCATGGTGCGCCCTAGGACGGCTTGAAAGACCCGGGCCACCATCCGGGTGTAAGTGGCCCCTGAGTTCTTTAGGCCGAAGGCCATCACTAGGTAGCAGAAGATGCCCTCGGGAGTCATGAAGGCAGTTTTTTCGGCGTCCTCCTCGTGCATGAATATTTGATGGTACCCTCGGAAGGCATCGAGGAAGGACATGATTTCACACCCCGCTGTCTCATCCACCAATTGATCAATGTTTGGTAGAGGGAATGGATCCATGGGGCATGCTTTGTTGAGATCGGTGTAGTCCACGCACATGCGGAAGGTAGGGGGCTTCTGGGCGAGGACTACATTTGCTAGCCATGAGGGGTATTTCACCTCCTTGATGTGCTTGATTGAGAGGAGCATGGCGACCTCCTTCTTCACAAATTCCCTTCTCTCGGCGGAGAGGGGTCTTCTTCGTTGTTGCACTGCTTTTGCCGAGGGGTCCACCGAGAGGCGGTGGGTGATGACCCTTCGGCTAATTCCCGGCATGTCCTCCGGCCCCCATGCAAAGACAGTGGAGTAGGCGCGGAGGGCGTCGGTGATACCGGTCTTCAAATCTTCAGGGAGCTGGGCTCCAATCTTCACGACTCTCTCCGGCTGGACCGGATCGAGCGCAAAGTCTTCTACGTCCTCGGCCGGTTCAGCCCTCGGCCTTCTTTCCTCCTGGTCGACGGCTCCGGTGATGGTGTCAACACGGAGTTCCGTCTTGCTTACCTTCTTAGTGACCTGAAGATAGCAGGCACGGGCAATTTTTTGGTTCCCCCGGGAGTAGCCAATGCCCCCCTCGGCGGGAAACTTGAGGCAGAGGTGCCTCATGGGGATGATGGCCTCGAGGTCCTCGAGGGCTGGCCGGCCGAGGATGATGTTGTGGGCGCAGTCAATGTTGACGACGACGAACTCCACCTCGAGCTGGGCTCTATGGAGCCCGTCGCCGAAGATCACCGGGAGGGTTATTACCCCCTCGGAATCAATAGTGTCGCCGGTGAAGCCGGCAAGAGGGGTCTTAATGGGCCGAAGGGACCCCCTCTCCAGATGCAACTCTCTGAAGGTGCTGAGGTACATTACATTGACGGAGCTGCCCGTGTCAACGTAAGTTCGGTGAATGATGGTGTCGTTGATCTCCGTTCGAATCACCAAGGCATCCCGGTGAGGAGAAGAAGTAGGAGGGAGATCTGCGTTGGTGAAGGTGATGGGTTCCTCCCTCAATCGCTTTACCGGGGGCATATGAGTGACTTCCCCTACGTAAAGCGATTGAGCCCACTTCTTTCGCTGGCTGGTGGAATCGCCCCCTGTGTTGCCACCGGTGATCATGAGGATGTGGCGTTTTTTCTCCTGGTAGTGGGGGTATTCCTCCTCCTCTTCTTCCAAGTTTCCAATCTCCCTTTTCTTGCCGAGGGGGATGGTATTCGAGTTCACCCAAGCATTCACCTTCGTATGGTGCCCTCGGGGAGGTCCCTGATGAGAAGGTCCCTCCTGCCGAGGGCTCTGGACAAACTGGGACAGGTGCCCTGCCTGTATTAATCTCTCGATGGCCGTCTTCAGTTGATGGCAGTCATCGGTCCTGTGCCCCTGGTGTCGATGGAAGCGACAGTAGGGGAACTGAGGGTTGATAGCGTGTACCTCCGGGGGTGCGCGAGAGTCGCGCTCAACGAGGCCCCTCTCCTCTGCAAAATCGAGGATGATGCTGACGGGGTGCGTCAATGGGGTCCGAGGGCGGTCGAGGAGAATGGGCTGGGCCCAAGTCTTAGGGTTGCTCCTATAACCTCCCCCGGGCTTGGCTTGGCCTTGCCGAGGGCGGTCATCAGAGGGTCCCGAAGTGTTGGGGCGATTTGGAGGAGCCCCCGGCCCTCGGTTGTGCTTGTTGTCAGCCCTCGAGGGCTGCTGGTCCGGATGCTGGTGATACTTCTCCATCTCCTCGGCCTCAGCATATCTGTCCCCCCGCTGCAAGGCCCTTATGTAGTCGCGGGGGGGTTCAATGATGAGGCTCCTTGAAAAGTTGCCGGTGCGGAGGACGGTTTGTAGGAGGGCCAGGAGGGTCCCGTCATCAGCACCGTCGACCTTGTCGGCCTCCGTCCTCCAGCGCTCCAGGAAATCCCGAAGGGTCTCATCCTTCTTCTGGCGTATTGTTAGGAGGTGGGAGAAGTGCTTCCTTGTGCGACGCCTCCCGGCAAATTGTGTTAAGAACCGCTGGGCGAGTTCTTGCCATGAATCAATACAGCCCTCGGGCAGCCTGTTGAACCATTCGTATGCTGGTCCCTCTAAGGTGGAGAGGAACCAACGACACAAATATTCGTCTGACGCCCCCACCATCATCATGCTGTTCTGGTACTTGCTGTAATGCTCCTGGGGGTCCGTTTTTCCGCTGTAGGGATGTATGTGTTGCCCTCGGTATTTCTCCGGGATCCGGGCCGCCAATACCCTTGGGGTAAATGGCGTCCGAGTCCGGAGCTGGATGACGGGTTCCCCGGAGCCCTCGGCCACCTTCTTCTGTAACTCCTCCATTTTGGCCATCATGGCCTCGTATTTGAGATCTGAGTGAGGGGTGGAGGTGGTGGCGTGAGCTTTGTTGGACTCCATTTCGTCAAGCCGGCGTTGGAGGGCCGCAATAATCTCGTCCCGGGGGTCCTTCGGGAGGGTCTCCGCCCCCTGCGAACGAACCCGGGCCGAGTGGGCCTGGTTGATTTGGTGGCGAGCATCATCGGCATGAAGGGATGCCTTGCCTTTGTCCCGAGGGGGACGCTCCTCGTCTGCCCTCGAAACAGATCCCCCGCTTTCCTGGGGCCTTTGGAGTGCTTTCCCCCCGAGGCGGCCTTGGACCCCTCGCCGGTCTGGCCCTCCTCCGATCCGGTTGAGGGCGGAAGTACGGGGCCTCTCCCTGTTGTCATTATGGCGGTCCCGGGACTGAACTTCCTGAGAGGATGTTTCTTGGGCCACCACCCCTTCGTCATTTCCCACCCGAGGGGTGGGATTTCCGAAGGGGTGTGGCAAAGGGGGAAGTATGATGTTTTCCCCGATCTGAGGGTGAGCTGGAGCCAGGGTGCCGAAGGCACCCGGGTTCTGGGTGAGCGTTTGGATGAAGGCGGAGAGCGCCGATTGTACGTCGATGGTGAGAACCGGAGGGCTGACTTGGTCCTCGCTCCGGTTTTTCTTCTTGGCCTCGATGCCGAGGCGGGCATCGGGGGCGTTTTGTTGGATCTGAAGGCGTAGGTCGACAGCCGCCTGTTCCAGCCCAGCGATGACACCGCCCTCGGGAGCCCTGTGAGAGGCTTCGGGGGCGTTGACGTCGCCGAGGGCCAGGTTCTTGTCTTCTACGTTCTTTGAATTGGCACGTGTTGTCCTCACCATTTTGATTGAGGGCTAGTGTTTTGTGTTTGGTCGAGGGGGAGGGTTTCTTACTCGATTGTTCAACCTCTCAACGAGAGCACCAAATGATGGATAGTCTACCCGGGGGTATATATCCGAAGGGTTATTGCGGGGAGTAATCTAGAGAGAAGTCAGAGCAAGTAATTATGGAGAGAGAGTGCGTAATATAAATGTGGAGCGTTTTCAGCGTGGTTACAAATGGGGAAATGGGGTGCTATTTATAGCAGCAATAAATGCCGGGCAGGGACACGTGTCAAGCGCTCATTGGCCGAGGGATCACCTCAACTGGTTGGCGCTGGCAGCCGCATGTGGCCGCATTTAATGCGGCTGTTGGATGGGACATCTGTGTGGGGTACGGTGATCTGTACGCATGTGAGGCGGATATCTTGTCGAGTGAGATGCCTTCGGCCATGGAGTAGTAGCCGAAGGCTCCTCCAACCGAGGGCACCCTGGTGCCGAGGGCTCACAGTACCGAGGGCTACTGTTTTCGCCGTTTTCTCCCAGTTTCTTAGTTTGCTTGAGAGACCCGTCCTGTGAGAGTTTAGACCCTTCGGCCAGGGGGCCGAAGGCACCCCTGGCGCGTAGTGCGGGCTGCTTGGTACTCTGGGCGCTGTGATTTGGGCCTGTTGGGCCTGTTGGGCCTTCGATGGAGTAGTAGGAGTCTGTGGGCCGGGGGTTCCCGGGCCATATACTCCATCAGGTGTATTCTGTTACCTCCCGGTAGGACAAGCCTTGCCAAGAAACCAAGTTTCTTGAAGCCTTCCTTTCACCTAAAAAAAAGGTGAAGGGGAGTAGACTCAGCGAGAAATCAATGAGTACACCACTCCAATAAATTCACGAGGACATACCGAGGGCTCCCCATGGGAACACCTTCAGTACCTGGAAGCTCATAAGTACCAAAGATACCATTCACAACAGACATCATCAACGAATGGCTAAGTCCACTCCATGATTGCCTCCTGCTATATCTAAACCGAAGGCTCAAATCCTACAAAACATGACAGGCTCACCCAACAACCACTCAAAACGTTCCCGAAGACTACTATACAACAAAGCTATCAGATGTTGGCCAAATCAAAACAAGAATCACCTCCGGCACCTCACTAGATGCCGAGGGATACACCCAGACAGTGCCCGAGGGAGTCTGTCTTTTTATGATAGACTTGGGTTACAAACTCTCCTAAATCAACATTGGGGGGACATAACGAAGGTTTTTGTTGCCACAGACCAACATTGCAAGACAAAGGAAACTGTCCTAGACCCGAAAAGTATACAGCCGAAGGGTCCCCACCCGAAGGCCAGCAACAGGAAATACTTAGAAAAAATTTCTAAGTCCTAAGTACTTCGCCCTCTGACGAGTTACCATTCAACCAAGGGTACACCTACGACAAAGCTCTCACATTTCACCCGAAGGCTCCTACCTCATACAACTACACTTAGAAATATTTTCTAAGTCCTAAATATTTTGAGCCCTCAGTTATATACCCACGCAGTGAAGGGTACCCACGTACCGAAGGCTAGACGGTATCCAAACGCTTAGAAAAATTTTCTAAGTCCTAAGCACCTTGCCTCCGGTTATCTCATGAAGGCTACACAGAACCAGAGGGAAGGAATTAGCCGGGGGCCAACAGATGAACAACACTTAGAAAAGATTTCTAAGTCCTGAACGTTGGGCCCTCGGTGAAATGTTCAGATAACTAAATGGGCCTAGTAGCCGAGGGCTGCAGGAGACACTGTACTTAGAGAGATATTTTCTAAGTCCTAACATGCATTCATCCACAGAGAAAAAACGAAGGCATACATAAAAAAACGAAGGCATACATCCAAAGAAAAACAATCAAAGGAAACGAATTATATGCAAAAGTCCGAAGGCAGGTATTCATTCTTCGAAAGGTAGAAAAAGTTGAAGTGTATATTACAAAAGGGCCGAAGCCAAAAGTAGTACAACAGTATGATCACAAAGTGATGGGGAATACAATTTACAAGAGGGGAGCTACAACATCGCCCCCTTCGGTAGCTTTAGAGGTAGCCTCGCCTTCGGCCTCATCCTCGTCACCCCCGAGGCCACACTCTCGCAGGGTCTCCGAATCTGCGAGCACTGGTCTCTCTTCGCCTTCGGGGAGTGGAATCCTGACGTCTGGCTGCCGAGGGGGGAGGCCATAAGCCTCGGGCTGGAACCCCTCCGGCGAAAGCTTGAAATGCCTGGCGAGCTTTCGGTATATAAGGCGCTGGGTAAAAAACTCCCCACCTTGATAGTAAGAGTCGCCCTTCTCAGTAAGCCACATTTTGTCGGGGCCTCCAACCCAGTCATCCACCGAAGCCCCCACCACCGAGGAGAGCCACTCTTTCTGTTCTTCGGCTTTCCACCCCTCGGCAGTAAAGCCGGCTATAGCATCCTCCCGGGCCCTGGAGACGGCCTCTTCCTTAGCCACGCGGGCTTCCTCAGCAGCAACGCGGACGGCCTCGGTAGCAGCCCCCTCGGCCTTAGCCAGGCCCTCGTTCATCCCCTCGGCCCTCGCGGCTTGCACCCGCTGCTCCATGCTATCAGTGGCCAAGCGAAGAGAATCCTCGGCCTCGGCCAGCTTCTTCCTAAGGAGGGCAGCCTCCCCTTCGATTGCACCCTTCGCCTCCTTCATCTGCTCCACCCTTCGAAGGTGCTCACAAAGGCCCATGAAGCTCTACAGTCCACAAAGGCGATGGTTAGATATGATTAACACAGTACGCAAGAGCAAAAACAAACACAGAGGAAAAGATAGGCGTGACTTACGGAGGCAGTGTTCAGGAGAATCTTGGCCTCGAGGGAGCTCTCGTCCAGTCTAGCGAGGGCCAAACGATCAGCCGAGGGTAGCATCTGGCTCATCAGCGCCGACGGGTTTAGGCTACCCTCCAGTACGGAAGCCCCCTTCGGCACTATCGCCTCCAGTTTCTCCCGGCTGAAGAACTCCTGGTTGATGTGCTCCTGAGGGGTGGGGACAGAGGTGTGCCCCTCGTCCACAATAACAACCACGTCAGTGGTCGGCTGCTTGGCGGGGGCGGTGGCTTTTAACTTCTTGGTCGGGGGCTCGGTCCCCTTGCCATTATTCTTTTTCTTCAAGGGCCCATCACCTTTGGACCCCCCGGCGCCAGCACCGGCAGTAGTGGCTTGGGAGGACTCCTCCGTGGCAGAAGTGCCCACGGGGCCCTTCTTCTTCCCCTTGGCATTTTTCAAGGCAAAAAGAGAGCCGACGTCCATATTACTACCTGCAAAAATAAGACACAGAATGGTTAAACCGAAGGGTGTCAGTTACAATGGCATAGAGTAAAAAAAATGAAGGAAAACTATCAAGGTACAAATAACCCTTGGATAATCACCTCCGGCTCCTTCGAAGACACGATCGAGCAGAGGGTATCTTTCATCCGATGAGCCCCTCGGCCTAAACTGCCGGAAGCCAAGACTAAACAATTCCTCGGGGAGAGTGACGTCCTTAATTTTGACGTGTTTATCAGACCCCTCCGGTTTCTTGGCGAGTATTCTGCCATTCTTCTCCAGGGCCGCGCTCCCTACCTTCGGGTGGCGCCGGAAGCTGTTGCGGAGCAGAGTCGGGAAGGGGTTCTCCTCCAAACGCATGTAACAAAACCGCTCCTTCCACCCCTTGTGGGACGAAGGCACATCGTCGAAGAGCCTGAACTCCGGTACTTGCTGAAGGTTGGCAAAGCCCTCAGCGTTCGAATGCCCCCCCGGCACAGATTGAAGGACATGAAGAACTGGTCGAGGGTAGGTGGAACCCCCCGGCTCCGGCACAAAGAGAGAAAGCCGGCCATGTAAGAGTGGCTATTGGACGTTAGCTGGCAGGGGGCCAGCCCCACGAATCTCAGGTATTCCAGCAGAAAGGGGTGGAGCGGAAAGCGAAGCCCCATCTCCACCGACAGGGTGTGAACAGCGAAGCACCCTTCCGGCGCGTATCGCAACAAGTCGTCTGCCCCTGGCTCCACCACGCGTGCCGAAGGGCCAACCAGGATTTGAGTGGCCTGGTACTCTGCCGGGGACGCCCTCGTCTTCAGCTCTAGGGCAGCGGTGTTCAGGAACGAATGGCCCTCGGGTATGCCTATCGGCCGCCCGGCATGTACGACCGCTTGTTTTTTCTTCGGAGCTGCCCTCGTCTTCTTCTTTTTCCTGGGAGCCACACTTATGGGCGTCGGGTTCAAGGGCAGAGAGGTGCTGGATTCCCCAACACCGCGAGGGGGAAGGATAGCAACCGTCACCTTCATCCTCTCCTTCTCCTCTTCCTCTTCAGCAGTTTGCACGGCAAGGGCGAGCTCTTCGTCCTCGTTCACCTGCTCGAAGTCTTCGGCTTCGACCTCGTCCCTGAGGTCCTTCTCCACCTCCATGGCCACATCAGCGTCATCACCCGCCGAAGACTCCTTGCTCGAAGGCTCGACGTCGGAGTATGTTTCCTTCTCAACCGAGGGATCCCTCGATATGTCTTGGGAATCACTAGCGGACGACATTTTTTATAGGCTAATGAATTCGGAAGTTCTAAAGTCCGAGGGCACCCTAAGAAACTCTAGACACTTAAGTCTAAGGCCACAGGAGCAAAACTCACCAAGTAAGCGGAGAACAGAAGAGGGACTGACCTTGAAAGCTGGGGATTCAACCGAAGGCCTGGAGTTTCTCTCTCTAGAAATTTTGGCAGAGCTTCGCTAACAATATGATCGCACAAGAGAAATGATGCCCGGCCATGGGGTATTTATAGGCGCCCAGATCCGGGCTTGGGCCCAAAAACCGGGCCTCCGGTCACAAAATCATCATTACGTGCCGTGGTTTCGCCCAACCGGTAACGCCGCCCACGGGCGGCCAACGAGCACGCACCACGTGGAAGCCCCCTCCCAACGGCTATATTTTGACGTTAGGTATTCCAACGACTATATTTACAACTGCTATATTCTGGGAGCTCCCGGCTATATTCAGCAGACCACTCCTTCATCAACCAAGAAACTAGCCCCCGGGCTTTTTACTTCACTCCACCTCATCAAGAGGAGCCCCCGGGTGCACTTACCCAGAGATGCTTCCCGGTTTATGCCCCTCATACTACCTGACAAATGCCTTCGAGCTCACTCCTTCAGAAGCCCACGACTTCATAACGGGCACACCCCTCAGGAATCCCCCCCTCAACACTTTGAGGACCAGGTAGCCCCCGGGGAGTACACCTCATTAACGGATAGCCTACGGCACACAGGTAACGGTAGCCCTCGGATACCCTCCTCACCAACTGATCAACAAACAGGGGACACCCCCGGTAACACTTCAACTACTACTCACATTCATCACGCCCTCGATCCCCAGATTGAGGGACTCCCCTTCGGCACCTCCAAGGATATCAACAGCAAGCCTCCGGCTAAATCAACACACGCGCCCTCAGAACAAGGATAGCCTTCAGCATCAGCATTGTACTCCATTTCAAACCAGGACTTCACATTTTCGATTCATCGTTGGGGGAATTCGGTGCACTCTTTTTCCCCTCATTAGGATTTTTTCCCACAGGGTTTTTCCTAATGAGGTTTTTAACGAGGCATCCCACCAAAATGAAACGAAAAGCGTCACCCCTCGGTTTCATATTGCAGACAGGCACTACTCTACTCCTTTTCACCACTTTGCAAGTGCCTCAAGGAGTGGGAGACTGGAGAACCCCCTCGGGAAAAATCACAAAAATTGCAAACAGCAAACATGACCCCTCAAGTCCCGACATGTGGGTAACTGAGGGACTACCCTCGGAAGAATAAACAAACAGCAAACTACTCACAACTCTACAAACTACAACGGAACAACACCAAAAGGTCAAACACAGATTACTCCTTTTCCCACAAGTACCTTTCGCCAAAAGGAGTGAGGGACTCCTGATGGAGTATATGGCCCAGGAACCCCCGGACCATAGACTCCTATTATTCTAATGGAGGCCCAATAGGCCCAGGAAGCACAACAGGCCCAAATCACGGCACCCCAAGTACTAAGCAACCCACGTGGTGCACTAGGGGTGCCTTCGCCCCCTGGCCGAAGACTCCAATTCTCACAGGGTGGCCAAATGAGGAAAACAAGGTTACTGGGAGAAAACGGCGAAAATCAGTAGCCCTCGGCACCTAGAGCCCTCGGCACTAAGGAGGTCCCCGGTACTCGGAGCCCTCGGCTAATCATCTACAGCTGAGGGCACCTTTTCCGACATAATATCCGCTCCTCATGCGCATGGATCCTCGTATCAAGTACGACGTCACATCCAACAGCCGCAGTAAATGCGGCCACATGCGATTGCCAGCGCCAACCAGTTGAG
Source organism: Cuscuta europaea (assembly GCA_945859875.1). Taxonomy (NCBI): domain Eukaryota; kingdom Viridiplantae; phylum Streptophyta; class Magnoliopsida; order Solanales; family Convolvulaceae; genus Cuscuta; species Cuscuta europaea. Next base: position 20,386,695 of record CAMAPE010000017.1, on the reverse strand, counting down.
GTGACCCCTCGGCCAATGGATGCTTGAGACGTGTCCCTGTCTGACATTTATTGCTACTATAAATAGCACCCCATTTCCCCGTTGTAAACCACGCTAAAAAGCCTTAACTTACATATTCAATACACTTTCTCTCTCTTACTTGCTCTGACTTCTCTCTAGTTACTCCCTGCATTAACCCCTCGGATAGATACCCCCGGGTACGCTTGTTCATCAAAAACTTTGTCAACTCCTTTTTGGTTTGTCCCATTAATTTGCCACTTAAACAAAGAATTTGTGGTCTCTGTTAATTCTTTCTCTTCTGCACAAACCTCAATCACATAGTTTTTACTTTATTATTTTACGTGTCAGTCAACTTTGGTAGAGTTTTGAGGAACACATAGAGTAGTAGATTGTCAATATCGAATTCAGTCAGCGGATTTGGTCATAATAATTAGTAGAAAATACTATATTCGAAAACGCTAATCCAAAACTCTCATATTTGCAACATTTCCATATCAGCGGATCTATCCAAAAACACTAGGACCGAACATATATTTATCAATTAACATTTTCACTTATTGAAACCCCATTTTCCAAAGTGTCTTCACAGCGAAAAAGGTTCTCGAGTTGCGCCTTGTGAGCTTTTGAATAAATAAATATTAATACAACTATGAAGTTGCCAAATGTGTTAATACACGATATGATTTAATTCTAAAATTAATACGTAGTACAATTTAGGTATAGTATATAACTTTGTTTGAAATCTTGAATAATATTGAGCGAGTCAAGCAGTTCTATTAGAGCGGTTTGACTATTGAGTCTAGGCCCAATGTCATTGTTCCAGCTAGCAAAGTGTTAAAATACTCAGAATCACAAATGAAGAATAATACTTGGCCAAGGCTTTACAAGTAATTTGTTTGAAATAGTTATAAGTTTGTTCAAGTTTTCTTTCTATTTTGAAGTAGATTCGGACCAATCTTTTCCGAATATAATATTCATTAATATCCAAATATATATTTTCTTTAAATCTAAAAATAAGATCTAAAAGACCTCTAAACTTTGTTTTTCACCTAAATTATTATTTCTTCCAAATTTTCAGGACAATCAATGTGCTTTTTATGCCTTTCTACTAAATCACACTGGCATAAAAAATTGTGCAATTGCACTCCAGTGGACGCAAATAAGAGTGATCAGCCACTCGATAAGACAAAAGAAAATTATAGGATTCACATATTATTTAAAAAATAATTTATATTAATATTTCCAAAATTTATTGGAACTTTTCAAATGAACATGACCAGAATAAATACGAGTAGGTTCAGTTTATAACATGAAGTTCATTATCCAATCTAGTTCTCATAGGAAACTAAACAAGCAAAAAACTAATCAAAAGACATAAATCTGTATTAACAGAACTAGAATAGACATGATCAAAACAAATTAAAGCATATAAATTGCAACCATGCTTCGTTTGGGACCAACTAAGGGTGCGTTTGGGAGTTTGAGGTTGAGAGAAGGGGAAGGCTTTGAAGGGGAGTAGAGAGAAGGGAAGGGGAGCGAGATGGGAAGGGATTCCCTCCTCTTGTTTGGGAGTTGCAAATTTCAAAAGAGGAGAGTTTGGGGACTTGAGGGGTTTCAGCGGCGGAGAAATGAAGCGAGTAGCAGCTCATAAAGATTTTATGTTAAAACGGTTTTAGTTTGAGAGGATAAATCTCTCATTTGCGTAGCTAGACCTTATAAAACCCTCAAATCGAGGGAATTAGAAAACCCATGTTTTGGAGGGTTTAGAAGGATTTTATAACACCCCCAAAACCTTTTCCTCATATTATTTAAACTCTCAAACACAAATGGAGGGGTTTATTTCCCTCACATGCCTTCCCCTCCCCTCCAAAAACCAACTCCCCAAAACACCCTAAAGGTCTAAAGGTGGACATTTCGACTTTAATTTGTTTTTTATTGATTTTAAATTCATTTTAATCAAATTGGAAGGATAATTGTCAAAGAAAACCAAACTAGGTTTGGACCTAGATCATGGCCTTCACCATAATTTTAATTTCATTCGTTTTCTTTGGTGTTTCAATTTGAGTAATATGGTTTAGAAGAATATTACCAAATTTAACTTGAACTATATATAATTCGGGTTAAACACTAGAACCAAATGGGAATACCCACCCTAGAAGGAACATGCTGTCATTGTGAAATAGTCCTTCACACCTAGGGATGGACCCGGGTCGGGCCCGGGCGGGCTTTTTTTGCAAATCCTTGGGCCCGGAACCGGCCCGGGTTGATACCCGGTCCGGACCGGGCCCGGTTCAATGTCTATTTTTTTTGCTTTCTTGTTATCCCCCGACCCCCCCCCCTCACCCCCACCCCCAAACCTCCCCAAAACACCCAGCCCTACCCTAGGAAAAGAAAAAAATTGAAAAAAAAAAATGACCCGGGCCCGGCCCGAACCGCCCGGGCCGGTTCGCCAAAAACTGGGCCTGAACCCGGCCCTCCCGACCCGCCCAAACGGGCTAAAAGCCCGGAACCGGCCAACTGGTCCCGGTCCGGTCCGGGTCCGCACAGTAGCGGGCCGGCCCGGTTCCGGCCCGGCCCGGTTTAGTCCATCCCTATTCACACCTCAAACTCGTGAATTGTGTTTGGTATTTTTGATAAGTAGAACCAAATGAGAGGACTATATCCATCATTTTAAACCTAAGTAAAGACTCAATATTTTTTGGCTGAGTAAGTATAATGGAATAAAGCAAAATAGCTCATTGTCCTCCTTATTATGAAGCACAACAATATTTTATCATGGATCATCAGAAATGTTTTCTATGTACTTTCATATAGGAATATGTTGTGTATATCCGAACCTAAGCTCTTTACCCCACCGTAGGTGAGAGCCTTTGTGGCACTGAGGTGCTGTTGTTGTAACCAAATGACGGACTAAGTTGTAGAAAACACAAATCCATGAGAAATTTCAAAAGAAGCACTCCTTTTAGACATTAGCAGCAAAACCGTTTGGTTTTTATAAGAAAAAGCTATTTGTACACATTTGTTGTACACACCCATAATTGTCTGTGTACACAGACAGCTCGTTTAGAAACTCATGTGTACACAAACAATTAGGCATTGTGTATAAGTGTATAACAAATGTGTACAAGTAGCATTCCTCTTTTCATGATCCAAGAAGCACTCCTTTGTCCTTTTTGTGGGACTCAATTATAATAAAATCCATTCCAAGAAATGGGCATCACCGAAAATGAGTGAAACATTTGACTATTTGAGTCCAAAGTTGACAATAATCCAATTCTCTATCTTGATGAACCGAACTTGAACATAATTTCTCAGCTTTTCAATTCTAACCAACATTTCTGTGAAGTCTGTATTCGAGATAATTCTCCCAACAGAAGAAGAAGGGTACTCTGCAGGGTTTGGGACAGCCATACACTGCCGAATACCTCTGGATTTTATCTGCCGCCAACCTGCCATCACAGCCGGCCGCCACTTCCACCATGACCACCACCGGACTTGCCCGCCACCAATGAACTAACCCGATTATTTAAGGGAACCAGGGGACAATTAATAATAGGTGAAAACTCTGGTACCCATTTAAAAAATGGGATACCGTACCTCCCATTCATTTTTAATTTAGACTTAAATAATTCAAATAATTATTTGATTGTACGTACTTATTTGATTGGTTCAAATAAGTATATCATTTTTAATTGTCCGTACTTATTTGATTGGTTCAAATAAGTATATCATTTTTAATTTAGACTTAAATAATTCAACTGCAACGTTTTTATTGATCCATGTGGACAAATGTATGATGTATTTTAATTATAATTAGATTATCGATAGAAAATTAATGTTTAGTTCTATTTAGAGAATACTATATACTACATATTTAATATGGACTCTTATTTAGCGAAAAAGGGTATGTTTTACTCTTATTAAAAACAATTATTTTATAGTTTTGTTCCCAAATTCAATGTATGAAGAGTTTATCTACGGAGTATAAAGTATGTGTGGACAAATTTAAGCCTTTTTTGTTCTAACAAGCGGAAATGAACTCAAGTTTATTCATTTTTGGCATTATAAGAGATGTTTTCATTAGTTTGAGCCAGTCTCAACCAAAATATTTTGGTGATAAACAAAACTATGTGAAGTCTTCAAATTGAACTCCAACATGACTAATATGTAGTGTTTTTGAACTCCACACACAATGCAATATCGTTTGGTGTAACATTTGTGGCCCAATGCTAATTGTTAAGATCATCATACATAAGAGGATAAACTAATTTAGGGTTGATTTTGTGATCCGAAAAAAGGATTTTTTGAAAGCACATCGGAAAAATGTTCTTACAAGTAAAAAACTTGAGGTGCAAAATTGCTATATAAATTTATAATCTACGGAGTTTTTAAATTCTAAAAAGGGTACTTTAAGCTCAAACATAATATCTGATGCGCGATTCATATTGGATTCAACCGTGCACTATTGTTGATTATAGTCATATTTTAAAAAGGGAAAATGGAAATTAATAATCCAACTTTTAACGGTCTTCATTCGTTGGTCCCACTTTATCATTGTTCATGAATAATCCAACCTTTGCACCCTATCTTCATTAACTGGTCCTTGACCGGTTGATGACCTGCTATTCCAGGTTTTTTTCATTTTCTTTGCAAATCATTCAACCATAAATCCCACCATTCACAAATCTTCTCCAAACGATCCCACATATCATTTTTCTTTTTTCTCTCTCTCTAAAGCTTTTTCCTTTTTAGTTTTATCGTCACTCTTTTATTCTCCTTTTTTGTCTTCTGATTCTTACTACTTTTCAAGTTATTTTATTTTTTTCAATGTTTATGTATTCCATTTTTCCTTCTTCCCATTTATTATTTCATTTTCATTTTTATATATTTTTTTGAATTAGTTTCCTTATAAAAGATCTTTTTCTCACCGTACTAACTTTTTACTTTATTTTCTTTTTACTTGCACTTATTTTCCCTTTTCCTTTTCTTACCTTTATTCTACCACTAATATATTTTTGAGGAAAAAACCCCAAAATACGACTAAACTAACTCCTAGATGCACAAATAGGATTATGCTATTTATCTTCTCAAAATAGAACTAAAACACCCTCTATCTTCTTATTCTACATTTCTACCCTTACCATAACTTAATAGGATAATCATATTTTACATTATAATAAAAAAGAAAAGTAACAAACGGTATTTCGATTTATAAAAATATAGTAACAAAATTAAAGAAAGTTATGATAAGGGTAGAAATGTAGAATAAGAAGATAGACGGTGTTTTATTATAATGTAAAATATAATTATCCTATTAAGTTATGGTAATGGTAGAAATGTAGAGTAAGAAGATAGGTGGTACTTTTAGTAAAGATAAATAACATAGTCCTATTTGTGCATTTAGAGATTATTTTAGTCCTATTTTGAGGCTATTTTCTCAAATATATATTAGTGGTAGAATAAATGTAAGAAAAGGAAAAAGGAAATAAATAAATGTAAGTAAAAAGAAAATAAAGTAAAAAGTTAGTACGATGAAAACAAGTTTTTTTATAAGAAAACAAATCCGAAAAAAATACATAAAAATGAAAATGAAATAATAAACGGGAAGAAGAAAAGGAAGGAAAAATGGAATACATAAACATTAAGAAAATGAAAAGTAATAAAAATAAGAATAAGACCAAAAAGGGGAATAAAAGAGTCAAGACGATAAATCTAAAAAAGGAAAAATTTTAGAGAAAAAAAGAAAAATGATACGTAGAACCGTTTGGAGAAGATTTGTGAAATGTGAGATTTATGGTTGAATGATTTGCAAAGAAAATGAAAAAACCTGGAATAGTAAGTCATCAACCGGTCAGGGACCAACGAATGATGAAGATGGGGTGCAAAGGTTGTATTATTCATAAATTACGATAAAGTGGGACCAATGAGTGAAAACCGCTAAAAGGTTGAATTATTAATTTCCATTTTCCCTTTTAAAAATGAAAATTGAGGAAATATGAATACTATTAAAAAAAGCTCAAAAACTCATTTTGGATGGTTGTAATTAGACTAAAATCTTCCAATTTCATATGATCTACACTGGTCTTGTAGATGCATGTGCTATGTGTATTTTACAATTGTCTGATTTGGTCTATTTAAGTCTAGTTTAAGACGAAAACCGTCTAATTAAAAGCATCCTTTCATCACGTAAGCTAAAGAAACACAATTATCTCCATGCCAATAAGGCAAAATCGGTTTCAAAGGATAGCTGGAGTAAAGAAGAAACATTTTGAAACTCCAACACAAATGAAGTATAACAGCAAAACTCAGCGCCAAACAACAAAATTAATAATCAGTTTTATGGTGTTTGCTTAAATCTTAGTACCCATAGCTAGTCCTCTTCATCATCCTCATAAAATCATCAAAATGTACTTCACCATCACCTGTAAATAAAAGAAACATCCAAAAGGTCCATCAACAACATCAAACAACTCATAGAAGCATTGAGGAAACAAACATTACTACGTATTATTTAATTGAGAGGGGTAAATAAGTTTTACGGTCACGATCAGCTTCATCGATCATCTCTCGTATCTCTTTTTCAGTAAAATTTTCACCCAACTCCTTGGCTATGAGCTGAATGTCAGCTACAGATATTTTCCCCTGTGTACAGATTATTGAACCATCATAATCATAAATGACTAAAGCTATAAAAAACTATGCAATTGAAAAAAATGAAAGGGAAGGAAAAACAAACATTTTTATCATGATCAATAATATCAAAGGCTTTCACTAACTCCTCCTTACTATCCCTTTCACCGATCTTTGCAGTCATCATGTGCTCAAATTCATCGAAATCAATAGCCCCACTGCCATCTTTGTCCACATCAGCAATCATCTGTTCTATTTGCTGCAAGAGAAATTACAAATGTAATGTTAGCCACACTGATAAGAAAAATACTAAAGCTTGGAGTAAGCAAAACTGTTATTATATTATAAAAAATACTCTCTCCGTCCAGAAATAAAAGTCTTGCTTTCCCAAAATGGACGTCCCAAAATAATTGTCCTACTTTGAAACTTTCCTTATTTGATAAACAAATCTATACAAAACAGTGTCAAACAGTGCAAAACAGTGCCAAACAGTGTCGCTACAGTGCAAAAAAATGTCGCTTCAGTGCAAAACAGTGTCACTACAGTGTGAAGTCAACTTCATTTTCTTAATCTGTGTGAAGGTCAAAGTAGGACAATTATTTCGGGTCGGAGGGAGTATCATACATCATTGACATTCAATCATTCATAGAAAGCACCAAATTTATTTCAGCAGTTACAACTTACAAATGAAAGGGCTCGTTTGATAAGGGTCAAACTAGCTTTAGTGAATCTGCTGAATTTGCTGTTGTAGCTGAAATTGTTAATTTGGTTGTAATTGCTCAATCATTTTAAAAGATGTTGTAAAGTACATATTTAAATATATTGAACAAAATAAGTTAAATAACATCTAAATGCAATCCAATTCCACCCAAAAAATATGCTACCCTTCAGTAGTTCATTTTTTCCATCATTAGTGAATTTAGGCATTAGTGGAGTAGCACCTATTGAAGACAAGATGCGGGAGTCGCGCCTACGGTGGTTTGGTCATGTGCGTAGAAGACCGAGTGATGCACCTGTTAGGCGAGTTGAGATGTGTGGAGAAGAGGCAGGGAAGAGAGGGAGAGGAAGACCCAAACAGACGTGGGTTAGGGGAGTTCGAAGTGATATGCTTCTTCTGGGGTTGGATGAGGGCATGACTTTGGAGAGAACTAAGTGGAGGGCGGGTATTCACGTGAAGGAGTGATCTTGATAATCTTTTTCCCTCATCTTTTTTTTTCCTAGTTTTTTTATCCTTATATATATATATATATATGCATTATTTGCAGCCTTTTTATTTTATCATTTTTATATATATTCATCTTTTTTATATTATCTTTTCATAATAGCTTATCTTTTTATCTTTATTCCTTCTTTTCCTTTTGGTTGTGATATCATGTATCGATTCATGTTAGCCGACCCCAATATCTTTTGGGACTAAGGCTTGGATGTTATTGTTGTAGGCAACAGTGCAACACAATAACAACAATCAATGCTTAATGAAATATCTGGCAAAAAAGGCTCATAAGCCAAAAACAGATTCTTTCAAATGGGATGGAAACTTGGATTAAACTAAACCTGTTTCAATTTTTTGCCCTCTTGTATTTACAATTTTTAAGAAAAATAAAAACCCGGTATTAAAATTAAACTAAACAAGGCGAAACTTATATTTTAGTTTTACCTCTTCTGACATCTCAAATCCAAGGGCCCTACAAGAGATCACATTAGTTCATTAGTCATTATCCAGTGTGGTTATAGATTAGTGAGCAGGTAGAGACAATAACCAAACCTCATTGCAACATTCAGTTCTTTGGCATCAATTGTTCCTGTGGATAACTTGACATTTAAAAGACAACTCCAGTAAAAGGAGAGCACACTGACAGTCATGTATAGTATTGTTTTTAGCGAGAGGCAACTTATTACCAGAGCCATCTGTATCAAAGAGCTCAAAAGCTTCTTTGATCTCTTGCCTTTTCCGCTGATTCAGACCTTGGTGACGCCCCCTGGGCTTATCTTTTCTTGGAATCCCTCTACTTGTGCCAGCCTGTTGACAGATCGGGAAAAAGATTGATGAAAAATCATTATGCAAGTGAATAGTGGCAATTTGGTGGATGAAAAGATGGCTTATCACCCTTATAAAGTTACATTTTCCAGTTTTCCACTAAGCAACCGTTTTCTGCTACTCTAGTTCAGCCTACTGATAGATAGAAAACTGAAAAGGTAATTTAAAACAAACTTTGTTTAGCACAAGTAAAGAGAAATGGTAGCATTACTTCATATTGAATAAAATGCACATTGATTGATTACACGCTCTGTGATCCAATTCAATCATTTAGACATTCTTCTATTTCGGCCATTTTAGAGATTATAGCAACAACAAAAACTAGTAACTCACAAACTGAAACTTACACACGAGTGTGTGGAAGGGGGAGATGCCAAAAAGAATTAGAAGATCAATCAGCATTGGTATCAACTATCAAATAAAAAACGCAATAAGCAGATCAATCACCCTTAATCTAGCCACCCCCTTCACATCAGAGCTTGCACCCTTCATGGAAATCTATATCTATTTATCTTTTGTGGATCTTTAAACATGATATCACTCTTCCCAGAGCCAGGATAGTGCCATATATCTAGTTCATTTTTATTTGTTCTGGGTTTTTGTTTTTGTATTCTATTATCCCCTACTTGACAGCAGTTGAGGAACTAAATAGTCAACAATCTGATGCATTCCCTTATCTTTAAAAGAAACGTAATTTTTTCTCCCGATGTAAAGGGGAGGGGAAAATAAGCGCTCAATCCAAATTTGCAGAATGTAAACATAAAAAGCCACAAAACAGAACAGAATCAACGAAATTCAAATAGAGCAGGAGGTGTGTGGCTGATGAAATCTTTGATCCGGAAAACGCACCATTTTGACGGCGGATGATCGGGCAAGAATCGGCTGCTTTGGCCTCGTGTCGAGGAAAGGACGACAATAACCCCACGGTGGCACCACAAGTATTTCAACTGGGAGATTTCCGTTCTCACCGAATGCGGTGTGTAGATGTGATTATGATGGGACATGGGATACAGTTCTTCTCACCCAACGAATGAGATATAATAATATGCGCCTATTATGAATATGGAGTACTCCTTCCGTCCCTGTTTTTTCTCCCATTTCGGCTGACCACAGTAATTAAGATAGTGGGTTTTGTGTGGTGGAGAGTTGTGCAGAGGAGAGAGAAATGTGTAAGAATGTGTAAGAATGATTGTGAACCACAAATTCTTTGCAAAAAAGGGAATGAGGAGATAATTTTGGGACGGACGAAAAAGGAAAGTTTGAAGATAATTCAGGGACGGAGGGAGTATTAATTATAAAACATCTACAGATCATATTATCATTTTTTAATTCTTGTAACATTGTGATTTTTGCACTATTATTTTGACCACGATTTTCTACTAATATACATAATCAAATTCTTACGTATAAAATGTTATTGAATTCATATCCATTTGAATTTCCAAAATATCAACCATTTATAATGTTTACTAATACATAATTAAATATAATTACAATCAAAGTTGTGTGTTGGCAAACGTGAAAGTCAAACTGTTGCAAAAATTAAAGAACGGAAGATAGTATTATCTACGGAGTATCACACTAATAAGAAATTGTATTATATAATCCATAGTAACAAATATTAGAAGTTTTATAAGTACACAAATTGCAAACTATTGAAAACCTTATAGATAATATTTTTGTAATTTTTTTAAAATTTCTTTCTTCGCCACATTTCTTCGGCTACATCGAAAAATGGGATCAAACCAGACAGATCCTCGACTTTTTATAGATTCGGGTTCCAATTTGATTCAAACCCTAGAATATTCCGGTTTGAATCGGTTGGACCAGATTAAATATTATATTATTTCTGCCCTTTAAAACTTTGTCATTTCATAAAATTTGGACCATAATTTTGATTAGTATAATATTATAGAAGTTACAAATTTTATTCTTTAATTTTATGAAAGTACCTTTAACAAAGAACATTTTCATTTCATTTTTATATTATAAATATTTTTCAATAAAAATATATAATTGATCAAAGTTTTAAAGATGACAAAATATTTGGGGACGAAGGTAGTATATGTATGTGCGTGTGTGTGTGTGTGTGTACACACACACACACGTTAAAAATTGTATAAATACTAAGTGATAAAAGTGCTTTAGACATTAACTCAATTTGCACATTACTTACACACTTACACGACTAAAGTTTTATATTAAAAAAAATATATTAAAAGCTAGGTGGATGCATTGTATGTACTTATTTTGACAATGGAGTAGCGATCAAAGGCCTCGCCGTCCGGCCGAGGCCATCAAAGGCTCTTCCTGGTGGAAATTTTTGATGAATTTTTTTGAGCATGTTCCTCATCAAATCTAGTTAATCCATATCAAATTTAAGCTAATCATTCAATCGGGAAGGCTGTCAAATAAATTCTTGAAGAAAACTGTGCGGTTTATTTCAACACATGTATATCAGGAATAACATTTATTCGAGCAAAGTTTTAGTTATGCTCATTGTTGCCCTTGCTTAGGATGACCTATGGCTCAAAGATCTTCCAAGTGCTGCATCTCTAGTAATCATATCCAACATCCTCTGCAAAGTCTTCTTCTTCATCCTTATAAGTGATTAGCTTTAGGAATTTTATGTTCTTCAGTCCTTTAGTTTATCATCACATTGATCAAACCCTCTCCCGCAGCTGATCCGTATATTTGGTCACATTGATCAGGTATAATGCCACTCTTTTCTCATGCATGTAATTTTTGCCCCCCACTGAATGCTTAGTATTTAGCTTTCCAAGACTCAACCAAATTTTAACTTTGAAAGTATTGAGATTTTTATTTTTGAGACAAGAAATATTTTACAGAGAAGTACAAAGAAGACAGTTCATCTTTGTTGGTGTTTCTACTTTCTACACTCAATCCTTGACTAATAATTTGATAATATTTTGGTCTGAGCTTTGATTATTTTTATTTTGTCAATGATGGAATTGATGAATATTCTACTTTGAACATTTGTTAAGAAAAGCCTACAATTTGTACAATAGGCTGGAATTCCAGAGCAAGTTTTTGGGAAGATTTTGACTGGGTTTAGAGTGATTTTGACAGTAGAACATTTCTTAGGCTGATTTCCTACATGATTTTATCAATCTTCAATTGATCCCTCTTACATTTTGATGGTTACTGTTATTTTATTAAATTTTCCTACTGGACAGTTTTCCTGTTTCATATGGATCAATATTAAGATGTTTCATCAACAACGAAAGTCTTGAGGAGCAGCCTCTCGGCCCTTTTAAATATATTTTTTTTTTTTAATTTGAAGAGTCCTTAGTTTCTACTTTCCTCCTAATTTTAGTACAAAGTTAACTTATTTTTATTTTATTTGTACTAAATTGTTATAAAATTTATTTTTTTGGATATTATTGATATTCAAATGCTAATTACCTCATACATGTAATATAAGCACTCAAAAAAGGAAATACGGAATCGTGCACATATTTTTTGTCTATTGAATTACTTTTTTTTTATGTGTGAATAAAATCATGGAAATTCAAGAGTTTTTCCTTGTCATGTTATCTTTTTATATATGTACACTTGAATGTTGTAGTTTCAAGGGTGACAAATCCGCCTGACTTTAAATTCGTGATATCAAACGATAAGAGAAACTCGAAAATAATGTGAAGAACATTGTTTATAGCGGAGGTTTTCAACAATTTCTAAGTTATGTGCTTATTAAACTTTTAAAATTTGTTATAATGTTTTATAAATGTGATTATATATTAACATTTAAAATAGGTGCATATTCCCCCTCTAACTTTATGTGCTAACCAAATTCCCTTCAAGGTCCATTTTTCTGCCTCACCTAGCGTATCTTTTTTTTTTTGAAAATTCAGCTTGTGGCCCCTTGGATAGTGAGGCCTGCTTTAAGTTTTTTTTTGCATATAGCTATATTTTAAAGGCTAAAGGGTCAAATAGGTCCTTGTACCCTTTCGGATTGCTCAATTTGCCCCCTCAACCCAAAAAAGCTCCAATTGGCACCCTGAACTCGATAAAAATATTCAAATTTCAATTTTTGCAGGTTTCAATCCGGTCACCGCCACGTCACCCCGGTAGGGTGCCAACTGTGCATGTGACGTGGCAACTTAGGGGGTCAAATAAGCCCCTGAACCCGATCGAATCGTTCAATTTACTCCCTCAACCCTAAAAAATGTCAAAATTTTTTTAAGGGTTGAGGGGGTAAATTGAACATTTCAGTCGGGTTCAGGGGCTTATTTGACTCCCTAAGTTGCCATGTCACATGCACAGTTGGAACCCTACCGGGTGATGTGGCGGTGACCGGCTTGTGACCTGCAAAAAGTAAAATTTGAATCTTTTTATGGAGTTCAGGGTGCCAATTGGAGCTTTTTTGAGTTCGGGGGGCAAATTGAACAATCCGGAAAGGTACAAGGGCCTATTTGACCCTTTAGCCTATTTTAAATTAAGCTCTTTTCTAACTTTGCTTTTAGTCATATTAGCATCTTGACTTTGCTTGAGAAGAGTAAGCTATTTGTATATATGGCATGTCAATGGAAGTTTGATGTTAGATCAACACTTAGTAATAAGGTTACATTTTTTCACCTAAAAAATATCTGAGAAATAAATTCTAAAGCTTGTGGTTTATGAATGAGATAGACTGCTTTGATACATTTTGTTTGACTCCTTAGGTTTGCCAGTTGGAAAACTGCTCATCTCACCTCATAACAATTACTATTTCTTTACTTTTTTAATGTTGCCTAACTGTACAGTAAGGTCATGTGTAACTATTGTCCGTTTTTTCACCTAATGTTATTTCCCACGTGTTGTCCTAAACAACCGGTCAACTCTCGGTTGACCCGCTTTTTCAAATCCAATATGTGTCAAACCTAATTACAACATGCATTCAGTTATGAACAACCATATTATGCACCATCTATCTCCAAACATATCACATATGTTTTTATAAACATTTTCATTTCACAAATCATGCATATTTTGATAGTTCATTTCATACAAGCCTAATTACATTGGCTAATCACATGTTTAATCTCTTTTAAACATCATCATGAACACATATAACATTTACTTAGGTAATCTCATGCTTAACCCAAAAGTTACAAGACATTAAGCCATCCACTCATCTCAAATGAGCTTTAAGAAGTTCTACCCTTCTTAGTTGAACTCTTGCGAAACTTTGGCGAAACTCCGGCGAACTCCGGCGAAACTCCGGTGAACTCTAGAAACACTTGAGTCAAGCTCCTTTATTTTCCAAGTTTTCCTCTACTTTTGCTACTTCCTTTTCTTCCTTGAGTTTCTTGTTGTTTGAGCTTGCTTTGGATATGGAGAATGAAGTTGCAGAGCTCTCTCTCTCTCTCTCTCTCTCTCTCTCTCTCTCTCTCTCTCTCCCCCCTTGGTGCTGACCGAAGTTTAGGTGAGGAAGGGAGGAGGTGGGCTTCCCTTTTGTCTCTTTGAGCAATGAGTGAAAGAAAAGGGTCCACCCCTATTTAATTTAGGTGCCCCCTCGTCTCAATCACTCCTCCCCCATAATGCAGCCCCCCTTGTCAAACTTGAGCACAAAAACGTGGGGTGACCCCCACTCGTGTGGGAGGTCATCCCTTTGTGCCCCGATTTAGACAATCGGTCCCGAAAGTTGTATTTTTCGGACGTTTTAAATATATTTTATTTTATCGGGTCAAATAAAATATATTATGTACTCTTACTCATTATGACATTTATAATGAACATACATTCCTCAACTTTAATTTATAAGCCTCCAAAATTCAGTTCGGACTGTTATCCGATAAATTACCAATACAGGTAATTGGGCCTCGTTTGACCAGCGGTCCAACCCTATGCCCTTGTTATGGCCCAACTAAAATATATACCATCATGTAAATATTATCTAGACCAAGATGAATATAATGTGTGGTCCCCGGGATTATCGGGTGGTCCCCGCTCCCGATGTGGGCCCCACGTGCAATTCACTATTCACGCAAAAGTAATAACAAAAGTTTACAAGCTCGTAAATTCATAAATCATTGTTCAAGGTTTATTACATGATTTACTGAAAAGTAAATATACTTTGGGACGGTGTTACATCTACAATGTATGGACACAATGAAACACTTAGCCAAGACTTACTATAATCGGCTCAATCAATGTGGGGTGCATACACATATGCCTTTGATATCCCAGAACTCTGCAAAGGATTGTGAGCAAACCCATAGGAAAGTGACATACAACTTTCCTATTATTAATTAAATAAATAAATACATAAAGTATTGTGTTTGTTTGGACTTTGGAGTAAATAGACCGTGTTCGGAGTGAATAGAGCATATTTGAAGTTCAAAAATACTTAACTCCTTTAAAGTATATCAAGAGATTAAAGCCATGTTTTTTGAATTGCTAAATAAGTATTGATCATTAGTAGTCACTACAATTCTTAATTTACCCTTTTGTTTCCAGGGACATCACGAATGATATTGATGATCTGCATACGCAGAATGAGCTATGCATGAATTTGAATACTAAAAATATCATCGTGAAAGATGGCTGAACATTTGTGGACTGTGTGGCGGCTACCAACACTGATTGAGGAGATTAAGGCCATGTCTTTTGAGATAAAACATATCTGGCAAGATTAAAACTCTCATGAGATGAAAGTCATTTCACGCCTTTTCTAGGAATCATGTCATTGTGCCTAAATTAGCTGTACAGTTGATAATAGACAACTCATTCAATATCATATAGTAGTTTATTACTGAAAAATTCTCTTGTTTAATATTAAAGATCTTGCCCTCTATTTTATAAATATGTGTCTTTACAGAATATGTCTTTCTAAGGTTTTCCCAAATTTCTTAACATTAGAGAAAAACACGTAATTCTGGATGATCTTCGGTGACATAGAATGCTACAACCAAGTCAGGATCAAAGAATCTTCATCATCCAAAACTTCATGTTGGGTATGTTTTTTTGGGAGAGTTTTACGAACCAATTGAGTCGACTGTAAATAGTTTCACCCATGTAATAATAGATAAGAGTCTTAAAGAACCGATAGATTGTTATCTTTTCTTCGGATATATTGGGATATTGATTTTTTTTGTCTAAAACTAAAAGTTGAAGATGATGTCTAGAAGATACATAAGGCTACCTAGAAGATGCTAAGCCTAAAAAGGTGTGCAACAATGAAGGTTGTCTAGAAGATGCAAAAGAGTTGCATCAAATTAAATGCTCTGATACAACTTAGAAATAAGAGATAATATGTTATTTGAATAATGATTCAATCATCATCCTAAACTTCATATTTTCGGTATGTTTCGGAGAGAGGGTTGTACGGACCAATTGAACCAACCGTAAATAGTTCCACACATCTAATAGATAAGAGTCTTGTAAAATCGGTAGATTCTTGTTTGTTTCTTTGGATATTATGGTGCATGGAGATATATAACCGAAAAAATCCTTTTGCATGATGGGAGGGCGGCGATAGCTGATTTTGGCACTCTTGAATATACATCAAATGAAGTGGGTATCGTAGTTACAAGATGGAGTGAACGTCTTTGTAGAAAATTTGATGTGGTTAGCTTAGGGCTAATCATGATGGTGCTTCTCACCGGGGAGGGATACACAAGGGAATTGCGCTGCCAAGTATTTTCGATTCAAGAGTTGAATCATTGACGGACCGATTGAGAAAACGTGGATTCTACCTAAGTGATGCCCACACTTTTCTCACAATGGTAAAGTTGTGCACTAGTTCACAAGTGGATGAGAGGCCTTACCCAATAGGGGTGACTCATCTTTCAAGAACATTGATGAGCACATATTGTAGAACTTAATTTTGCTCAAATTATGTCAGAATTTAGTCGGATACCTTTTCATAATTTTGCATATCGTTGAACTTAGTTTTGCTCAGATGATATCAAGAAGCCTATCTAGCCTCGATGGATTTGATTAGCTTTTAAGAAGAAATAAAAAACTGAAAGCTGAAGATGATATGTAGAAGGTGCAAAGCCTAAAAATGTGTGAGATAATGAAGGATGCCTAGAACATTCAAAAGAGCCTCATCAGATCAAACGCTCTGATACAACCTAGAAATAAGCGATTTAAATATTATTTAAATAATGATTCAATCACATTATTATTGATATCCTATAGAAGATTAGAAGATCATTCATTTGTATATCTTTCACACACCTATAAGTAACCAAGTTAATTAGTTAAATCCTTATTATTAGAGAAAAGAGGCAAATAAGCCCACGTACTAACAAAAAAAGGTCAAATAAGTCCTTATATAGGAGGCTATGTCCGGCCGTCGTCATTTGGGGTGGTTCCCGGTGGAATTTTTTGATGCAATTTTTTGAACATATTACTCAGTAAGTTTAGTTTACTCATACCAAATTCCAGATAAAACTTCAATCGAGAAGGCATTCAAATGAATTCTTGAAGATAACTGCGCAGTTAAATAGGTGGTATTTAATGTGTGATTACTTCTTTGGGAAAACTAAAGGAAGTCATATTTTGAAATTAAAAACACAGGTAGTAATATAAGTGGCATTTTTTCGAAAATTCCTTATATGTGACTAAAATATGGGCAAAAGTGTAGAAATTGGATCACAATTATTTTCTTACTAAAATAGGACTCACTCACTCTTAAATGGAGAATTTTGATACTTTTAATAAGACCACAAATCCCGAAAGTCGAAACGCAAAAAATCCAATGCAAGAGTTAAAGTTAAAAGTCTAAAGGAGGAGAATGCATTCCGTGTCCAAATGGTGGAAAGTGCAAAGCGCTATAAAGTGATCACCATATTCATTGAAGAAGTGGTGGCGGTCAGGAGTGGAAGAACTCAAAGAAGAGGAGGAAATCCTTCACTCCCAGTATGGGAAGCCTCCAGAGCGCAAAGAGTTATCTTTAATCATAGATGCCATCAATGTGGAGGAGAGGATGTGTGAGACTAAATACAACTTAATGACAATCCAAAACTATAGAGTTAGAATCGAGGATGACACTACAAAACAATAACAGGCTTAACGTGGATTTTTATATGGATCTGCAAAATTCATAGAGGATTTGGTACGGATTGCCAAATGCGTTCCAAAAACATTTTGTCATGAGCTATTTGGCATGAAATCATCAATCAATTCATGTCAAATCTGTGACGTTACCGTAAATTTTTTGTAGGGTGAGTTGTCAAAAATCTGTGTGACATATTGAAGCTGGTGCAATGAATGTTGATATTGGATGCTTCTGTCGAAGACATGAAAGCTATTTACTGGAGGACGAGAATATTTTAATAGTTGTTTGAAAGCTACTGAAAGTAAGGTGGCTCTTATTCTCCTAACACTCCTGTTGGGTTAATGGCCCAAAAGGGTTTGGCCCATAAACCCTATAAGGCCCATGCTACGAACGTCTCCAGAGACTTTAGATGACAGAGAGTACCTTTCCAATAGACGAGGAGACGTACGTCCCCAACGGGTCATCAAGGCACAATTGCGTAGATAGCCGGGTACGAAGGACCGGTAAATAAGGCAAGACGTTCAGAGTCTAGGACTTGATACCAAACATAGTACAAGGGACAATCACAGGGGGGGCGCTCATCCCCAACCCTTGGCGGGATCCCAAGATTCTGGCGGGAAGCGTATTTAATGCAGAGATTTGGTGGTTGGGGTTCAGGCCATCCACAGCCCGCCACATCAGCATATCAAACTAGGGCTGGGTTCGGTTCAGTTCTCGAACCAAAATGGGAAATACCCGAACCGAACCGATCTTTCGGTTTCTTATATTTTATAAACCGAAACCGAACAAAACTTTGTTGGGACCCAATTTTTCGGAAACCGAATTTTCGGTCCGATTTTTCGGTTTTTGTTAAAAAACCGAATTAACATTCAAAATTTATATATACAATAGCTAATCATCATCCTAAGACTTTCCTAGCACCATGCTCCATAACAGCTACGAAGGGGTGATTATATAGGCTCGTATGAGAAGTAACTCCTCTCTTCCATTCGGTGTGGGACGAATTACATACGGAAGAAAAACTAAATGGAAAGTTTGGGGCGGAAGAAAAGCAAAAAGCTCAACGAAATCCATCCTTGGGGGGATTCAAACTTGGGTGGGCAGAAGGGGCGCCTTACCGGTTGTCGTTGAGCTACTCCGAATAGTTGTTACATAAGAATGCCAAATCAATTACATACTTTATAGTTATACAAATTAAATAAAATAATTAAAAACTATTATTAAATAAAACATCGGTTCGGTTCGGTTTGAACCGATTTTCAATCTCAAAGAACCGGTTATGAACCGGTTTTTATTCGGGTCCCAACTTTCGGGTTCCATTCAAGTCGGTTCGGTTTCAGATCGGTTTTTTTATCGCTCGGTTCGGTTTTTTCGATTCGGTTTTCATTTTTTCGGTTAAAAATTACAGCCCTATATCAAACCACCAATTGGTGGTATAAATAGAAACACTTATTTCACTGTAAAGGGTTGGCAACTTAGCACCCTAGCATTCTAGCATTCATAGCAGCTCGTAGCATAGCAAATTCACGAATGGCCTCACGCCTTATAACAACAAGATTATATTGAGATTTCTTATAGGGCCTTTTTTGCTTGTTTCGTCATCTGTTTCATCTTATCTTCCACTCGAGACCCTTAGGTTGCGTGTTGGGCCTACGGGTAAGGGTCAATTCGGAAACTGGAAAAGCCTAAAGTGTGACTTAATTAATACATGGGGTGGTATGCATAGTGAGTGGTAGTTTAAGCACTTCTTTCGATTAGTAAACGGCTTTTTAAGCAGTTTGCGTGTTTATTTTACCTGTCTTACTAACCTAACTGTGACTTTAGCAGCAAAGTAAACACGTCATTAGTCATTTAGATAGCAGTACATATAGAATAATTTACTCACTGAACTCATTTGTGTATAAGGGAGTGATTGTAACAAATTAAAAAAGGGAGATTTCCCAAAATAGGAGTAAGTGGACTTTGGAATTCTAAAATGGGACTACTATTTTTTTATTCTCAAAATAGGACTAACATGGCAGAATTTACTGTCATCTTGTAGGCATGACTGCCAAATAGTTACAGTACAACGCATTTAACATGACGATATTAATTATAATTAATGACAGTATTTTTCAATTATGACAGTATTTTTCATACATGGTAGTAACAACTCCTATTTCGGGAAGAAAAACATAGTAGTCCCAGTTTGGAATTCCAAACCTCATTTACTCCTATTTTGGGTAATTTCCCATTAAAAAAGTGTTTTTCAGCTTTTAGCTTTAAAAAAGTTGGAATTAGTGTTTTCAAATAACTGATGCTTAAATAAAGCACTTAAAAGCTAAAAGCTAGAAGCATGTTAAAGGTGCTTTTCACTTTTTCTACTTTTTTTTCAAACACTATCCACTTTTACATTTTCAGATGTATTTTTTCTCAAACACTACAACTATTACTATTAAACATTTTTTTCCAAAATCACTTTAAAAATAACTTTTTTTAAATAGCAAACACAGGTGAGACGGATTTGTAGCGATGGCCAACGACTCTTTATTCCCGACTTCCTTTTCTTTATTTTATGAAGATTTTTACGGAAGTAAAAATTCGTGTGACTTTTTATAGTGGTAGTTTTTTAAAAACTTTTTCCTGGTGACTTTTTGGTCTGCCGACGATGTCGGCTGAAAATAAAAATATGACTTAATTAATGAGATCGTGTATTGAAAATAGTTTGGATAAAAATGCAGTTTTTACCTCCATCTCAAAATGATTGCACTTCGATTTTTTGTCCACGCAATTATTTTCTGTGAGTTTGGAGCATTAATTTATAGAACTTTTTGACATATAAGTTAATTAAAACGTTTGAGAATTTTAAAATAATAGCTGACGTTGAATTTCCCGGCCCGAATATGAGTATGTTATTAGTATGTGGAGAGTTTACAATCATATTTTGGCTTAACTACAAGACCTTAAAGTTTAAACATGATAATATATGGTGAGAGTATTTTCGGAACTTCATAGTAATTATTCTTACATATATATAACACTTTTATTTCTAATTTGGCTTTTGGGTTTTAACAAAATTTATAATTTCTAACTTTGTTTGTAAATGTCATTTTTAGCTATGAACATGAGAATATGAGATGCGCAATTAAACACGTAATTTATCATAGTTTATATATATATAGAGAGAGAGGCTTGATCTAAAGCCTCCACATAGTTTAGCAAGCCATTTGTAGGACATAAATGTTGTTTTGGCGTCTTTTAATTATTTGCTATTGCAGTGGATCACATTTGTATCATTTGATTGATTAAATATAAAGATTCTCTTCTCCTAAAAATCAATAATGGGGTCACTTAATATAGATTAGAAAGTCAACATCTAAAATGTTATGAAGACTACAATGTAATGTCCGTATCATTCTTCTCTACTTCATCTACCACTATGGCAAACACGGCTTCTTAATTAAGCTTATTGTATAGTCTCTACTCTACTTTATCTTAATCTTAAGGTGTACTTGGATTGTGTTCATTCTCAAATGTGCTCACAAGATGCTTTTGCATAACATATTCATAAGTCTCTATTTATACTCTTTTTTGTCCCGGTTGTATAGAAATCAAATAATTTATGTTCAGTTCAGGATCTGAATTTGTATAACACGATTCGAATTCGAAAAAATCTAATACAAATACAAACAAGAATACTAAATTGTTTCGAATTGTAATCAAATACAAATATCAGTATATTCGATTCGAATGTTTATCAAATATATTCGATTAATAATAGTGATAATATTAATAATAATAGTAATAATAGTAGTAATAACACTATAATAACTTTTAAAAGCTAGCTATATCCTTTAAATGTAGCCCCCATATGTACATTTACGTAATAAATCAGAAGTATTATAAGAAGTAAGAGTTGAAAACGAAACAAATAATTTTAATGTAATTTGTGATTCAGATTCATAAATTATGATTTAAATCTAAAAATATATATAATACAAATACAAATCAGAATTTTTGTTCCATCATTTTTCAAATATAGAAATTGCCCTAAATAGGAGTAAAAATGTTTTGAAATTCCACAATATGGCTTTCATGTTTTTATTCCCTAAATAGGAGCAATTCTGCCAAATTTGGAAAAAATGTCATGTTTAAAGACTAGTAATGGCAAACTTGGCAGAAATTTACTCATATTTAGGAAATAAACAACATGATAGTCCTATTTTAGAATTTCAAAACTTTTTTACTCCTATTTAGGGAATTTACTCTTTCAAATACGAGTATAAATAGTTGTTCAAACATCTTTCAAGTACGAGTACAAAAAAGTTGTATTTGACTCAGAATAATCAAATATATATTCGTTTATCCATAAACAAAATCAACTATCCGGTATGTGTGTGTGCATCAACTACTCACTATATGTCTAGTATAAACTATATATCTAATGGTGTTTTTTATTCCTTTCACAAAAAATGGTGTTTTTTATTATTAACAATCCTTAATATCTAACATAAAATTAGAGTCATTTGAATTTGATATATACAATTGTCAACTTATTTTCATACATTATAGATATAATTTCTAAAATGTGTGTACTTGTTAGTGTGTATTTTAAAATTTTTGAGATATATTTATGTATATTAATCATAAAATCAATTACTACATTTAGGTTGTGCACACTATACTAAAGTGAATCAATTTTATGATTACTATACATATACATAAATGATTACTACAAAAATTGAATACATATATAATATTGATTCACGTAAGTGAATCATAAAATTGAAATAAAAATGAATCAATATATATTTACATTTTCAATTTTATGAATCAATTTTCATAAAATCAATTTTGTATTCAATTTTCACTTACTACATTTTCATAAATGTAGTAATAACCTTAGTATATTTACACTAATGTTATTTTAATTAAGAAAGAACATTGAAATTAGGTATTCATATTTTCATTTTCCACATTACGACCTCATATACTTTTATCACGTTACTTGAACTTTGTTTTGTCATCACAATATCATTTTAAAATATACGTAGTATATGTATACCATTTTATAATAATGAGTTCAAAAGGTTTGTTAGTTTCTTAATTATTTGCATCATTGAATAAACTTTTTCCAAGTATTCCTATTAAAAGTATGATTTAACTTTCACAATTATTAGTGAATGGATATCATTCCAGAGAGAAATAATTAAATAGTGATGATTCTATTTATACACTGTGTTCATACTTTAGTCTTATTTATTTTCTAGTGATTCAAAATGCATGCATTAATTAATTACTCGCTTTAAATAAGAAACTCGCTTTAATCATTCGACAATAAGCATGCAGATGCGTACGTTGCAAAAGGAATTAAAGAAAACTGCAATGCATAAGTTTGTATGTACAACATTAACTATACTACATCTAATACGTAATACAATTTCTTTTGGGTCTCTTGTTTGTGATTGCTCTACTTTAGAAAAATGATTATCTAATTTAGGAAAAATGCTAAATGGTAAAAGTTAGTGTTTGAAAAAAAGAGCTTCTCAAAACGTAAAAGTTGATAATGTTCGATAACATGGGTGTTTTTTGTGTAATAGAAAAAGTGAAAAGCAGTTAACACCCCTCAGTATGCTTCCGACTTTTACCTTTTAAGTGTTTAATTAATTTAATTAAGCAGAAACTGTCAAATGAAAACATCAAATTCAACTTTTGTGAAAAACACTTTTTGAATTTTTTTACAGAAAAACCAGTCCTATTTTTACACTTTCATCATTGTAATTTGTATCCCATTTGATGATTCTCTAATAAATTACCCCGTAAATAAGATGGAAGTCTAAATAAGTTTGAATGAAATTTGCATAAAACAATTAGTAAAGGTAAGGGACCATTCACTAAAATTTAGAGTCACCTGAATCGTTATAAGCATATGATGTTGTAATTATAAACACATACTATCTTCAATTTTTTAAAAATTGTAGCATTTTGAGTTTCACGTTTGTCAACGTACAACTCTTACTATAATTATAATTAATTAAGTATTAGTAAATATTATAATTAAAAGTTGATATTTTGGAAATCCACATTAATAGAAATTTAACTAACATTTTTTACATAATAATTTGATTATAATATTAGTAAAAAATCATGATCAAAGTAAGAAGTGTGAATAATGCAAAAAAACCAATATTGTAACTATTAAAGTCTGAGGAAGTATTTTGTAACAATGTTAGTGGCGTCCCAGCAGTTTGTAACATATTTTGAATCTGTTGCTTATCCGTAAGACCCTAGCTATCATCATTCAACATACCATTTACTTCCATTGAACACCATGCACTACAAAAAAAACACAAGATTAGCTAGAATTTTTCAAATTTGTCAATCCCCTAATTTTTGTGTAGTGACGAACAATGCAGCCAGCCAGTGACAAACATAGAAATTAGTAATCAGGAAGACAGGAAGTAAGGGATTAGACAGAATATCGAAAACGAGAAAAAAAAGAACAGTTTTTTAATTTAACTGCATAATTATTATGTAGCAACAATTATTACATGTTCAAAGTCACTTCCAATAACATACTACAATAAGTAAAAATCACCATTTTGTTAAACGTTCTCTTAGTACACACTGAATAGACACAAGGGGAACGAACACACATTATTCGACAACCTTAAAGCCAGCCTAAGGTACTGAGTATTTAATGTTACATTAAAGAAAGGGCACACCAACACATTGTGAAGTTTATCTGCTCTTGATATCAGTCTGTTAATGACAGACTTTGCCACTCTCCCCATGAGCAGGAGAGAATTTCATCCATTGAGAGTGATCACTGCAGTCAACAGATTTCTTCATTCCCTTTGTATGTGAGGCTGCAAATTTCTCACCCCCAACCCTTTTTCTCTTATTTTCTTTCAGTAAAACACCAAACAACTTCAGTGTCTCTCCCTTTTCGTCGTCATCATCATCATCATCCTCACATGAATTCATATCTGCAGAGATTGCTTGATTCATGATCGGTTCAGGTACAACCTTCACGTATTGAGATAGGAAAGCTGCCAGCTCATCACACTTCTTCTTGGTCTGAGCCAACTCAGAGCTAAGTGTTTGGTTGTCTCTCTTCAGCCTCTCATTCTCATCCGTAAGTTCCAAGAACTGTTGTGATTTTCCAGGAGTTTCCACTGACCCAGGGTTCTTGGAGTCGGGTGATGAGGTGGAACTCGACCCTGGCGTCTCTTCACCGGATGAGATCTCTGGCAATGGCGAGTTATCAGCTGCGGCATCGTTCTTTTTCCCGACTGCAGCCGATGTCACGGCTTTCCGGCGCCTGATGTTGATGACCAGCTCTTTTTCTCCTCTTTTGAAATGCTCGTTTGCAAATTCCCATTTCTCGGGTATGGTCTTTCTGAACCCCTGAAGTTCAACACATGAGGAGCATTTAATTAGAGCGAACCACTCTAACTAACAAGATCCCCCAAGAAGTGCTCACTTGAGCATAAATAATGCTCCCTCTGTCCCATTTTGTTTGCATTTTCACTATTAATGCAGAAAACCTATTTACAATTTCTTCTCTAATTTTGTGTATTGAATTTTAAAATTTTCAATCCAGTTTTTTGTGGTTCAATAGAACTGTAAGTGTAGTTTTCAAATTACTAAGTTTTAATTATTAATACTAACTCAAATATTATCAAGTAAGGCTCAACTTTAATACTGGTCTACCACTCAAGAGTCAAGACTCGTAATCTCAAGTAGGAGACATAAAATGGGGAGGAGGAAGTAGCATGTTTGATAGCCAGAAGTGTCTTATTTTACTTCATCACCAGAATAAGCACAATAATAAGAATAAATAGTTCTTGACTCATTGTTGAAAATGGATTTTACAAACCCTTTTGCTTTCAGAGTACTCAACAGATTCAGCCTGGCAGCCATATCAGTTTAATAAATCTTACCCAACATGTTTTATACTTTTATATATAAAACTCCAGTTCAAACTTCAATGGTATGCATCCTACAACCTTTCTATTACATATTCTGTAACTTAACAGTTGGTTCATATGAGAGAAACAAATTAGAGGGGAAAGAACTAAGAGAGAATTTGAAAAGACTTTGTTGTTTGGTGTCAAGAGAAATGGGGAGGAGAGAAATGAAAGTGGTGGTGGGTCCTTCCTCCTTTTCATTTATTCTCTCTAATGGAGAGAAAATGGAGAGATGTATTCATTCTCTATTTCAACCCATTTCTCTCTTACCAAATAAGACACAAAATCTACCCTATTTCTATGCGGATTCTCTTTTTCTCCATCCCTTTCTCACCCATTTCAATCGTCATTATTTCTTCCCTAAACCAAACAAAGGCACTCAAAAAACCATGAGTGCTTTAAATAAAACGTATGCCGGGACAGATTTAGCAACATCTCTAACAGGCTAACATATACTCCGTCTTAAGATTCAACTAAACAAGGGTTTGAAGGGATGGGTAATTAACAGCAATTGCTTGCCCCACCTACCTTAGGGTCTTTGTCTTAAGATGGGAATTAGTCATTTTTGAAGTTGAAAGTAATCCTTAATTCGTGCAGTGGAAATAGACTTTTCAACTCAATGCACTTGGTAGAATGCTACACATCATGTTTGATTTGAATCACACAATAGCATCATCTTATCACCCCAAAACAAATCAAGGCTAGTCATAATTAAAAAAAGACATGTTTGAAACTAATTGCAGAACATCAAGAACTAGTCATAATACCAGAAGTGATGAATCAAAATAAAAAAAAAACAAATCTAAGTGTGACTATCAAGGAAAAATATAATGTTGAGCAATCTGAAATAGATGGAATCAAATACTAAAAACATGAAGGACGGATTTGCTTACATAGGTGTTGAGCTGGCGAACGAAGCTGGAGAAGTTGTTATGCTTGAAATATTTAGGAAGTAAATCCTTAGAGAATTCAGCAGTTTTCCAAACGACGAAGGTGGAGCCGCTGTCGCTCCACGAAACCACGTCGTTGGTGGTCGGATCGTCCACCAGCTGGTAAGTTTTCACCAGAAATGGCGCCGGAGACGTCCTCTGCGACATCCTCCCACGGTCAACTCTAATCACTGAACGACTTTTTTATGTGTTAAACTCGGAAATAGAACTACGAGTACTGCTAAACTAGGATACGAGAATTCTATAAAAGTGGCTAAGATTCGGATTCTAGAAAGAGCAACTGAAGAGAAGCAGAGCTGTGAGAAATTCCCAGTCCCAGCAGTAGAATCCGAAGAGGAAAACACAGGAGTGAACGACGCGTTTCTTGACTGCTATGGTGATCTTAGTTTCTTCCATTTGGTGCATCTACGACCATAACTATTCCTCTGCGTCTTCTTCTTCTTTTCTCGAATGGAAAAGGGAGGATGGAATATATATGATGATGGGCAACCAGTTGGCAGAGAAGATTGGTTGATGGAATTGAAAGGTCAAAGAGGAGGAAAAAGAAACCATCAATTTTTGGGGGAAGAAGAAAAAAGAGAACAAACGTGTAACAGTGTAGAGAGGAAGAAAGAGTGGTCATGGGCTTCTAGAATTGTTAAGAAACTCCATTTTATTTTTTTCTTTCATTTCAAACAAGGCTGCCCACAGGCTACCCCACGCCTTTTGAAAGAAATACCCATTCATTATATGTACTCTACCAACTTTTAACATTATATCTTGGGAAATTATTATCTGAAAATGCGGATTGGACAAGTTTTTTATACACGTCATTTTACTTGTCCGTTAGAATTATTTGTGTACGAGCAATTTCTTTTCTTTTTTATGAAGAGAATTACTTTTCGCACAAACAAATTTTTTTGTATGTACTACAAAAGAAAATATTGCCGGTGCCCAAAATAACTCCCTACACAAAATGAAAAAATGGTGATACACTGACAATTTGATCTGCGTGTAAAAATGATGTGTACACAGAGCATGGTTGTTATTATCCTCTCCTAAAATAATCCACTCAATTTCATCTTCTTAAGCCTCATTTTCCCCTTAAAATATCGCCATGTTTGTCCAAGACATGAGAATAATATAGTAAAAATTGTATGATTAATGTTTTATGTAGAGGAAAGAGAAATAATTGAAACTACAATTGATTAAAAGAAAAAATAGCAAAATTTTTGGGACAACAAAAAATGTAAGATACTAAAGTAATAAAGTTCGGTGAGAACTTCCGCACCCATTTTAAAAATGAAGTATTGTAACTACCATTCACTTGATTGATCCAAATCATTGTACCATTATTAACTTATATTTAAATCATTCAAGTGTAACATTTTGATTGGTCAATGTGAACAAAAGTATGGTGATACCTTAAGGTCCTTAATTAAGGTACCATAGAATCCTCCATAAAGTTATACTCCTTTTGTCCCCTAACCTTGTCCCATTTTACTCTTTTCATCTGTTTCATTAAGTTTGTCTGATACCATATTTGCTAATATTTTAGTGATTACAATTCATTCTTACCTTTTTCAAATTTTATCACTTCAATATCAACTACACATTCTAATTTTTTCTTAAAAGTTGTGTCACACTCTTCTGTCCCATTATACTCCGTAACTTATAAGGGATGGAGAGTACAAAAGTTAGCTTTATTTATTTACGTGCCTAATTCTCTTACTCTTCGTAATATTGAACTTTTGCTTAACTTGGAGAGCTTTTAGAGCATCTCCATTCATGATCTCTAATAATCAATTTTTTCTATGATTCTTACCATTTAAATATTGTTATGTAATTAATTATAAAATAATCTCAAAATTCGTTTATGTCTCTCAATCATCATTTTCAAATAATCTGTTTTTTTTATGTCCTCCATTAATCTCTATTACATATACTTTTCAAATAATCTTAAAATAATCCGGATTCATATTTTGATCCCAGATTATTGTAGCAAATAATCGCATTAAGAAATCTATGACACTCGATGATAATTTTCTGAAAAAAGTGACATGTCACCAATTTAATCTCATAATAATCCTCCGAATGAGGATGCCCTTAGGAGCCTTATCATTTGAAAGTCACATGTTGAAGTCCTGCTGGGGACCTTAATTTGGTGGAACAATTAAGATTAGGACTATACATGGCAGTGTGAAAGATTCATGTTGGTGGGAACAAAATGACAAGCTTGAAAACGAGTCCTGAAAAAGCGATCCCTTGGTAGTAAACTCTTCGTTATTTTTTTATAAAGTAACTCTTCGTTTTGGTAATTGCAGATATTAGAACCTTGAAGTTATGTGCACATCTCGCAATTCAACTGAAGACATTTATGAGCTGCCGAGATTGTCTTACTCCAGAGCTAATCACGCTTCGAGCATCTCCATTCTCCGATCCATACACACGGGACACGAAGAAGTGACACGATTACTAAGAAAAATGAATTTATGTGATTGATATTGAATTGATAAAGTAAAAATAATGTAGGAATGATTTAGAACGATACAATTTTACCAAATTCGGTATAAGCCAATTTTAGTGCGACGTAACGAAAAGGAAAGATGATACAACCTTAGCGGGACGGGTGGAATATTATTTCTCTTTATTTTAGTGATTTTTCATTTTTTGGTAAAATTTCCTCCATAATGTTGACTTAAATATTTAAATATAGTTATAGTGTTTGACATTATTGATAAAAATGAATTAAAATTATACTACATTTGTCCTATAATGGTTGTCACATTTCAACTTGACATGATTATTAATAAAGTGATTGAAAAGTAAAAGTTGTGGTTGAGTTTGAATAGAATGAAGTGAAATGATATGAATCACAATTTTTTTTTGCCAAAAATGTAAACATAATATCCATTTTAGGACAATCCGGAAAGGAAAGTAAGACAACCAAAATGAGATAGAGAGAGTATAAGACTTTGAAAACCAAGAGAGAAGAAACCAATTAATTTGGTTTGGTGAGTTTATATCTATCATGTATATATTGTGAATGTTGTTGCCCTAGAAATGCTCGCTCAATAAATGACAACTTTTCACTTTGACCTGAGCACATTTAGTGAAAAGTTATAGTGGATAGTTGATTTTCCAATAATATATCTACTTTATGTCAAATCAAGTAAAAAGTACTATGTAAGTTAACAGTATATATGGAAAGTTACTTTTTAAGGAAATGGAAAAATTAATTTGGGACATTCAAAGACGGAAAGTGGGAAGTTGTTTTTGGAACGCAAATAGTGTTATATATGCGCTATGTTTTTCTCTTTCATAGCCACGTTAAAAATAAATGCAAAACTACAAAATTTTACAATTATTATGGTGCGATAATTATTATGATTAATTATACATAGTATATTATTTAATTTCACAAAATGTTATTGGGTCACATTATTTTTATAATTAGCTCAGCCAAATAAATGTGTTAGAAAAATGGCGCTCCATTAAAAACAACAACTTTTTAGAATTTCGAAAAAGTAAAAGCATTTGACCAGATTAATCAGCTATTTTCCATCATTTGCAATGGAGTCAAAAATTACTATTTTTTGGTTTGAAAATATGATGGAATAAAGCAAAATGACTCACTAAATTGTCTGCGCTTCTTTATTGTGAAGCAGCAATCAGTCCATGTATTATTCGACGCAATTTTCACTATGGGTCATTCAGAAACAGTCTCTCTGTGCTTTAGTACGTGGGTAAGACTGCGTACATCCGACCCCTCTTATCCCACCGTAGGTGGAAGCCTTTGCGGCACGGGGTAATGATGCTGCTGCTGATTTGACCAGATTAATCAGCTAAGATGATGTTTGGTTAATTAGCTTTTGTGTATGGTTTTTCCTCTGAAACAGCTAAAATTAGAAAAGCCAATAAACCTAGTGTTTAAGCTTTGGCCGTTCAAACATGTAGCCGATATCCCTATCATGTTCATGATGCCTCCTCGATCATCTTCTTCCTGTCATCACGTCCATATCTTCCTCAAAAGAAAAAGCAACTTTGTAGCTAGCCTTCTCCTTCACTTTGTTCGACATCCGTTTCTCCTCCCAAAGTCTCAGGTATATGGCTGATTGGCTGTATACCTCTTCTACACATTAATACGCTTTTGGATTATTCTGTTTCACACACACGTTTATATATACTCAAAAAGTTAAACAACATAACTATATTGATGAAGTTAGGAACTTAAGCACACAGTTTTCATGTTGATTATTTTATGGGGCAGTGTGTTGAGAGCATGAAAGCCAATCATAAAACCAGATACAAATTTATGGCATAATAATAATTTAACTTCAATCTAATGCTTCAAATACAAAACTATTTTTTTATGTGCGAAATATCACGGATGGATACAATACGAGAGTATTTGATCATATGACTTTATAGGTGTATAAGTATTCATAAACAGAGACTATTTTATATAGCTTTCACAAGATCGGTTCTGCCTAGCATTAACATCAAATTAATTCATTTCCTCAAAAGTCATTTAACAAGTTATCAGTTGATTGTAAACAGTCATTTTATCAAAGTCCAGTTTACAAACCGTTACTATTGTCAATTAATTAAAATATCGAACAGAATCCGATGTCATCAATTAGCCGACAGCTAACAGTCATTTGCCAAACACCCTCATTATGTACTCTGTAACATCTACGGCCAAAATAATTAACAACGTGTTTACTTCGTTGCTAAAATCATAGTTAGATTAGTAAGACACTTAGACACGTGAAGTAAACACGCAAGCTGGTTACTAACCGAAAAAAATGTTTAAAGTGTCACTAACTAAGCATACCACCTCATTTATTAATTAAACGGCACCTTAAACTTTTTCAGTTTCCGAATTTACCTTTATCTTTACCCTTTGCCCTTACCCTATTGTTACCCCTACCCTGCCTTATCCCGACCCACACCTCGACCCCCCCATCCCACCCCTTTTCTACCCTTAGCCCACACCACCCAACCCCCGACCATACCCCTTAGCCCACACCCACCATGTACCCCCGTTACCCTACTCCCCTGACAAGAAAACCATCAAGGCCCATTTAGGGCACGGTCCGATGAAGTTGCTGGTCGGACGCACGTCCAGAACTCTAGACGCTCGGCCTCAGTGGCCTTGGCCCAACAAAGGCCGAATGACATTCCATGGCCTCCAGCAGGACGACTCACAAGAGTCGGGCGGAGCCCCTCCCTTGTGCTTAACTATACCAAGGACCCAAGATCCGGGGGACGCTCATCCAGACCATTTGGCGGAAAACCAAGATATTGGCGGGAAGCGCATTCAATGCAATGGATTTGGTGGTTGGGAAGCTAGTCACTCACAGTCCTCCGCATCATCAACATCACCTACCCCTTGGTAGTATAAATAGTACTCCCTCCGTCCCTTAAAACTTTGTCATCTTTCCTTTTTGGAACGTCCCCAAAAACTTTGCCACTTTCCCTTTTAATCAATTATTTTCTGGTTTCTGTTATTTCTCTCTCCTCTGCACAAACCTCAACCACACAGTTTTTACTTTATTATTTTCCGTGCTGGTCAATTTTGGCAAAGTTTTAAGGGACGGAGGTAGTAGCATTTATTTCATTGTATAAGGTTGACAATTAATACCTTCTAGCAATATCAATTATCTCTAACTCTTCTTACTGAGATAGACGAACGACCTCACGCTTGTAGTGAAGTGTGTTGTATACAGACCCTTATTTTTATTGAATATGTTGGGAATATTTTATGGTGTCCAATCAATTTAATATCTTTGTATTTGTGTAGTTATTAATTAAATGTGTAATATGGGCCACAAATGTGTATCAGCTCATTAGCTTCTTTGTAATCCATAAGTTAGTCAACTTCTCCTATAAAAGGAAGCTAACTTATAGAAACCCAAAGGCTTGAGAGACATAGAGGCGAGATAGATGAGTTCATACTCTCTCTCTCTCTCTCTCTCTCTCTCTCTCTCTCTCTCGAGGGAGAGAAGCGGCGTTTTTCACGGTATACCAAATTCGTGTATCATCTTGTTATCTATGTATCTGCTTCTCCTTCACTTCTTATGATTGTTTGATTGTTAGAAAAGAGGGACTAACATGTGGTATCACAGCGAGGTCACGGGTGAATCTCCCGACTGGTGCTGGGGGTGATTGTTGGTCTTATGGGGGATCAACACCACCCTTTGATTTAGGGTGTTAATGTTAGGAAATTGATGTAACGTACCTCGAAAGTACGGCAGCGGAAGTTTAAAATTTTTCCAAACAGATCTTTCCTGATTATGACAAAATAACGAATATGATAATTATAACAGATCTGAGTTAGAACTTACAGATCTTCCAGCCTAGCGGTGATAATCCTTGACCTTTGGTATCCACGTGATTTCTCCTTTCCGAAATAACGGTTAGATCTCCCTAAGAGAAAGGCTAGGAAATCTCTTCGCAGGGAAATAAACTGGTAATACTGAATCTGAAAACTGGTCTATTAATTATGAAGGAGGATGGTGTATTTATACTAGTTCTAAACTAGTTTTCCAATCACAATGAAAGTCTTACTCATTAATGAGTTCTAGTCCAACTAGGCTCAATAAATATTGTACTTAATTAAATAAATATATCAATATAAATAATTGTTAGAGGGGAGGATGGCTCACGCCACTCCTTCCTCTCCTAACATTATTTATATTCTAATTTTCCTTTAATTCTAAATTATAAAGAAAATATCAACTTTATTTAATTAAAATTACATCTTAATTAAGTATAATAAATCTAATTTATCAAACTTAATTAATTCTATCAAATAGAACTTTCCTTCAACATGATGAATTAAATATATTAATCTAATTAATAATTAACTCATCTTATTTTCAGCATTATGAATTAAATATTATTTAATCCAATTAATAATATTTAATTCCTTCTAACAATTCAATCGGAAGGTATAATCACTTGTTGTGTGACCCATAGGGCCTTGTATATTAAGCACTAATCAAATTAAGGTTTAGTAGAATCCCTAGACGATTTACCAGACAAACTTAACATATAAGGACGTTTGCGAGGACTATTCAAACTCCCTGTAATATAGAGTTCATAGTGGTACGGTCCTTTCATTCAGCGAACATTCAACTAAGTCTAGAACATGATATAGTGTCTATCCCAATAACTCAGTCTCTGTCTCTCAATCTTTCTAGATGTTCCATAACGATCATATTCGATATCCAAAACGAATATATCTTTGCATTGGCCAATGACTTTATGATCCATCTAGATATGAGAAGTAGAATGTTCTCTCTTAATCTATTATGAGGAATGAATCCTTTCTTGGCTCAACTACTACTCCATGTGCTTCGTGATGCACCCAACACATGCCGTATCTACCCCGATTGGAGTGCAAGCGTTGGTCATGGTCAAAGTACATCACTCCGCACATGTAGTACGTATTGACCTCAAGTCGGAGGACTATTACACTACTCTATACGCCGATAATCCCATAGACACATGAATAGAACTTATCAAATGGTTTCTCGGTGGGTATGCCAATATTCTCTAAAATATCTATGTGACCATCATGAATTACAGGAACTCATAGTCGTGAGATCAACTATACTTTCTAAAAGTATGATGCAGTCCACATACAAATCTTATCGCATATCATCAATATCCCATTCTTGATGATCATTGATTGGGGCTATTTTAGGACCTTATGTTATATCATATAAGCTCTCACTTACTTATTGACAACATAAATCCAAGGGAACACAATTATGAATAAAACATTGACAATCGAAAACAATCATTCATAAAGTGTAATACCGTGTATATATCAAATATAAAAACTAAATGTGATCAAGTACATATGTCTTTAAAGAAATGATTGTCGCTAGGACATATATACTAACAATCTCCCACTTGGCCTAGTGCCAATCACCAATGCGTCTAACACCTAGATTCTCAAAATGTCTAGTATGTTTCTCACAGCTCAAAGGTTTGGTGAAGGGATCAGCCAAATTGTCCTCAGTGGAAACACGTTCTATTGCAACCTCTCCTCTTGCTATCTGCTCTCGAATCACATGATAGCGCCTCGGCACATGTCCATTCCTCTAGTCGCATCTTGGTTCCTTTGCTTGTGCAACAACACCATTATTGTCACAATAAATGGTTATTGGATGACTATCATTTGGAACAACCCCTAATTCTTTGAGGAATTCACGTATCCATACGGCCACTTTAGCTGCTTCTGATGCAGCAATGTACTCGGCTTCTGTTGTCGAATCAGCTGTAGTGTCTTGCTTGGAACTCTTCCAGTCTATTGCTGCTCCATTGAGATTAAAAACATAACCTGATTGTGACTTATAGTCATCCTTATCTGTCATGAAGCTAGCGTCAGAGTAACCAGATGCTATTAGTTTCTCTTGTCCACCATAAACTAAGAAATATTCTTTAGTTCGTCTAAGATACTTAAGAATAGTCTTAACAGCACTCCAATGCCGTTCTCCTGGATTATTTTGATATCGACCAACAATACTAAGAGCATAAGCCACATCTGGCCTAGCACAGATCATAGCATACATGATTGAACCAATTGCAGAAGCATATGGAATCCCTCTCATGCGTTTGATCTCATCATCAGTTGAAGGACTATCCTTCTTTGATAACGATATCCCATGACCCATCGGGAGGAATCCTTTCTTAGATTCTTCCATTTTAAATCGATGTAGTATTTTGTCAATATACGTGGATTGTGAAAGACCTAACATCCTGTTAACTCTGTCTCTATAGATCTTAATCCCAAGGATATAACAGGCTTCACCTAGATCTTTCATCATGAAGATATTGGATAACCATTCTTTCACGGACTTCAATAAGGGGATATCATTCCCTATGATCAGAATGTCATCAACATATATGACCATAAAGACCACGCTATCCTTGCTGCGTTTTGTATACACACACGCATCCTCATTGCTTCTGATGAAGCCACACGATTTGACTGCTTCATCAAAACGGATATTCCAACTCCTTGAGGCTTGCTTTAGCCCATATATGGATTTCTCCAATTTACATACTGATTTGGGATTTGACTTGGATATAAAACCTTCAGGTTGTACCATGTACACCTCCTCCTTGAGGTTTCCATTAAGGAAAGCAGTTTTGACATCCATTTGCCAAATTTCATAATCATAGTATGCTGCTATCGCAAGCAAAATTTGAATGGACTTGAGTTTTGCAACTGGCGAATAGGTGTCACTATAGTCAATTCCCTCTCTTTGAATATAACCTTTAGCCACTATCCTAGCTTTGTATGTTTGCACCTTGCCTTCGGCATCAATTTTCTTCTTGAAAACCCATTTGCATCCAATGGGTCTAACCCCAACAGGCAAGTCAACCAAGTTCCATACTTGATTGATATACATCGAGTCCATTTCAGATTTCATGGCTTCTTGCCACCTCTCTGAATCAATATCTAATATTGCTTCAGTGTAAGTCTTAGGTTCATCCTTGTCAGGAATTTCAACATCATCATGATCCTCCATGAGGAAGCCAAACCTAGTTGGTTCATGACGAATCCTAGTAGACCTACGAAGTTGAATATTTTGCGATTGTTCAGGCTGCTCATTCTGATTGTGAAGAGGTTCTCTTGCATTGGACTGTCCAATGCTCGGAGAATTTTCTGGTGCTACACTTTTAAGTGTTTCCAGAGAAGGAGAAGTAGGTGCAGAAGGAATGACAACCATGTCATTTCTTTCATTCCTAATAGGAACCACTTGCTCGTGCGAGGTGCTTCCTATATTACTCCCACTAGCTGAAGGATATCCTCCTAGAGACATACTTCCGCTTAATCCTCCCACTGAATCCTTGTTTTGACCATCTAACAAGTCTTCAACCTCTATGTTATTTTGTGATTCTTGAATTTCTTCTAGTACTATCTTCTCACGATTGAATTCCTTGAAGACCAAGTCTTCTTCTAGGAATCGTGCCTGTCTGGAAATAATGATTTTATGTTCCTCAGGATGATAAAAATAATATCCCCTAGTTTCTTTAGGATATCCCACAAAATAACATCTCTCACTTCTAGCTCCTAACTTATCAGTGTGCAATTTCTTTACATAAGCAGGGCAACCCCACACTTTAATATGTGAAAGAACAGGCTTCTTATTACACCATAACTCATATGGTGTCTTTTGCACTGATTTAGATGGAACTCTATTCAGAATGTATATCGAAGTTTGCAATGCATACCCCCAAAGAGATGTTGGAAGAGACGTGGAATTCATCATGGACCTAACCATGTCTAACAAGGTTCTATTTCTCCTTTCAGAGACACCATTCAATTGAGGTGTTCTTGGAGGAGTCCATTGTGACTGAATTCCCTGACCTTTTAAGTAATCGAGAAACTCCTTACTCAAGTATTCCCCTCCACGATCAGATCGTAGAGTCTTGATATTCTTGTCAAGTTGCTTCTCTACTTCAGCCTTATACTCCATGAATTTCTCAAAAGCTTCTGATTTGTGTTTCATAAGATACACAAATCCAAACCTAGAGAAATCGTCAGTAAACGTGATGAAGTAAGAAAAACCTCCTCTAGTTTGAGTTGGGAATGGTCCACACACATCTGTGTGAACCAATTCAAGCACTTCTTTGGCCCGTAGTCCTTTTCCAAGAAAAGGTTTACTCGTCATTTTAGCTGAGAGACACGAATCGCAATTACCATATGATTCAAAATCAAATGGTGTTAAGTAATTTAATTTACTTAGCCTTGCTATTCTGGCTTCATTAATATGACCAAGCCTACAATGCCAAAGATATGTGGTATTTTTCAGATTACTTAACCTTGGTCTTTTATTTTGTACATTTAATATGTCATGTCTATAATTAAGAACATATAAACCATTCATAAGAGGAGCATTTCCATACACAATACCATTTTGTGAAAAACAACAAGTGTTATTAGCAAAATGAAAGGAAAAACCCTCAATGTCTAACATAGGAATGGAAATTATGTTCTTTGTTATAGAAGGAACAAAATAACAATTATTTAGTTCTAATCTATAACCACTGGGTAAATCTAATATATAAGTCCCTACACGTTCAGCAGCAACCTTTGCTCCATTTCCTACACGTAGGTCAATCTCACCCAGCCTAACTGCTCTACTGTCATTTAGGCCTTGCACACTATTGCAAATGTGTGAGCCACAAGCCGTATCTAATACCCAACAGTGAGAGTTAGTTGTAGACATATTAATATCAATGACAAAAATGCCTAAGCTAGAAGCACTCGATGCTTTGGCTAGATTAGTCCTGTATATCTCACAATCTCTCTTCCAATGTCCTATCTCTTTGCAGTAGAGACATACATCATTTGGTACCTCAGCAATGTGATTCTTCTGAATGTTCTTGTCAAACATGGCTAATTCAAAAGAGCTAACATCAAGGATCTCGGGTACACATGTATCAAATACATGTTCGATATTTTCTTGCCTAAGAACGAAACGCATATTTTGTTCCAAGTCTAGAAAGTTTGGTTCAATCAGATTATTTGTATCCAAGATACTTCTCAATGATAAATTCGACATTCCTAAAAGCCTAGAGAAGTTCAAATAGAACGGGAATTAAAATCATATATTAATTCCTATGATCACATCTAGTTAACTAAATAATCTGGACTTTTAATTATTTAGCTTCCACTATTTTTACATGCTCTTTGACCCCAATAAAAGGAACATGCAATGCTTTACAATCATAGTGGCCAAAATCCTCATTCATACTATTACAATCCCAGCTTGGGCTGATCACTGCAAAAATATAATGGGTAGGTCCCTAGACCAATTGCGTCCAAGCAACTTTTGGTTGATCAATTTTTAAATGATCGACATCCTTAAATTAACACTGACGCTTGGGCGACTCGAGCTAATTTAAGTAAGTCAAAACCATCACACGATCACAAACATATGTATCTATAAATTAGTTCTATATTTTGTCGAATGGAATAAACTCTTGGGTGAAATATTCTTCAACGAAAAAATATTTCTACTAATTTAATTATGATGGGTGATGTCGTTATCCCAGATAAGACTTAAATTTTAACTTATGGGGAACATTTAGCGGGGTATTAAATTACTCTATTTAATCAAGTTGCTAAAACATATCATCAAATAATATGTTAACGAGATCTAACTCAAACATATACAATTAAAGCATGCAATATAAATCTAATTTATAAAATAGACATAACAGTCAAACAATTAACAATTAATATAGACATGCTAAAACTAATATAGTACGTAGTAATACATTGTTGGATGAAACAAATTTTATCTCTAATATTACTACGGAGTAACTAAAAACAGTCATTTTTTAATCTTGATTAAAAAGTATATATAAAAAAGATGCTCAACCAGTTTCCTCGTACCAGGCCGCCATAAGTGTTTTGCAATGTTTAGGACTTCGAGAAAAATTGCAAGATATCCTCATTGCCAATCCAATTAACAATTACAGATCTAATCCTAAACAAAAACAAACACTAATTCCCGGTAGGAAGTACACACGACAGCAACTATTTTCTTTTGTTTTAAAATTTCTAAAATTTTAAAACTACCAAACAAAGCCAAAATTTCTAAAAGGACCCCAAGCCCAAAAATCTGAAAAACAGCGTTGGGAGAGAATCGTTGAATGCCCGTCTTCTCGCCGTAGACTTCGATTTCGGATCGTAGAAGAGTTCGTCCTGATGCATCGCTGTTACTTACGCCGTCGACAACATGGTCATCGTTGTTCGGAACTTTCACGCGAAGGTCTCTCCATGGCAGAACACAACGATGGAGTTTTAATTTTAGATTTCTAAAAACTAACAATTGAAATGATTTTCAAAAACAAATTCTAATTTACTTATTTTCAAAAATCTAATTTCAGAAAACATACACTTTGTGAAGGAGATCAACGTTGTAGTCCAACCAAAATGTAATCGTATTTCAATTTCAAAAATTGAATTACGGCAAAATATACAATATACTATACAATTATATATATTGATCACATAATACATTAAATTCGTATAATGTCATTAGAATCAGTTTGTCTCTGATACCACTGTTAGGAAATTGATGTAACGTACCTCGAAAGTACGGCAGCGGAAGTTTAAAATTTTTCCAAACAGATCTTTCCTGATTATGACAAAATAACGAATATGATAATTATAACAGATCTGAGTTAGAACTTACAGATCTTCCAGCCTAGCGGTGATAATCCTTGACCTTTGGTATCCATGTGATTTCTCCTTTCCGAAATAACGGTTAGATCTTCCTAAGAGCAAGGCTAGGAAATCTCTTCGCAGGGAAATAAACTGGTAATACTGAATCTGAAAACTGGTCTATTAATTATGAAGGAGGGTGGTGTATTTATACTAGTTCTAAACTAGTTTTCCAATCACAATGAAAGTCTTACTCATTAATGAGTTCTAGTCCAACTAGGCTCAATAAATATTGTACTTAATTAAATAAAGAAATCAATATAAATAATTGTTAGAGGGGAGGATGGCTCACGCCACTCCTTCCTCTCCTAACATTATTTATATTCTAATTTTCCTTTAATTCTAAATTATAAAGAAAATATCAACTTTATTTAATTAAAATTACATCTTAATTAAGTATAATAAATCTAATTTATCAAACTTAATTAATTCTATCAAATAGAACTTTCCTTCAACATGATGAATTAAATATATTAATCTAATTAATAATTAACTCATCTTATTTTCAGCATTATGAATTAAATATTATTTAATCCAATTAATAATATTTAATTCCTTCTAACAATTCAATCGGAAGGTATAATCACTTGTTGTGTGACCCATAGGGCCTTGTATATTAAGCACTAATCAAATTAAGGTCTTAGTAGAATCCCTAGACGATTTACCAGACAAACTTAACATATAAGGACGTTTGCGAGGACTATTCAAACTCCCTGTAATATAGAGTTCATAGTGGTACGGTCCTTTCATTCAGCGAACATTCAACTAAGTCTAGAACATGATATAGTGTCTATCCCAATAACTCAGTCTCTGTCTCTCAATCTTTCTAGATGTTCCATAACGATCATATTCGATATCCAAAACGAATATATCTTTGCATTGGCCAATGACTTTATGATCCATCTAGATATGAGAAGTAGAATGTTCTCTCTTAATCTATTATGAGGAATGAATCCTTTCTTGGCTCAACTACTACTCCATGTGTTTCGTGATGCACCCAACACATGCCGTATCTACCCCGATTGGAGTGCAAGCGTTGGTCATGGTCAAAGTACACCACTCCGCACATGTAGTACGTATTGACCTCAAGTCGGAGGACTATTACACTACTCTATACGCCGATAATCCCATAGACACATGAATAGAACTTATCAAATGGTTTCTCGGTGGGTATGCCAATATTCTCTAAAATATCTATGTGACCATCATGAATTACAGGAACTCATAGTCTTGAGATCAACTATACTTTCTAAAAGTATGATGCAGTCCACATACAAATCTTATCACATATCATCAATATCCCATTCTTGATGATCATTGATTGGGGCTATTTTAGGACCTTATGTTATATCATATAAGCTCTCACTTACTTATTGACAACATAAATCCAAGGGAACACAATTATGAATAAAATATTGACAATCGAAAACAATCATTCATAAAGTGTAATACCGTGTATATATCAAATATAAAAACTAAATGTGATCAAGTACATATGTCTTTAAAGAAATGATTGTCGCTAGGACATATATACTAACAGTTAATCCCAGAATAATAACAATCATACAACCATAACAATGATAAAGAAGCAGATAGGAAGAAATCGACAAGATAAGAACCGAATCTGGTATACCGTATGAACCTGCCGCTACTCTCCCTTGAGAAGGAGAGCAGCGGCAACCCTAATTTCTCTCTATCTCGCCTCTGCGTCTCTAAGCCTCTAACGATTAGCTAGGGTTCCCGTAAGTTAGCCTCCTTTTATAGGAGAAGTTGGCTAACTTACGGGTTACAAGGAAGCCCACGGGCTGATACACATTTGTGGCCCGTA
This sequence comes from Cuscuta europaea, assembly GCA_945859875.1. Classification (NCBI taxonomy): domain Eukaryota; kingdom Viridiplantae; phylum Streptophyta; class Magnoliopsida; order Solanales; family Convolvulaceae; genus Cuscuta; species Cuscuta europaea. Next base: position 20,345,047 of record CAMAPE010000017.1, on the reverse strand, counting down.
TTACACGTTTAATTAATAACTACACAAATACAAAGATAACTAACTAGATTGAACACCATAAAATATTCCCAACAATCTCCCCCTTGGTGATCAATCGTGTTGAATCAGCATTGCAGTGCATATAGCTTTGTCTTTGTTGTTATTGAGCTTCCTTTGTCTTTGAACTTGACTTCTGAGGAAGGCTATCTGAAGAAATCCTTGCAATCTCCCCTTTGATGTCTTCTTGACAATTTGATCTTTGATGCCGGGGGTTGAGGGACCTTCAGTATCTTGCATGTAGTCCATGTCTTCCAGAAGTTGCTCTTGATCAGCTTGGATGAAGTCCGGTGACGCCTCTAGAATGAATATTCTTTGGTGAATAGGAGACGCCCATGGAATTCATCTTCAGGACACGAGTATTTGGCCTCTGTCTCCTCCACAATGTAGTCTTTTTGACTATTTGGAATGAATGCATTTGAGGAGAACTTGTCGGTGGCACAGCGGAATATAATGATTGTTGATTTGTGAGTGTAGCTGACCATTTGATTTGAGTTGTAGAGATAGCAGAGAAGATGTTGATTTTTGTGATGGAGGAGTGAAGTGTCCCAGAATGATTTGTTCAGTGTTGACAGCATGTGGACCACTCTCCCCCTCATGATGATCCGATGATTCGGGGCGTCATGCCTTTATTCTTTTATTCTGCGAAAATAAAAACAGGAAAAAACAAGCAGAATCTAAAGAAGATAACGTAGCCCCCCGGGGTCGTGAAGACGCCCGTTATCATCACTATAGAGATAAACTCTAAAGCAATGGCCTGAAAATGTTGGTGATTCTGGTGTTGCAACAGCAGGACTTCCTTCCAATTATTGGTCTTCATCTGTAATAGATGAGCCCTATGGAAGTTCTCGCGGGTCATGTAGACCTGCAACTGACTCTAAAAGTGCGTCTGTGTCCTAGAAAATTTCAAAACATTTGGGAGTGAGTAACTAGACACGACGTGATCAATGAAAGTTCAGTGGCATGGGGTTGAGGCCACTGTAGTCAGTATTACTTGCCTCGGAAGGAGACAGTAATGAGAGATGCGGTTCCCCGTGAACTATGATTAAACACCTGTCTGTTGGGAGACAAGTGAGTGGTCTAGAGTAGGGTTGTGCATGCGCCGTTTGGACAAAATGCAGCGACTTCTACCCGGGATCTGAATAAATTCAGTCCTGAACCTATGGGGATAGTCCAAAGTATTTTAGTGGCTAGGAGCAAATGTTCAATTCATAGCAGGCAATTGAGGTAGCAGACTCATCATTGATAATTGTTTTTCTTCTCACTTGAGCCTTCTGCTTCCTAATGCTCATAATGTTCACTCACTCACTCGCTCACTCACGCATTTACGCTCGGCTTTGTCCCTTAGGTAGGCTTAGTTGGGTTTACTAAGCCATAGGGACATGTTCTCTCATTACTTTCTTCATTTTCTCTCTGTACTCCCCCTCAACTGGAGCACTCGGTATGCTTTGTCATTGTTAGGCATCGGGAAGGATAACATTGAACACTCCCCCTAAAATGTTGCATCCTTTGAGAGATTCCTTGCTTTGTCGGTGTAAGGCGCCAGGAGGAGAAAACTGAAACTTCCCCTCAGAATGTGCAAGGTTTGATTGCTCACAGCTTGTCATACCCGCCATGTGTGTGGAGCAATCTGAACAAGTACCACACATGACGGTTTCCTGAGCTCACCATGTAGAATTTCAGCATGTTGATGATCACATAATGTTGATGAGTCAGGGGAGGCTTCAGCAGTTGATTGTTGATTGTTGTAAGATGACCGTTGATGCGAGGTAGATTGAATTATCTACGATTTTCAGACCTTTACATTGAAGTTTAGAAAATTTTTGACCTCAGGGTTAACTTTGAAATAATTTGAACAGATTTGCCTAAGTTTTGACCTGGACATCGGTGATTTACAATGTTTGTCGGAAAACTAACGTTTTGACCCTCAAGGACTGCGAGTGAGAGCGCGTGAGAAAGGGTTCTGGGGCGCAGCCCCAGCATTAATGTAGATCTTCTCGTTAGCTTTCCAACAAAAAACAGTTTTCTCAAATCGGATCATCGAGTCAAAAGTTATGGCCAAAACAGTGCGGTGTCGCAAAAAATCTCTAATTTTGAGTTTTTGAGGAATTTCTTCGAAGTTGAGGTTCTCGATGATGAATATCGAGAGCAAATGGATTTTAAACAAAATTCTAAGGCAATACTTCGAAATCCAAATCTCGAGGTTGCCTCGAAGAATAATGACGAAATCCACCTACAAAACAAACCTCAGAATATCGAAATCTGCATAATTTCAAAATGTTTGAACATCGAAAACTTTGGAGTTTCGAAAACCTCATAATCTCGAAAACTTGCTGTTTGAAAAACATCAGAACATCGAAAACTCCTGAAACATTTATAAAAGCAGGGAATCATTTTGAGATCCTTATAATGTTAAGCTCCGATGAACTGCAAAGGATGTCAAGATTCGAATTATGAGTTCCAAGAAACTGCAAACTTTGAAAGATTCAAAAACATTGAGAAATTTTGAAAATCTCGAAATCTTCAGAATGTCGAGATCCAAAACATCGAGATCCCAAATGTCGAAATCCCAATACTCGAAATTCCTAAACTCGAAATTCCAAAACTCGAGATTACAAATCTCGAGATCTTGATTTCGAGATTCAAATCTCGAGATCTTGATTTCGAGATTCAAATCTCGAGATCTTGATTTCGAGATTCAAATCTCGAGATCAAGATGTCGAGATGCAAATCTCGAGATCAAGATTTCGAGATGTAAATCTCGAGATCAAGATGTCGAGATGCAAATCTCGAGATCAAGATGTCGAGATGCAAATCTCGAGATCTCAAAAGTCGAGAAGAGGAAATCGAGTCCCTAAATGTCGAGATCCTGCAAAACGAAAACATTGATTTTTGAAAATCTGAAACCTGTTCTGAATAGCCCTGAAAGTCGAGATTCTCCTGTATCAGTTTCAAGCCAAAAACGTTTCTGCAGCAGTGGAAAATAAGGATTTCGATATCTCAATGTAGAGATCTTCGAAATATAAAAATTGCAGAAAACGAAAAAAGAGGTATGATGCTGGATCGTTTTTGAAAGGCGAGACCAATAGTGTGATTTTTACAAAATTTCGTTCACAAACGAGATTACAGGAGCAAATCTCTACATATAGAAAAACAGAAGAAAAAACAGAGCAGTTCTTCGTTAGATCCAAAAATCGCAGATAGATCCAACCTGTTTCACGTCTCGGCTCTGATACCAAATGTTAATCCCAGAATACTAACAATCATACAACCATAACAATGATAAAGAAGCAGATAGGAAGAAATCGACAAGATAAGAACCGAATCTGGTATACCGTATGAACCTGCCGCTACTCTCCCCGGAGAAGGAGAGCAGCGGCAACCCTAATTTCTCTCTATCTCGCCTCTGCGTCTCTAAGCCTCTAACGATTAGCTAGGGTTCCCGTAAGTTAGCCTCCTTTTATAGGAGAAGTTGGCTAACTTACGGGTTACAAGGAAGCCCACGGGCTGATACACATTTGTGGCTCGTATTACACGTTTAATTAATAACTACACAAATACAAAGATAACTAACTAGATTGAACACCATAAAATATTCCCAACATAGGACGCGCTTATACGCCCAACATGTTGGCACCACGATGCGGTGCAGCCCCTCATGTCCATCCACCACTCAATAGCGGGGCTCTGCACTGCCGTAGTGATTTAGGCCACCAAGCACACTGGTCAACAATGGGGTCGGGGACCCGAAGTCCCACCTGCTCACTTTCTAGGGTGGGCTCACCATGCTGGGGGCATCCGACGATGCCATTTACAGGCTATTCTTTAGTACCCTCCGGGGGCCAGCTCAGGAACGGTTCGGGCAGTTGAGGCCCACAACCATAGACAGTTTTGACCAACTACCCAGACAATTCATGACGCAGTTCGCGTCCAGCACCACCCTGAAGAAAAATTTCAGCTCGCTGATGAGCACCCGCCAAGACAATAGAGAATCCCTCTCTGTTTATACAGGGACCTTAATGACTGAGGATGATGGAGTGCACCAACATCACCCTCTTCACCAAAGCCTTAATGACTGGGGATTTATACAGGGACCTGGACAGGAACCCGGGGACCAGCTATGCTGAAGTGCTGGCCCGAGCGCAGAAATATGTTGTGATTGAAGAAGAGTTTGTCTAGAGCGTTAGGGCGCCAACCGCCACAACCCCCAAATTGGCGGATCAGCTGGGCCCGGGACTGGGAGAATCTCCCCCATCTAAAAAGAAGAAGAAGAGCAGCGGACACACCCCATGGGCGCCTCGCGGCCCGACCCTGGACGCACGACAGTAGGAGGGCCCCATATACACACCATGGTGCTCCCAGTGGCCCAGGTCTTTGAAAATATCAAGGGTTAGGGGAACTTGCTCCCCCCTATGGACAAGAAGGCACCGATGAGCACCCGCATGGATGCTTACTGCGAATACCATCGCAAGAGGGGCCACGCCACGGACCACTGCAACGTCCTCAAAAGGGCGATTGATGACCTCATTCGGAAGGGGCACAACCCTTAAACAGAAGGTCAAACCATAAAACGACTCCTTTATTGAAGATCAGGTTCCTTGACAATCAGAGGCCCTTCAAGCTGAATTCTGTATTCAAGAAGATTTGAAGATCCACAGAACGGAGATTCGAAGATTCGAAGATCTCAAGAATGAAGATCCGATGATCCCAAGAATTTTCGAGTTTTTGATGGATTAAAGATTTAATTTTGAATTAAATTCTTTAATTATATTTACTTCAAATTGCAAGTGAAGAATTGGTTGATTCATAATTATATCTACAATCAGCTACAACATATAAAATAAAAGGGCCACAAATTGAGATCAATCTAAATTCTCAGAGGATTTGTTGACGGACTGCAACAATTGACATGCACAGATGAGGATATAACTAGACATATACTTCGTGACACAACATAGGAATCCGTTTACGAATATACTCTCTTTGTTCTTTTTTAGTTGCAACGGTCAACATTTCACATTTGTCAACGCACGCCTTTGACCATAATGATATCTTAATTCTAATAGTAAAAAAAATATTAAAAATCAGATTTTGAAAATTTTTAATGAGATGAATTGAACAATATTTAAAAAATAATAATTTTCATATAATAATACCGTAAAATGTAGTCAAAGTAGAGCATGCGAATAGTGTAAAATTCAACATGTTGCGATTAAAAAGGAACAGAGGATAGTATATTGTTTCAAAATTTTAATCAATAATACTGGTAATCCGGTGAGTATTTTTTAGAGAAATTGTTCAAAATAGGAGTATTAGATTTTAAAAATGTAATTACTGCCACGTTTTGATTGTACCAGACTTTAAACACATAGTGTTTTCCAAATTTGGCAGTAATTACACCTATTTAGGGAACAAAAAATATGACAGCCCTATTTGGGAGCTCCAAAACGTTTATTCCTATAACGGGAAATTTCTCTATTTTTTCAAAATTTTCTTTTTAATCGATACATAGAAATTTGCAGTTTTCGTCCCATAACTTTCGACCGTTTTCATTATTAGTCACATAAGTCTATCACTAGCAAATTTGGTCTTGTATCTAGTAATTTTTGCGATTTAAGGCCTTTGCCTATGAAATGTAACTATCAGGTGAAAGTATCCTGGAAAATATGTCGGCGGCTTCAGATTTTCTGTTGGAAAGTGCACTCTACAATATCAAAGTCCTTAAATTACAAATATTTATTAATTACATGATCAAATTTACAAGCGAGTGAAGTCACATGACCAATAATGATAACGTCCAAAAGTTATAGGACTAAAATTGGATATCTGCTATCGATAAAACATCAATGCATTTATGCATGCCACTTTTCTTGTGAAAAATACATGCATCACAACTCATATTGTTACATTTATTTATATACTATACTAGTATTATACTCCTTCCGTCCCTGAAAATTCTTCTCACTTTCTTTTTTGGACGTTCCAAAAAATTCTTCCCGTTTTCTTGTTTGGAAACTTTTGTGTGCCAAATATTCATTTATCTTTTTCTTACCCAACCACTACCATACATTTTCACTTTATTCTTACTTTCTTCAACTTCGGTTTAAAATAACATGGGAAGAATTTTCCGGAATAGAGAGGGAGAATATGTAATTATTCCTTTTTACATCAACGATATTCTTAATTTTTGTTATTCATTATTCATTTGTCTAAAACACAAAAAATAGTTTCAGAATTAATGCAAAAAAGAAGAATCATTGGACACGTGTTTTTCTGGGATGATTAACTAGGAGGGTGCGACCATTCCAGTATTCCAATTTGCACAACTCTGGTCAAGCACGAGGAGGAGAGGATTGGACAATCTCCATGCCCACCAATGTAAGTCCTATCTATCACAAAACTCGATCTCCCATTGGGGTTTTTATATTTTTTCAAACATTAACCAGTTCAGAACCGGAACCAACCCAAACCGGACCGTGTCTTCCGAATTAATTAATATATACTTCGTATAACTGAAAATACTCCTATCACTTTTTATATCCGTTCTGTGTTTACATTCAATTCATCTATAAATGATTTATTATTCCCTTTTAAATAGATTTTCGAGAAATTCACCCAATAGAAGTAAGATATAGCAATATACTTTTTCAAATATATTGAAATTTCATATACAGGAGTGTCATTGTTTGGTTATTTCATTCTTGTTTTGAAACGTTCTTATTATTTCTATTTACCGGCGTGGATAAGTAACTCCCATTTTAAACGTTAATCCATATTTTACTTCTGGTTTGAACAATTTCCTTTCAATTATTTTATTTTTATATCGCTTCTTTCAACCAAGCTTCAACAATCACACTCCGTACTTTGTAAATCTTTCAGCTCGCCTCTCCCACATAGTGACGTATCAGACATGTCTGAGTGCCCAATCTTCCGTATGCTTCTCACGTCTATCCAACCTATGAAGGTCTACATATGTGTCGATAGGTGCTGGAATGACCTGCTCGTACCCAAACTGTCACAATACATGATCAGGCAAATAAAGCTCAACAATGTCAAAACATATCAACGACACACGTGCTCGCCATATGTGAGAATGATCTCGTCCAGCGGGGGTAACTCTGCAAACATCTCAGTTGTATACGACATCCGTGTAATCTGTTTCATAAAGATACAAAATTAGTATTTCTCCTATACATATTATAGTTAATGTTATATTACGCACACCATACATGATCCTCAGACATCCGATCAAACGCATCCCTGTACACACCGAGCCCAGAAGTCGATGATGTACGACATAGACCAGCAAGTAGCCATCTAACCATTCATGTAGCATATATTAATATGAATATTATTAATATATTTATATTCAACATACAATGACATAAATTCAAACAATTGAAAACATACCGACGGCCTAGAGGGTCCTCGCTGTTGGGTGTGTTTCGAAAAACAAAGAAATATTAATTAATAAAAATTAACTAATAAATAAAATAGCCCAAGAAAACCCAGAAAATAGATGGAACATAGTTTAGCCAGAGCTCGTGCTACGCACGATGTCCTTAAAACGTATTCGTCGCCTCCCACGGTGCTAGGAGCGTTGCAACGACCGTTTCCCAGGATACGGTGGCTAACGAACTAACGTTTGAGAACACAAACGAGAGTTCTAGTGAACGGGAACAAAGGCAGAAGACTCAGGTATTTTCGGAGTAGCTGGAAGTGTTTCAGAGCACAAAAATACGTGAGGAATGTATTGTCTGTTGTGTTGTTGCAAACCACTTGCCAGCTATTTATAGGAGGATTTGTTGTGTGTTGAATGGAGTGTTAATGGACCAGAACGTTGGACATCAGTGACCAGTCCGTTGGGCATTGAATCGTCCATAAAATGTCCATTTAACGCAACATTAAAAGATAAGAACGTTGGGCATTAACTTTCGTAACGGCAGAATTGCGCGACCAGAACACCCCCAGGGCTTCTCTGGTACGGAGCCAACAGAGACCCTCGCTCTCTGGTCCGGAGCAGTTCTGTCCGAAGCCAACAGAGACCCTCGCTCCCTGATTCGGAGTAGTTCTGTTCGAAGCCAACAGAATACCTGTAAGGTGTTCTGGTACGGAAGCCAACAGAGACCCTCTGAGGTATTCTGGTGCAGAACAGTTCTGCCGTTGAGCATCTCTGGTTCTGGGAAAAATAAAACGGTATGGGAAGAAACAAAAATTAAATCGTATCTTTGAATGATAGATTTTCGGACGACATTAGTGTCCACAGGTCGCCCGCGCACACGAGTCGCTGTTTTTCTTCTCCGTTTCGGGATTTGATCGGCACCCCCTACGCGTAAGAGAGAGCCTTTACCTTTATAAATCTTAACTCCTTAAAAGAGGCTTCCCTTTATAAGGTGGTGAAAATCCCTTGAGTTTTCCAGTGTGGTATAAAACACACTAGAAACCCATCATTTTCCCAGTTTTTTCATTTCAACGAGTGAACTTCGAGAATCAATTTCTCATTCACCCGTTATCTGTTTTGAGCGTACCATATATCGAGTTGTAGCCCTTAACAAGAACAATCCGAAACCACTTTGACCCGACCCAAATCATAAATGGACCCCACTCAAATAATTGCCCCACAATGACCATTTAAGGCAATTTTTAACACATTTTTCCAACACTCGCCCCGTACATGATGTGGTCCCAGGAGACATGAAGGCTCATCAGGCAATGGGTGTCCATCAATGCCATGGTATGCCACTATAATGGGACGCCCAATGTGGATGTACTCCATGACCAAATCTAAAGAAGAAACAAAAATCCTCCAACCTTTGTGCTCCCTCTATGGCAACCGCGACACAGTTGTCTGTAGAGATAAGCCTGTGTGGCACTACCCCAACTGAACTGTGCTGCTACATCAAACCTCTCTAGCATAGACAAGTGCAGAACCTGAACCTCATTTTTGCTCTTGTCAGCGAAAATGGAAGCTCTCATCATCATCAAAATATATGCTCATGCATGCTGCTGGATTATCACCTCATCAGCGTCTGCATGAAGAACAACGCAATGCTCCCTCAGCCATGGCATGCTCAGAGATGACCCCTGAAGGTCAGCCCGAAGAAGGGGGCGAACACCTAACAAACGCTCACACTCATCAACCCACTGTCGACAAGCAGTACCAGTAACAGTTCTCCCATCGACCTGTAACCCAGTCAGTACAACAACATCTCCCAAGGTCACTGTCACCTCACCAACAGGGAGGTGAAATGTGTGTGTCTCCTGCCTCCAACGCTCAAGAAGAGCAGTGAGTAGCGCTCTTTCGAGACGGACAGTAGCCACCAATCTATGTAGACCATAAAAACTCACAGCACGAACATATGCAAGTACTTTGTCGTCCACCCGCACACGGTAGGTCCGGTGCTCACGGCACCTATCCACCTGAACATCGAGGCCAAGCCACACATCCTCACTCCTGTGCGAAGCCTGCAATGTCAGGACAGAACGATCACTCGGCCCAAGATCCACTAACACCTCCATGCCTACAAAAAAGGATATTAGTTAATTTTTACTAGTGTATTATTTTTTTAATTAATATTTTACTAATTATAACTTTACCCAGTGGACCCCCCCTCCATCTCTTGATGATCTCTTTGCACATGTGGCCCTATTATGGCCGGTTTGTTTACATATTCCACATCTAACCGTTCTTCGGGGACCTTCATCCATCTCATTCTTAATACATGTGGATTTAGGTCTTCCCTTAGCCCGAATCATGGATGGATCATGCACAATTTCAGGTCCATAGTAAGTCGGCCAATAATCACAGTCATGAATGGGTTTAAAGACTCTTTGATATGTGGCGGCTTATTGTTCAGATGAGAAAAAAGGATCCACAAATGGATGAGAAGAAAAACTACGTTGTCTGCACACAGCTAATACATGAGAGCATGGAATTTGATACAGCTAGCTCATCAACAAGTGGCATAAGCATGTAATTTTCCCCGTTCATGGGAAATTTCATTTTCAATCACAAAGAACGGCTCGGAGGAATCATTGTAGCTGCATGGATTTTTTGCAGCATCTCGATCAAACATGCACCACGAGAAACAATGCCAAAGCTGCTTCTACCACCTTCATGGCGTATTTGGCCACCTTCCTCAAATACATTCCCTCCCCAATGGCACACTATCGGGAAGTTTGATAAATCCATATTCTAATAACAATGCATGTCCAACTTTCATGAGTACACATTAATATACACAATTCATACACCCCAATTAATCATTTCACAGACATCACAACATATTAAGCAAATCCTATATGATATATATACACTTAAAAATGGAAAAAGATAACATTTAAAAATAATAATACATTCTAATTTTTGAGTTTTTTAGGATTAGTAAAGTTCAAAAATTTAACAAAGTTCAATTCATACCTCCAAATATACATTACATAACAAAGTTCAAAAAAAATTATATAACAATGAATTCAACATCAACATTCAACACTTCATACATATTCACATCACACAACAAATCAATTCACAAATGAATTTCTAATTTACAAAATCCATTTTCTATATTCTAAACCCTGAAATGAAAAATTAGTTAAATTGGAGATATTTGTTTACCTAGAGTGTTGAAGAAGATGGAAGTGAAGTAGTGTTGACAAGACAGGGAGGCCTCGCCTGAGTTTCGCCGAACTTAGAACCTGTTTTCGCCGCTCGTCCTCACTCGTCCTCGTTGCGTTGCTTTTGGGAAGGGGGAGTTTTGTTGTTCTGTATGTGGCGTAGCTTGACCTGGCGTTTTAATTTAAGGGTAAGTCGCCAAACGGTTGGGCGACTTATAAGTCGCCAAACCGGATTATGACTTATAAGTCGCCCAACCGTTTGGCGACTTACCCCGACCATGATTAAACCCAGCGGAAGATCGGTAAATACTTTTAACCAAACATTATTTTCGTAATTAATTAATTAATTAACATTAATTCGAAAAAAAACTCGAATTTGATTTTGCATTTTATTTTGGGTGATATTTGACTTTTGCATTCTTTTGAGTATCACTTATAGTTGCACTTTAATTCACTATAAAATCATTTGATTTTACACTTTACTTCTTTAGATATTTGGATTAATGGATACATGCATTAATGATTTTAAATATGAAATGTAGAGACTAATATCATCCAAAATCGAATTCTGCGTGTAGCTTAAAAACATAAATAGTACTCCGTATTGTGTTTAAGTGCACGTGTTCGTTGCAATTTTGTACAAAACACCGCTTTTACAGTTATATACTCCGTATATATTTGGTCCAAAAAAAGGTGGAATCTCCCACTCCAGGAGCCTCCCATATCCCGACCCGACAGGATTTTTGGGAGGATGTTAATCACGGTGACTGAGTCGGCCCAATGATGGTAGGCCTTTTACTCCGTATATATTTGGTCCAAAATCGAATGCTGTACTATATATCCAATTTTGGAAAAGTATTGCTTCAAACTAAAAATAAAAATTAAATGTTGCCAGGCTATACGATCCTATATTCTTTGAAATAAGGCCGACTATCTCACTCTAACTGTGCGTATTTAGAAACTTGGCATTAGCCAGTAGGAATATGCCTGGGCGGCGGGGGTGGGGGTGGGGGTGGGGATGGGAGTGATCATGCAAGTAATAACTAATAAGTATCTAACCAGACTAAAAATAAAATAATTAAAATTGTACTATGCCATTTTAATTATTTTGAGGCCTTTTGATAGCTTTCATCTATCTGCTTTTTTTTATTAAACACGTAATTTTAAATTTCACATGTTTAATTATAAAACAATCAAAATAAATAAAATTGAATATGAAATACTTTCATGATTGAATAAGCTGAACTTGTTTGAAATCAAATATTTTAGCCATTTTTCATCTAAAATTTTCTTTTTTATTTTATTAATAAAATATGTTGTGCGAGTATATTTTAAAATTTTCATAATATAGTAATTTCAGTCAATTCACCTATTTTGGTCAAAATTTCATCAAATTGATCGGATTCATCAGTTAATTTAAGGCTCTGAGTTGTAACGTCTGTTTTATTCAACACATAAATTTCAAGTGTTGAAACTATTTTATAAATGTCAAGTGTAGGAACCATTTTCTAGTGTCTTAAGGTGAAATTTTCATATCTACACAAAACTTTTAATAGAAAACATGACATTTAGTCTTACATAGTATTTTTTATCTACTTTTGGCATGATTAGGCGTGATTAGACATAAAGTAAAACCAGACTTCTAAAGTCAAAATATATTTATATTTCGTACGATACTAGGTTACGATTGTCTCTATCATTCTTATTTTATTTCTACTTTTTCATTCATTATTAATCATATTAACTCTCTTTTTTCTTAATAAACAAAACACTCTTCATGTCTGAATATTAGTGGAGTGAGGGTTGTACTACATAAATATGTCTAGATGTATCAAAATGAGAACTTCTTTACGATACAGAGATATATTATCCCTGCCATTTATAACTTTGATAACTTTACCTTTTTGAATGTCTTATAAATTTTGTCACTTTTTCTTTTAATCAATAAATTTAGGATTGCTTTATTTCTCTCTCATTTGCATAAATATTAATTACGTAGTTTTTACTTTAGTACTGTCTCCGTCCCTTTTATTTAGGCATCAAAGATGGTAAACTTTGATTGAATAAATATATATTTATGTGAAACTTAATAAATTAATAGTTTTATAATAGTGTTTTTAACAAAGAACATATTCATATTATACATACTTGTATATATCAATATATAATCAGCCAAAATTTAACATCATTGATTTGAAAAATCAAGTTCGGCTAAATAAAAAGGGACGAAAGAAGTATTTATTGTGTGAGTTAAATTTGGCAAAGTTTTAAAAGAGTGCCTTTGAACACTAGTACAATTTGACAACCATGACTATATGGGGTATGTGCAAGACATATATACAAATTTCTTGCTCTGAGTACAATACATGGCACAACAGATAGGTCAGTGGTGGATCCAGAGATTTGTGAGAGCGGAGGCACACTATAATAGAGTAGTTTTAATATTATTTATTATTGTGGACTCCTATTGTAATTCTGACTCTGTTTATCTATAAATATATCTGCTAGGGCTACCATTAGGGTTAAGCCTGGTAATTATTTTCACATGGTATTAAGAGCCAGAACCCTTTTACCCTAATTCTTTTTTTTTCGGCCTCATGTCTTCCGCCGACTCTCTCTCTCTGTCGCAGCGGGCACGTCCACCACCGCTGGGAGCTCTTCACAAACAGCGCCGATGACAACCACCGTAGATGCATCGCCAGTTATCTCTCAGGTCTCCTCTCTGCCTCCTCCTCCCAATCTGTTCGCGACAACACAAGGAGCACCGTGGGTGCCACCATTCTTCAACTGGTCTCCTACCAGGCCTCAATGCTCTTCCGCAGATGTCTTTCTTCTCCGGTGCCGTCAGCTCCTCTCCAACAGTGAATTCCGGCTCCAACTTTGCAGGTCCCACTTTCGCTGGTGCTCTGGGCGTCGCTGCCCTGCCTGCTTCTGCTTCCATCAGACCGATTGCACCACGGTCAAGTGCTCTGTCTCCTCCAGGTTATTCCTTATCTGATTTGGTTAAAAGTATTGGTTTTTCGGCACTCAATATTACAAATATTGTTACTACCAAACTTGCTGCGGTTGAGGATTATCTCACTTGGCGTACTCAGTTTGAGTCTTTTTTGGTCTCTAACGGTTTTTTGGGAATTTTAGATGACTCCATCCCTGCTCCCCCTCCCTATATTTTTTATGCATATCATCATGAGACAATTAACTGTGATTATCATAATTGGCTGAAACTTGATCAAACTGTGCGTTCTTGGTTGTTTGCTACATTGTCTCGTGATATTTTAATTGAGGCGCGTGAATTAAAAAATGCCTTTGCTATTTGGAACAGGTTGGAGTCACATTTTATGTTTGCTAGTCTTGCTCGTTCCATGGAATTAAAACGTCATCTTTCCCACTCTAAAAGGAGTCCTACAGAGTCCATGGATCGCTACTTGCTTGATATTAAAGATATTGCTGATAAACTTGCTGCCATAAATGCCCATGTGTCTTCCCGAGAACTATTCCAATATATTTTACTTGGTCTTGGTCGGGATTATGAGTCTCTTATCACATCGGTGAACTTGTTTCTGGATTGTTTTACGTTTGAAAAACTTCAAACCAAGTTAGTAGAGAAGGAGCAGAGTATTCAGTACATGCGCTCTCAAAAGGAGTCTAATCTCGCACAAGCCTTTGCGGGTCATCTCCAGCAACCCGCACAGCCGCAGCCAGGCGGCGATCAGCAGCAGCAGGGTGCCAGACAGCAGCAGCACCAGCAGGGTCCCGGACAGCAGCAGCCCTTTGGCGGGCAGGCACCTCGAGGCCGCGGTGGCCGTGGTCAGCGCGGATGCGGTGGACGTGGTCAGCAAGGCCGCGGTTATGGTCAGTATCAGTCTGGCCATGGTTATGCTCCACACTTTGGTTATGGTTATCCTCCACCGGGCTACTTTCCAGGGGGTGCACCGCATGCTGACATTCTTGGGGTTCCAGATTCAGCGGGTATGTCTGTTCAGTCAAAATTTTATACTTATGCCTTATCTACTTTTTCTACTAACCATGGCTATGCAGACTCTTCCTCAGTAGAGGGAAACTCAGCCCCTCCTCCGGTTCTTTGTCAAATTTGCTATGCTCCAGGTCATCCAGCCTCCACCTGTCCCTCTCGTTTTGTTCAGACGGCTGCTCCTGCTCTTGCTGCTCAGACTCCTGACGCTTCTGATTTGGTTTGGTATCCTGATTCAGGTACCTCAGCACATATGACTCTTCATTCAGGTAGTTTGTCAAATAAATCCTTTTCTCCAAACTCTCATTCTATAGTTGTAGCAAACGGAACCACTCTCCCCGTTAAGCATACTGGTCAGGTTACATTATCTTCCTCACCTAGGTCTCTCCACTTAAAATATGTTTTACATGTTCCTCACATTAAATATAATCTATTGTCCATTCAAAAATTGTGTGCTGATAACAACTGTGCTGTGATTTTTGATAAAAATCATTTTTTGTTAATGATTTAACAACGGGGGTGGTCCCTCTTCGAGCTCTCAGTGATAATGGTGTCTATCCCATCCATCAGCCTGCTCCTCAACCTGTTGCTCTTTCTGCTGCGTCTCTTTCCATTTGGCATAATAGATTAGGACATTGTGGTACTCGTGTTTTAGATCAGCTCAGATTGAATAATTTTATTTCTGGCACTTCTGTGAATATTTCTGATTGTATTCCCTGTCGTTTGGGGAAATCTCAACGGTTACCATTTAATAAAGTTTGTCACAATAGCCCATATGCTTTATATTTAATTCATTCTGATGTCTGGCAGTCTCCTGTTCTGTCTCATCTTTGGTTCCGATATTATGTTTATTTTGTGGATGATTTTTCTCGTTTTACCTGGGTATATCCCATGCGGTGCAAGTCTGAGGTTACTACTCATTTTCATCATTTTAAATTAATGATTGAAAACTTACTTGACTGCAAGATTAAGATTTTTCAGAGTGATGGAGAGGGTGAGATTGATAATTTTTGCATGCCAAATATTTTTACTAATCATGACATTATTTTTCAAAAATCATGTCCTGAAACTCCACAACAAAATGAAGTTGTTGAGCGTAAGCATCGACATCTACTTGAATTGGTCCGCACTATGCTCATTACTGCTCGTTTGCCAGCTACTTTTTGGGTAGATGTCGTTCTTACTGCTACTTTTATAATTAATAGAATCCCCTCTCCTACTCTACATGGTTTGTCTCCTTTTGAAAAACTCTTCAATGTCAAACCTGATTTATCTTTTATGCGTGTGTTTGGATGTGCTTGTTTTCCAAATTTTAATGCCTCGTCTGCTAATAAGCTACATCCACAGTCTGTTGAGTGTATTTTCCTAGGTTATGCCCCCGAATATAAGGGGTACCGGTGTTTTGAACCTATTTCAGGACGTGTCTATATTAGCAGAAATGTCAGATTTTTAGAAAAAAATTTTCCATATCCTGACCTCGTCTGTACCACTGTGTCTTCCTCTATTGTGCCCTCTAGCACCTCTCTCATTTATTCTCCCAGCTGAGACCAGCAGATACATGCCCACCCTCCTCCTTCCCCATCCCTGCTACAGCCCAATAATTTTAATGCCCTGACTGTGACACCGCTCCCAGTTTGAACTGGGATTAATGAATCCATTAATATTAAAATTCAATAGAAATTACAAATACCAATGTCGATGAGGATGACTAGTTGAGTTCGTGAATATTTATTCATTTTGAAAACTAGTTACAAAAAAATATTAATCATATGAGAAATGATTAATTGATTAAATTAATACCGATTAATTATATTGTGTGTCGGACCCTAAAGAAAATAGGAAGGGACTAACTAGTATATTCTTGGACCACGTTAAAATAATTAAAAGCCCAAGGATATGGAAATAAGTTATATGCGAATGTTTGGGCCGGGTAAAAGTTAAAGGAATAATATAAGAGACTTTTTGAGCCACTTTCTAATAATAGAAAGGTAAAGGGGTTTGAGCCCGGAACATTGGAGAGGAATATCCGATACATTTTAGGATCGGTCTATTGATGTCTACTAGCCAAAAATAATATAAGTAAACGAATAAAAGTCATTTGGGTCGGAGTAAATTAAAAGGAGCAGCCCGCGAACCCAACCCAACTAAATTGGTCCAACCTTACTAAAAATAGTAAGGATAAATGAGGGAGCCTTATCCTCTCCTCTCATTTTTATCCATACGTATGAGAGCTAAGAAGGAGGGGAAGAAGGCTTGAAGAGCTTAACAAGAAGTCAAGAAGGAAGAAGTCCAAGAGGAGGAGCAATCCGAGAGAAAACAAAGTCTAGCGGTAAGAACCTTGTAGCTCCGGTTCTCGTTCTTCCGTTTTATATATTTTTTCGTATATGATTTTATAGAAATCATATGATGGATTCTAGGGGATGTTCTACATGTTTAAAAGTGTAGAAATATGTTATAAAGTGTTGGTTTTTAACCTAGAAGAGTTGTGGAATCGATAGGAATCGAAATCGCCGGAAACCGCCATTTCTAGGAGCTGTTTTCGTGCTGCAGGGCCCCAAAAGCCGGGCAGCTTTTGCAAAAGCTGGGCGGCTTTTGTCCTCTGCCAGCCAAGTCCATTTCGGATCATTTCCGATCGAAGGTTTAACGAAGGGGCTTCAATAGGAAGGCTTGCTGGACATATTTAAGGTGAGGATGGCTGACTATATTGCTTATAATTGTTGAGTTAATTTCATAAGATTACCTAAGGTATTGAAAGTGATTTTCATGGATTATTAATGAGTAATAATGCTTAATGAAAATACTATTGATATGAGTGAATGAAGCATGATATACAAATTTAGAATAATTGTGTATGATTATGTGAAATGAATGGAACGGCATGTTAACGGAATTAACTATGATGACATTGTGATAAAATTTACTTTTACTTCATGTATGAAATTCATGAATGGATTAAAGTGATATTTTTTATATTGGGATCAAACTATACTTGGGTTGGAAAATCAATTGAAATGAAATGTCAATTGGAGAATAGGAACTTGGCATGTTCTAAGATTATCCAACTAGTATCAAAATACTAGTCGGGGGATTTATATAAATAAATGATGAAATAAATCCTAAGAGGTAGGATTGTGAATAGATATGCCTTAAGTAGTCTCAAGAGACACTTTAAGGTTGAATTGTATGAATACTAAGGTGTGATAGGGGTAGGCCTAAAGGCTACCTACGGAAATTGATTCTAGGCATAGGATTTGCTTGAGAATTTGATTATGAAAATAATTAGAGTTGGACTTTAGGATGACATGGAAATGTAGTTGGGCCGAGCCCATGCCATGTAATATGATTAGCATGGAAACGTAGTTGGACCGAGCCCTTGCCATGTATTTGTGATCTTCGTGGAAACGTAGTTGGGCCGAGCCCTTGCCACGAAGTTATGGTTGGTATGGAAACGTAGTTGGGCCGAGCCCTTGCCATGTATTTGTGATCTTCGTGGAAACGTAGTTGGGCCGAGCCATTGCCACGAAGTTATGGTTGGTATGGAAACGTAGTTGGGCCGAGCCCTTGCCATACAAGTTTGATGTGTTATATTGAGTTAGAGGATTGTATAGAAATGTAGTTGGGCCGAGCCCTTGCTATACAATTGGGGCTCGATGGGACCCCACGGGGTTATCGTGACTTGCGGTCACGGGGGAATGGAAATGATGAATTCTAAATGAATATGGGCCCACGGGCCGATTACTTGACTTTATATAATGTAAGTACATTTTGAAAAAAAGGGATAACCGAGGGTTATGGCCTATAATATAATATCACCATAGATTGAGGGTCTTAGAAATTTAAACATTGATTATACTTAGTATAGTTGCTATTGTACTTGTCAAATGTTTCCAAGTACTGACCTCCCCTTCACGGGGGAGGTCACCTCACAGTTTCAGGTAGAACTTGAAAGTTGCTGCCACCGCCCGTTGCTTCGAGAGCATCAAAGGGAGAAGACGTGGTTCGTGCTTATTCCGTTTCTGTTTTGGGAAAACAATTTAAAACAATGCTCATGGATAATATTTTCTAAATAATTACTTTGGGGGCTTGCATGCCTAATTATGCCAAGTGTGGCTTGAACACTTGTATCAATTGTTTCCGCTGCTTTAATAAATGTTTTACATTATGTTTGTTTATGGATGTACTATGTGTGAATGGTATTCAAGACGCCTTGTATAGTATGGATGAGTCGGACTGCGGTTGACTATTCGTACTGTACGACGGGTTGTTGATGTGTCCGGGTAGGTTCGGGGCGTGACACTGACTCCCTTAGCTGATCGGCCACCTTCTCCAGATGACCAGCCCTCTGCGCATGAAGATTTCCTCTATGGCCCTACATCCACTGCTCCTGCACACACTGCCCCTGCACTCACCGAATCTCCAGCCGCTGCTTCTTCCATAAACCAACCCACAGACCCCGAACAGCCCCCTATTTCGGCTCATGAACTCCTTGTCTCCTCCCATGAGAGTACTCCCCCGGTTGGTAATATTCATTCTATGCAAACCCGGTCAAAATCAGAAATTTTTAAACAAAAACCAATTTTTAATTTAAGCACAGTTGTTAACACACCTGATCCCACATGCTTTTCTGCTGCAAATAAACATCTTAAGTGGAGAGCCGCTATGGTAGAGGAATTTAATGCCCTTATCTCGAATCATACTTGGGATTTAGTTCCGTTTGATGCTACTAAGAATGTTGTTGGGTCTAAATGGATTTATAAGACTAAGTATTTGCCTGATGGGTCTGTTAATCATTACAAAGCTGGATTGGTTTCTCAGGGGTTTAATCAGCAGGCATGTATTGATTTTACTGAGACTTTTAGCCCTGTTGTCAAACTCACTACCGTTGGCCTTGTTCTTACTTTAGCTGTGTCGTTTGGCTGGTCCATCCGCCAACTTGATGTCAAAAATGCGTTTCTTCATGGTCATCTTACGGAGGAGGTTTATATGCATCAACCACCTGGTTTCATTCACCCTCAGTTCCCTCACCACCTGTGTTGGCTTCGTAAAGAAAGCTATTTATGGTCTCAAACAGGCACCTCGTGCTTGGTTTCATCGTTTTAGTAGTTTTCTCCTTTCTCATGGTTTTGTATGCAGTCGGTCAGATAATTCACTATTTATTTTCAGACGCAATTCATCAATTATTTATCTCTTGCTATATGTTGATGATATTATTGTTACTAGCAATTCCCCAAAATTAGTCACTCATTTCTTATCTCTTCTGGCTAACAGTTTTGCCATGAAGGATTTGGGGGATTTGCATTTTTTTCTTGGTATACATGCGTCCAGGACTAAGGCTGGTTTGTTTCTATCTCAGCACAAGTATATATCTGATCTTCTTCTACGTTTTCACCTTCATACCTTAAAACCTGTTCGCACTCCTCTACCTAGTCGCACTAAACTTTCCCTTACTGATGGGGAGCTTTTAGCTGATGCCACAGAGTATAGAAGTATGGTAGGTGCACTACAGTATTTAACTTTGACTAGGCCAGATATTACTTTTGTTGTACACTTGGTTTCTCAGTTTATGCATGCGCCTCGTACTTCACATTTGTTGGCCGTTAAGCGTATTTTCAGGTATCTCCTGGGCACCTCCACGCATGAGCTTCTCCTCCAAGCTTCTCGGGAACGTCCAGAAATTATTGCCTACTCAGATGCTGACTGGGCTGGCTGCCCAGACACAGGGCGTTCTACGTACTTCTGGTTATGCAATTTTTCTAGGTCCGAATTTGATCTCCTGGCGTTCCAAGAAGCAACCAACTGTTTCCAGATCTTCCACTGAGGCTGAATACAGGGCCGTGGCACTCACTGTTCAAGACAATCTTCATGTTCGTTCGGTCCTGTTTGAGCTTGGTTTTCCCGTTCACAATCCTACCACGTTGTATTGTGACAATATTTCTGCATCATATCTCTCAGTTAATCCTATTCATCATGCCAGAAGCAAACATATTAATATTGATTATTACTTTGTTCGTGAACGGGTGGCTCATGGTGATCTGCGTGTCCAATATGTTCCTACTAAGGCTCAGCTGGCAGATATTTTCACCAAGTGCTTATCTCCACAACAATTTACTCTTCTCCGTGACAATCTGCGTATTGTTCCCTCTGCACAGCTTGAGTGGGTGTAATAGAGTAGCTTTAATATTATTTATTATTGTGGACTCCTATTGTAATTCTGACTCTATTTATCTATAAATATATCTGGCAGGGCTACCATTAGGGTTAAGCCTGGTAATTATTTTCACATACTATACATCAAACTTAATCTATAATAAAAACTCCGGACTTGAAGCGAGAGCACTGACTTTTACCTTAAGTGCTACCAGTGAATTTCCGGGCCCGAAGCGGGGCACGTGCCCTCTAGCCCCCTTAGGTCCTCCACAGATAGACAGTCTCTGTGGGGACATTAACGGGATTATTAATTTGGTGAATGTAGATGAAATAATACAAGGAATATATACACATAAAAACAAGAGACATATATGGTCCCTAGCTCCAGTACCCAGCTAAGTTTGGTGAGTGGTCAACCCTAGCCTTCCTAGGTGGTGGAACAATTGAACGAAGTACTTATTACTAACAGTTATGGCGGTGCAATGAGCGTTTTATCCACCGTCATTTGTCTTAGCTTCATTCATTACTTTCAGCTTTCACCCGCTTTCTCACTAACCCATTCAAGACTTGGCACATCTAGAAGAGAAACAACGCTATAGAGAATACTTTCTCTTTAAGTTTTCTGTTTATCTAGGCTGTTCATTTACATTTTGGAAAATAACAAACTCTATTAAATAATAGATTAATCATTAAATATTAAATCAATACATCTATAACATTATAACTATTATAGATGACCTTAATATGTTACATACATATCAAAACTATTTATCAAGTATACATGAATTACCTTATTTAATTACTGTCCGAACAATCATATCATTTGTTAACAAGAAACTCAAGTGAGGCTGAAGGTAGAAAAACAATCTTATCATTTTTCAAAATTATATTGTTGCTATCTTTGAGTTAGACTAGTTGATTTGACGTAAATGTTCGGATTTAATCACAGTCAACTTTGTCGGTACTAGCTCCAAAAGACGAATCCAACATGAGTTACATCATCTGCTGCTTCCAGACTGCTCCTCCCACAACACGAACGTAACCTGATGCTTCATTATCATTCCCTCCAGCCATGGTCCCTTCTCAGCCGTTGAGCTACTCCCTAACTTCCCTTGTTAAACTTCGTTAAATTTTTAAGCTTCTTTAATTAGATTCACGGTAAAGATACGGAATTGATCATGATTGTCTTAACTCTTAAGCCTATCTGTGAAGTAGTTATAGGGAGTCATTTTACCCCTGAATGGTGGTCGGCTAGCTCTGTATCAGATCTCAAGGTAGTTTTTCGAGTCATTGAGTTTTGTTCAAACGGATTTCTATTTTTCATCATTTTAATATAACCATGTTTACGGATTACCATAAAACACACAGCCTTAATCTCAAAAGATTTTGGGGTCGACTAACATGAATCGATTCATCGTATCGATGCCAAAAAGAGAAAAGAGACAAGAAGAAAAAAAGGATATAATGAATAAGATGAAGATATATAAATACTCACGTTCTCTTTTAATTCCAACATTGGACTTTTTACATTATTCACATGTTTTACTTTGACTAAATTTTATTTATTAATGTATAATGAATTAAATTAAAAAAATAATTCTTCCCATTTTAAATTTTCAAAATCTGATTTTTTAAAATTTTTGACTAATAAGGAGAAATATATTAATGGTCAAACTTGTGTGTTAGCAAACATGAAAAGTGGACTGTAGCAATAATTAAAAAATGGAGGAAGTATAAGATAACAATAACATAAGAATATAAGAAAGATAAATGATTAAAAGATAAAAGAGCATAAAAAGCTAGAAGATAAAAATAACGTAGAACATAAAAAGACAAAGAAGATAAACGATAAAAGAAAAAGAATGGAAAAAAAGAAAGAAAAGACATCGATCGTCCACACGAATGTGTGTCATTCACTTTGCCCTCTTCAAATCCATAATAACTTATTAAAGTATAATTGTGTTCAATTCATGCTATAGTAACTACGCATACTCAATATATGGTTTATAATCACTAATAGTTATCGAGTTACATTTTGTCCGACGATTTTTTATTAGTAATATATTAGGGGAAACCCCTTACTAAAATACCAATTAAACGTCATCCTATGTCTATTAGTTCGCCAAAAACACTCCAAATTTGACGCGTGGTCTAATCTAATTTGGATGCCTCTTGTCATGTCTTTTAAAACCTATCTTGAATTCATGCATCTTTAAGACTTTAAATATTATTAAATATTAATCGTTCCTGTTCATCTCCATATATATTGATTATGATTAAACAAATGTGATCAAGTTGAATTAGATAACCTAGAAACTCCGCGATGACGCTTTCACAACGTACGTGGCTTAATAAACAGCGCAGCCTTTAAATATGACCTAACATTTAATTCAGTTCATTATATATATATATATATATATATATATATATATATATATATATATATATATATATGATGCTGTTACAGTGAGAACGATGTTTAACGTGAGAACACTCATATTTAAATCAATGTGGTGCACAATGGAGCTATTCTGTTGCACATTTTCAATTTGCTCGATTAAGCCTACATTAAATAAACACGGTGGCATTTTGGTAAATATTGTGAAAACACGAAAAATTGCAATATACTTCGTACAAGCTTAATTGTGCAACACGTTGGGTAATTGTGATGTTCTCACGTTAAGCCTTATTCTCATTTGATCTTTATTCTATATAAGTATGTATATATATATATATATATATATATATAGGATGACGAACTAATATATCAGGGGAAATCCCTTACTAAAATACCAATTAAACTTCATCCTATGTGTATCACATTGGGTAATTAATTGTGAATGTTCTCACGTTCTCATGTTAAACATCGTTCTCGAACCACACTATATATATATATATATATATATATATATATATATATATATATATATATATATATATATATATATATATATATATATATATATATATAGGTGAGATCACATACAAATCATGCTTAACTTACTAACCTACAAACTCAATAATATGCAACACTTTGAACTTCAATATGCAGTATAAATAATGTAAAGATGCACTCTTTGAATTTCAATATGCAATACAAATAATGTAAATATGAAATTGCTATTTTATGGCTTGAATAATATCAAACACTTTGAACTTCAATGTGCAATACAAATAATGTAAAGATGATTTGAATGAGAGAACTAGTTTGTATGTGATCCAGCTCCTGCATCTTTACATTAGTTTTACTGCATATTGAAGTTGAAAGTGATGCATATTATTGAGTTTGTAAGTTAGTATTTTAAGCATGGTTTGTATTTGATCTTATATATATATATATATATATATATATATATATATATATATATATATATATATATATATATATATATATATATATATATATATATATATATATATATATATATATATATATATATATATATATATATATATATATATATATATATATATATATATATATATATATATATATATATATATATATATATATATATATATGCTCATCAGCATACGTTCTTGAAGCATATATAGCTGGTTGATTGTGATGGCCAAAGGCATAACGCAATGTTCTTGAATTAGTCAAATGATTTACCTTAATTAGCTTTTTAAAGGCCTCCAACATTGAAGTAATATTTTATTGAATGTCTCATTAGTATATGTTATACTTCGTATATGTTATGGAGCAAAAGGTGACATATATCGTTTAGAGAGAATACTAGATTGACTAATTCATATGTACGAATAGTTGAGATGAAAATTTCAAATGAGAATAGAGTTATTGATGTAGTGCATGTTTATGTATTTTGTTATAGGTTTCATGGAGATGATGAGTGAATAGAACACTACTTTTCAAATTTGAGAATTTAACAAATTTGGGTTGATTTTAAAGGGATGATAATTTTTTAACTCGTAATGACTTCCAAGTATATCAAATCAAAGATATTTACTTGAGTTCTCTTCAATAGGAATAAAACGTTTTAAAAACTCAAAATAAAAGTAATATATTCTTATTCCACAAATAAGGTTAATTACTGCACCTTAAATGCCAGGAGTATTTGTCATATTTAAAGCCTTAATTATATAATATTTTTTCATATTTAAAGCCTTATATACTATTCCACAAAGCGCTTTAAAATTCAAAAAATGCTATCGAGTATACGAAAATGTACTATTTGTCATATTTAAAGTTTTATAATGTCAAAATGTGACAGTAAATTTTCACAATATCAGTAACACACTCTTATTTAGAGAGAATATCTGTAGTAGATGGTCATATTTTGACATTTTACAGTACATTGTTTTCCATCTATTTCGAGAGTTTCCCAAAATTATTCAATGATCTATGTGTTCATACCTTGAGGGGGTCACGGGACCGCCCTGATCCGTAGCTCTGCCACTGCGTGTGATATACTCCCTCAGGTTCTTAATTAACTTTACACTTTCCTTTTTCGGTTGTCCCATATTAAACTTTACACTTCCTTATTTGCCTCACTTGGGAAACAAATTTGCACCAAACAGTGCAAAACAGTGCCAAACAGGGTTAAACAGTGCCAAACAGTGTACTTTACAGTAAAATTTACCTCTCAGTAAATTTATTTCCTTAATACCGTATGTGTGAAGTCAAAGTGTAAACTTAGTTAAGAACCGGAGGGAGTGTCATAAATTAAAGGGGTCTTAAGAAAGAATCAAGATTACATGTTTGATCAATATTTTTAATATTTAAATTTAAATCAGATGAAGATGTTAATGAAAATCATTTAAATTAGATGAAGATGTAAACTTAATTGAGAACCGTCTGGTGACTCTGCTTTTCGGCTTATCAACCAACTTTTTAAACAAACACGTAACTTTTGATTTCACGCGCTGAATAGTGTAATAATAAGAAAAAGTAAGGTTGAAGCTACTTTTTTGGTTGTATTGGCTGAAGTTACTGTATATGACTATTTTAGCTATTTTTCATATAATATATATTTTGTTTGTTTTATTAATAAAATATATTTTAAATATAATTTTTTCATAAATAAACAGAATCAACCAATACAGCCACTTCAGCCAGAACTTTAAAAATTTCAGCAGAATCAGCCGATTCGGCCGATTTTAGTGTTACCAAACGGGTTCTAAGTCCAAGAGTAAAATACAACATATACTCCGTTTATCATACTCCGTATATATTTTTTATATTTTCATGTTGTAAGAATTAGTTTTGGTATGCCGCACGATATAATTTACTAAATATAAACAATTATTATAGCTAAAAGTTCAAAATATTTAAACACGCCACATTAAGAAAATATGTTTTATTATAGATAAAAATGATTGATGTGGCTAAACGCCTAAAAGATACGCTAAAATATTAGTATAACAAGTTGAGTAACTTTTTTATTTTTTTATTTTAATTGTTAAGCAAAATCAATCAGTAAATTACAAAAGAAACTAATTACTAAAAATTTGAACCTGATTATTAAAAAAATGTATTGAAAAACGTATCTTTCAAATATTTTTTAAAATAATAACAATAATGAATGACAACAACCAAAAAGCAAAAATTGACGAAGAATATTATCCCTCGGAATAGCTGTTATGATAATCAACCAAATCTTTTTCCGTACAAATATTGATAGATGATTTGTAATTAATAGAATTATTATAGGCTTAGTATTGTACTTTACATTAAACTCTCTCTAATATAAATATATCTGCCAGGGCTCCTCAGGGAGTATCCTTTTCCATTATTTCACATGGTATCAGAGCCCTAAATTTTTCCTCTCTCTCTTCCCTAACCCTTTTTTTTTCGCTACACGGCTTCCGCAGCCCCTCAACAAACCGCCGCCGCAGGACGCATCTCCGCAGGACGCATCTCCGCCGGATCCATGGAAGTCTCCACAGTGGCTCCAACTTCTTCGACCATGGCGCCGGTCACATCAGCCGCCACCGACGCAGCCGCAGTCATCACCAGCGCCGCCACTCCTCTGACCGCGCCGCCGCAGGTGACCCCCTCGCCAGCCTCTTCTTCCTTCATCACTGACATTCCCGGTGCCTACTCACTGTTTCAGACTCTTCATCCGGGAATTCAGTGGCAGCCATCTGCCATGCCAGCGGCCCCAGGCCTCTACACGCCACCCTTCTCGGCTGGATCATCGTTTGCCGGTCCCACTTTTGTTGGCTCACCTGGTGTCTCCTCTGTCATCCCTCCCTCTAGCACACCAGCAGCCATCCCGACTGGCTCCCTCCTCACAAATCTCGCCCAGAGTATCTCACATGTGGGAACTACTGTCACAAATATTGTAACTACCAAATTATTAGCGGTGGAAGACTACACTACCTGGCGTACACAGTTCGAATCGTTTTTGGTGTCCCAAGCTCTCCTTGGCATGGTTGATGGCTCCATTCAGGTACCCCCTGCTTATTCCATAGATGCTCTTAACCGTCAAACTCACAATCCCGAATTTTCTACTTGGTTAAGAATTGATCAAACCATCCGTTCATGGTTATTTGGAACCCTATATCTAGGGATGTTCTTATCGATGTACGTGATTTAAAACATTCATATGAAATTTGGGAGCGGTTGGAGTCTCGGTTTATGTCTGCTAGTTTAGCGAGATCTATGGAATTAAAACGTTTATTTAATCAAATTAAAAAGAAACCTGATCAGTCCATGGATAATTATTTGCGAGAAATTAAAACATTAGCTGATGATCTTGCCACAATCAATTGCCATGTGCCTCAGCGTGAAATTTTAAAAACTACTATTATGGGTCTAGGACCTGAGTATGAATCTTTATACACTGCTGTGTCATTATTTGGACAAAATTTCCCGTTTGAGACTCTCCGTAATCATCTTCTTGAGTTAGAGCAGCGGGTCCTTTATCTCCGCTCCCAGGAGTCCCAGTCCATTCATCAGGCGTTTGGCGCGGCTGTTTCATATCCCAGGCAGTCGTCTGGGCAGCACCCAACCCAGCAGA
The DNA here is from genome assembly GCA_945859875.1 of Cuscuta europaea. NCBI lineage: Eukaryota > Viridiplantae > Streptophyta > Magnoliopsida > Solanales > Convolvulaceae > Cuscuta > Cuscuta europaea. Next base: position 20,317,294 of record CAMAPE010000017.1, on the reverse strand, counting down.
ATTCAGGATCCACTCACCCGGTCAGGCAGCAGACTTACCCGGTCGGGCAGGCTCGGCAGAACGGCGCTCCACAGAGCGGGCGAGGACGTGGGCGCGACAGAGGCCGCGGAGGCAGGGGGCGTGGCCGAGGACAGCAGCAGCAGGCATATTGGTTCCCCCAGGGGCATCCAGTTTATTACCCCGGAGGGGGTGGGCAGCCGAGTACTCCTGCAGGGGGTGTGACATCTACGGGTACTGTTATTTGTAATTCTGCTGTGTCACATTTAAATATTAATGCTTTACCTATCTGTGTTACTAACAGTAGTCATACAGGCTTGCCATCAGACAGAGGTATTCTCGGATCTGTTCCCCATCCTGTTGTCTGTCAAATTTGTTTTTCTGCAGGTCATTCTGCCATTAACTGTCCTTCTCGTTTCACACAACCGACGTCTCCTGCTCTGTTGACTACTCCCGGTGACACTATTCCTGCTCTATGGTTTCCTGATTCAGGAGCTTCTGCTCATATGACTGCATCTGAAGGTAATTTAGTTAATAAATCTCCCTACACCGGCTATAATTCTGTTAGTGTTGCCAATGGTGCCCATCTTCCCATATGTAATATTGGTGATGTTGCTTTACCTACATCTGGTCGTCCTCTCACTTTAAAATCCGTTTATCATGTGCCTCAGTTAAAATATAATTTAATTTCCATTAAAAGGCTCTGTGCTGATAATAATTGTACTGTAATTTTTGATAAAAATTCTTTCTTGGTTAAGGACAAAGCAACGGGGGCAATACTTCTGCGAGCTACTAGTAGTGGACCACTTTATCCTCTCCATCTGCCGTCTGCATCACCATTAGTTTTTGCTTCCGTTTTAGCTTCTGGCCCTGTGTGGCATCGTAGATTAGGTCACTGTGGTGATAGTACTTTACAGTTTCTTAAGAGAAAACCATTTTTATGTAGTCATACTCCCTTTACTCATGAGTGTGTGGCCTGTCGTTTAGGAAAATCACAACGTTTACCTTTTATGGATGCTAGTCATAATTCTATTTTTCCTTTGGAAATTATTCATTCTGATGTGTGGCAGTCACCTGTGTATTCAAATTTGGGATTCAAGTATTATGTATGTTTCATTGATGATTTTTCTCGTTATACTTGGATATATCCCATGTGTCACAAAAATGAAGTTTTCATGCACTTTAAAAATTTTAAAGCTTTGGTTGAAAATCTTTTTAATCAGAAAATTAAAATTTTTCAAAGTGATGGGGGAGGTGAATTTGTTAATAATAATATGCAGCAATTTTTCTCTGCTAATGGCATTTACTTTAGAAAATCTTGCCCTGACACACCTCAACAGAATGGGGTTGCTGAGCGCAAGCATCGTCATTTACTTGAGTTAACTAGGACCATGCTTCTTGAAGCTTCGGTTCTGAGTCACTATTGGGTCGATGCCATATTTACTGCTGCATATATTATTAATAGATTACCCTCTCCTACCTTAAATGGTCTTACTCCGTATCAAAAACTTTTTAACCGAGTTCCAGATTACTCCTTTATGCGAGTATTTGGTTCTGCCTGTTATCCAAATTTTAATGCCACCTCAGCCAATAAATTATCACCTCGTTCAGTTCAGTGTGTTTTCCTTGGCTATGCATCCGGTTATAAAGGCTATCGTTGTTTGGATCCTTTCACAGGTCGAGTCTATGTTAGCCGTCATGTTAGGTTTCATGAGGACACATATCCTTTTAAAACTCTCTCGTTTGCTCCATCTAGGTCTATTTCTACTACACCATCTCCTATGCATCTCACCGATATCACTCTTGACCCACCTCTCCAGCCTGTTCCCACAATTACGGCCGCACCAGCACCAACCCCATCATCGCCACCTCGGTCACCAAGTATTCCTATCACTCTGTGTGTACCGTCGCCTCATTCCTCCTATCCCACGTCCACAACCAGCCCCCCACCATCCCATCTCTCCTCCCATACTCCGTCTAGCACGCCACAGACAACATCAACCGACACTGTCTCACCTGAAACCACCTCACCTACGTCCACTACGGTAGTTAATCACCATCCCATGCAAACCCGTGCTAAGTCAGGAATTTTTAAGCCTAAAACCATTTTTAATTTAAGTACAGTTACTATCAATGCAGATCCTACCTGTTTTACTGAGGCTAATAAACAATTAAAATGGCGTGAGGCGATGGCTGATGAATTTAATGCACTCATTAATAATAATGCGTGGGACTTGGTGCCCTTTGATAACTCTAAAAATATTGTTGGTTGTAAGTGGATTTATAAAACTAAATATCATTCTGATGGATCCTTAGAGCGCCATAAAGCTTTATTAGTTGCACAGGGTTTTAATCAGCAGGCAGGTATTGATTTCTCTGAAACTTTTAGTCCTGTCGTTAAACTCACCACTGTTCGTATTGTACTTACTCTAGCTATTTCTTTTGGGTGGGGTATACGACAACTTGATGTTAAAAATGCCTTCTTACATGGGAATCTTACAGAAGAAGTTTATATGCGGCAGCCCCGTGGTTTTATTCACCCTCACTTTCCTAATCATATATGTCGTCTGCGCAAGGCCATTTATGGCCTTAAGCAAGCTCCACGAGCCTGGTTTCATAGATTTAGTAGCTTTCTTCTACAACATAATTTTTCCTGTAGCAAATCCGACAATTCTTTGTTCATATACCGCCAGAATAATACTATTATTTATTTATTACTATATGTGGATGATATTATTATTACTGACAATTCTGAATTCTCTGTTACCCAATTTATTTCAATTATATCTAAACATTTTGCTATGAAAGACTTGGGTAATCTCCATTATTTTCTGGGTGTTGAGGCCATTCGTTCAGCTAAAGGTTTGTTTCTCTCTCAACATAAATATGTTACTGACCTTCTAGCTCGTTTTCATCTTCATACTGTCAAACCTGTTCGCACCCCGTTAGCTTCCCGTACCACTCTGTCTCTTTCTGATGGTGAGTTATTATCTGATTCTACTGAGTATCGCAGCATGGTTGGTGCATTACAATATTTAACTTTGACACGGCCAGATATTACTTATGCAGTACACTTAGTGTCTCAGTTCATGCATGCTCCTCGTACCACTCATCTTTTTGCAGTCAAAAGAATTTTCAGATACTTGCAGGGAACACGAGATCATGGACTTTGGCTTCAGCAGTCTAATCGGCCAACCTGTATAGTTGCTTACTCCGATGCAGATTGGGCAGGTTGTCCTGATAGTTCTCGGTCTACCACAGGTTTTGCTGTATTTTTGGGCCCTAATTTGGTTTCCTGGAAGGCTAAGAAGCAGTCCACGGTGTCCAAGTCCTCCACAGAAGTGGAATATCGTGCCATTGCCTACACAGTACAAGACACACTACATATCCGCTCAGTCCTGTTCGAACTTGGATGGCCTATCTCCGAGCCGGTACATTTATTATGTGATAATATATCTGCTTCTTACTTGACTGCAAATCCAGTTCAGCATGCTCACAGTAAACATATTCAGATTGATTATCATTTTGTTCGCGAACGGGTTGCTCATGGAGATCTGATTGTTCAACATGTTCCTACTCATCTACAGCTGGCAGATATTTTTACTAAAAGTCTATCTAGTCAACGTTTTCATTTTTTGAAAGACAACCTGTGCGTTGTATCTCCCGCACAGTTTGAGGGGGTGTAATAGAATTATTATAGGCTTAGTATTGTACTTTACATTAAACTCTCTCTAATATAAATATATCTGTCAGGGCTCCTCAGGGAGTGACATTTTCCATTATTTCACAGTAATTACTAATTAGGTGAAGCTCTTGAATAAAGATGATGAAAAAGGCGGGGTAATAAAGACATGTAGTATATATATTGCTGCGAATTGAACCATAGCACGAGAAGAAGAAAATTAATGAAATTAAATTAAATAATATGGAGTATAGTATTCGACTAATATAAAGTTAGGGCGTGTTCTCAAAAAAAAAGGTTGGAGGGAAATAGTAAAAACTATTCATATTTGTGCATATATGACCCAAGCAATGGTATTTGAACACGGTACTTATATATTTTAGGAAAAACTATCAAATAAGTTCTCGAACTTTCATAAAAAGTGCAAATATGCCTTTTTACAGGGGGATTTGTCCGGCTGTCGTCATTTGGGATGGTTTCCGGTGACATTTTTTGATGAAATTTTTTAAGCATCTTCTTCATTAAGTCTAGTTTACCCATACCATATTTCAGCTAAAAATTCAATCGAGAAGGCAGTCAAATGATTTTCTGAAATATACTGCATTATCTAATTGCGCAGTTATCTTCAAAAATTCATTTGACTTCTTTACAAGTTGAATTTTTATCTGAAATTTGGTATGAGTAAAGTAGACTTAATAAAGAAGATGCTCAAAAAAAGTCATCAAAAAATTCCACCGGAAACCGCCCCAAATAGAGACAGCCGGACAAAACCTCCTGAAAAAGGCTTATATGCACTTTTTATGAAAGTTCGAGAGCTTATTTGATAGTTCTGCCTGTATTTTATCATGTTGTGTATCTTAAAGTATAAGAATTTAAAATATTGGAATGCTAAATTTACATTTACATATCACCTATCATAATTCATGAGATGATAAATGTTTCAAGTTTAGAAAGAATGATAATATCAAACTGACATATGTTAGCTCAAACATGATTGTTATTCTTTAAATTATTAGCTCGATCATACTACGTACGAATATATTACGGATATAAAAATGAGTTAATGACTCAAATAGGACTAATAGCAAAGTTAATTGCACAATTAGGAACACATACGAAACACAACTTTCATAGGACCAATTTCAATACAGTTGGACAAAAAATACTTCTCTTTTATTTTTTAAAATTATAAAACTGTAAAGTAAAAAATTATTGAAACCCTAGCAGTAGCACTGTCGCCACAAGAGCCAAACCGCCTGCCACCACCCCTCGCCGACGCAACCTGCCGCCACCCCTCGCCGACGCAACCTGCTGCCACCCCTCGCCGGCGAAACCTGCCGCCACTCTCTCCGGCGACGGCACCCCCTGTCGCCGCCCTCACCGTCTACCGTTTGCCACCGCATCCTTGCCAACGCACCATCACCATCCATCGCCGCCCCTTGTCGTCTCCCACACCACCGTCACCATCAACCCAAGCCACCATCCTCTGAGCACCGCCACGACAGTGACAACTCAAGCGGAATAATTTGCCATTAACTTGGCAGATTTAGCATTGGGGATTAGATTCACTTCTGTCATGAACAAATATTTCAGATCTTCCAAAAAAGTTGGTAGATTCAATTTGGCCTAATAACACAAAACTACCAAAAATTTGGCAAAAATAAAAAAACATGAAGTAAATAACCAAATATTCAAAAAACTAATTTTTTTAATGGAACAAGCATATTAACACAATCATAAATTCGAAAACGAAGCTATTGACAAAAAAATAGAAAAACCAATTTATACAAAAGCATTTCTTCTATAATATGATTGTAAATGTACACATTTTTGCCATAAACTTGGCCAAATCTGAACCAATCATCCAAAAATTTAGGAAAATCGATTTTTTAAAAAAACTCTGAATTAAAAAACCCGAACATCGAAATAGAAGTTTGAAAAACCAGAACATCGAAATTTGGCAAAACAGAAGTCCAAAAATTGGAAAATTCAATTCAAAATCCAGAAAAATAGAGAAAAATCCAGAAGAAGAAGAAGAAGAAGAGGAAGAAGAGGAAGAAGAGGAAGAAGAGGAGGAAGAGGAGGAAGAAGAGGAAGAAGAAGAAGAAGAAGAAGAAGAAGAAGAAGAAGAAGAAGAAGAAGAAGAAGAAGAGGAGGAGGAAGAGGAGGAGGAGGAGGAGGAGGAAGAGGAGGAGGAGGAGGAGGAAGAGGAGGACGAAGAGGAGGAGGAAGAGGAGGAGGAAGAAGAGGAGGAGGAAGAAGAGGATGAAGAAGAGGAAGAGGAAGAAGAGGAAGAAGAAGAAGAGAAAGAGGAAGAAGAGGAAGAGGAAGAGGAAGAGGAAGAGGAAGAGGAAGAATAAGAAGAAGAAGAAGAAGAAGAAGAAGAAGAAGAAGAAGAATGGCAGCGGCAAAATCGGCGGCGTGAGAGGAACTCGATCGATCTGGTGCGCAGGGTGAAGTAGACGGCGGCGGCGATGGCCTGGGTGAAGCCGATCGATGATGCGCAAGGAAGAAAGAGAAGACGTGCGCAGGGGAGAAGGGGAAACAGTTGTGCGCAGAGGAGGGGAGATGTGCGTAAAGGGATAAAGGGGGTAATAATGGAATGAAATATACGGATGTTTTAAAATAGGAGTAAATCAATCCTATTTGGGGAAAAACATACATAGTCCTATTTGAGAATTTGTCTTCTCTTTTAGTCCTATATGGGGCAATTACTTTATAAAAATAAACTGACCGATCGATTGTTATTCGTTAAACACTTTAACATTGTTGTAAAGAGCTGATAGGTATTTTTATGAAAACTGATAGGTATTTTTTTTTGTTAGGGCATGTTTGGCAGACATAAGTTCCTATCTTCCAGCTTTTGTACTATTTAAAAAGTTTTGAAAAGCTTCTAGTTGTATGTTTGGCACGCCAATTTTTAAGAGCTTTTTATAAAAATAAAAGATCCTTCTTTAGATGCTGCAGTGAGTAGCATCTCAGATAAGTCTGTAGCTTCTAGCATTAATTAGTCCTAACAGCTTGTATACCAAACAAAGCTAAATTAAACAATCATCTTTTTTCCAAACAGCTACTGCCTTTTCTTTTGATGATCTTTTCAATCAATAAAAGTTAACAGTTACTAAAAAGCTCATAAAAGTATCTTTTCAGCTAGTTATGCCAAACATAACCTTAATTAAAAACGTGTTTAGAAAAAGTAAAGCTACCAAATTAAAGAAAAACTTCTCTCTATAGTAAACATGAAGAATGATAGCAGAAAGAAATAAAATTATTAAACGTGATATCTAATCGGCAAATTCACATTTAAAAGTTGCGACTTCTGCTAAATAAGCATTAATGCATTTTTAGTGAGCATGAAACCTATCCTATTGAGCATTAGAAGTCTAACTTTGATCATCACGATCTCTACTTCATATCTTCTAATTGACTTTTTTCCTTATTTAATTATTCTCTTATAAAAACTCATTAAATTATATTTATAATCAACTCCTATGAATTGTAATATGTGAATCTAATGTAATATAGGATGTTTTTACTTGAACTGTTTTTATTCCAAACCAGACCAGACTTAAACAGACCATACCTAACTTCCGTAGTTATAAAATACAGAGAGAGACCTGACATTTACCAGGGCAGGCCAGTTCAGACCAGAACAGAACACACTTAAACAGACCAGACTAGACGAGACCAACAAATTTCATTCCAAGTAAAAATATTCATACTCCCTCCGTCCCGCTAAGATTGTCCCATTTGACCTTTTGGTAAATCTCACTAAGATTGTCTCATACCAAATTTGGTAAAGTTTGTGTGTTTCTAAATCATTCTTACTTTATTCTAACTTTATCAATTCAATATCAACCAAATTAATTCATTTTTCTTAATAATCATGTCACCTTCTCTTGTCCCAATGTTAGTGGGACAGATATAGTAATAGTTTTGAGATATGTATTGATTAAAAATTATAGACTCTGTAGTTGAAAATCAATACATTCTCATTGAGCATAAAGCTCCCTCCACATAATTTTCATCAAGTATACTCCCTCTGGTCCTAAAAAAGTTCATTGTTTGACTTCATACAAACTAAGGAAATAGATTTGACTTTACTGTAGAGTACACTGTTGTGACACTGTTTGACACTGTTTTGCATTGTTTTGATGTAGATAATTTGACAAAGAAGGAAGGGAGAAGAAGTGTGAACTTTATTTTGGACCGGCCCAAAAAGGAAAGTGAACTTTATTTAGGACCGGAGGGAGTATTATTTTCTACTATTGATTATTGAACATCAAGATTATATGTATTGAACATTGAAATTCTCAAATTGAATGTACCAAATTGATGGTCCCAAGTGAGGTGGAAGTCTAGAGGGGGGGGGGGGGGGGGTGAATAGACTTCTAAAAATCTTTTCTTTTTCAACCCTTTTTCCTCAAACAGAATGTGTGGATAGTAAGCTCCCAATCCAAATGTTATCAAATGCATACTCTAGTTTCTATGTTATGTATGAGTTATGTGTGCCCTTAACTATCGGATTCGAAATGAGATCCCCCAACGGGTGTAAGTTTAGTCCTTTACGTGTGCCACGCTCCAACTAAGCATAGAAACCTGACTTGAGCTCTAGCTTGGAAATTTGAGGCCACTTAATGTAGGTCCAAATCCAATAGCGAATTATAAGCTCAAGAAATTATAACAGTTTTACTTGAATGCATAGGTGCAATTAAATGATGACATCATACCGGCCCATTAGCCATCTCTCCTGGTCATCTTTATTTGATGGCTTGGACTTCTTATAGGCCTCTCGGCCACACGTCTCGGTCACTTTATTTGATGACCCGAACATCATATTATGGACGGTCACTAGACCTATCTCTTAGTAACCTTATTTGATGACTAGGACTACCTATCATGTCGAGCTACGCACTTACGAGGACCGATCTTGGCCATCCCCTTAGCAGATGCCGACGGTTGCAGTTCCACGCCCAGGCCGAAGGGTTCACCCCTTTTGCTTCATTTTGGGGGCATCCGGTGTACTCTGTTTTCCTCGTTAGGATTTTTTCCCACGGGTTTTTTTCTTAATGAGGTTTTTAACGACGCATCTCCCCAACGTGGACAAAAGGTGTCGACCCTCGGTCACGACATCATCATACTCGTGACTTAGGGGAATTCAAAAAATGTAATGCTATTTATGCAATTTTGTCACTTTTTAGTCCTATTTAGGTAATTGACCCTAGTTTTTTTTTCCGCCAAAGGGGAATTATTTAGTAAAGGATGTGTCTTACAACAATTAATAAATATTGTATGTTTGGCCACCGTTAATGTAAACGGTCAAATGAAACAGAAGGACTGGATTAAAATGCATCAAATAGAATAAGGACTAAAATAATAGATTTATGAGTTGAAGGACCAAAACGATACGGTGATGATTGCAATTTACTCTTATATTTATCAAAAAGTCTATTGTTACACACTTTCTATACACACACATACACACTATAAATACCCCCAAAAATAATTTACCCCTTTCCCCCTCAACCAATTTCAAAACACTTCAAAAAAACACCCGCTCCAAATTTTTCCCGCATCCCCATCTTCTCCGTTGCTTCCCCTTCTCCGTTGCTCTGTTTCTTCCGATTAATCCCCCGATGAAGACCAACCTTCTCCCCTGTAACCCCCCCGTCGTTCGAAACCCTCGACCCCGCTAACCCCGTCAACCCCAGTCGAAGACCAGCCTCCTTCTCCCCTGTTACCCACCGTCGAAGGAAACCCTCCACCCCGCTAACCCCGTCAACCCCAGTCGAAGACCGTTGTCGCTGCGCATTCGAAGTTGCGAACCCTCTTCCCGGTCTCAGCCGAAAATGGTGCGAACCCCACTATCAACCATGGCCGAAAGGTATGTATCCTTTATTTTTGGAATTTTTTTCAGTTTTAGGGTAGTTGATGATGTTTATTTGGAGGGTGAAGCAATATAATATTGTTTATGAAGTTTTGGAACCCATCTATTGCTTGGATTTTGAACAATATGTATTGTCTGTGTAAGGTTGTTTTTATTTCTGTTGAAGGTCCTATGTATTGTCTGTGTGAAGATAGATTTGTCTAAATGTTTGTCTCTGTGAGCGTATATGTAATTGGTACTGCCTCTATTTGTCTGTGAAAACTTATATGATTGTTTGTATTACTCTTTTATATGTCTGTGTGACTAATATGATGTCTGTACTGCTACACAATGCTATAAGACAAAAACAGGTGCAAATAAAACATATGTCTATGTGCGTGATTGTTTGTCTGTATGTAACTGAAAGCTTGTCTGTGTAATTTGACATATGTCTGTGTACTTATGGTTTATTTTCTTACAATGATAGGGCACTTCAACTCCAGATTCCTTTGAGCAAGCATTTCCCTGCACAGTATTCTGTGTGCTCGGATGTGAAATGTGCTTCTAAGTACATTCATGCGATACTATCGAAGAAACAATTGGAAATTTTCCGGCAGACACCATGGGGTCACTTTATTGATGTTCTTGATATCCAGTTTTGTGGCCAAATAGTCCACATGTTGTTGTTACGGCTGGTGAAGCAGCAACCCGATGATGAGCTTTGGTTCAATGTTGCGGGGTAAACTTATAGAGTTCACGCACAACGACTTCTGCCGCATAACCGGATTACCTCTGGCAGCCCCGAGGCCTGTTGTGGCTGAAGATGGTGACAACGATGATGAACAAGCCGAAGAAGAGGAAGAACCAGGAGAGATTGTTAATACATACTTTCATGGATCACTGGATATCACTTTCCAGATGATGAATGAGAAGGTTCAATGGTTAGGTGGAAGTAAAAAAAAATGAATGGTATGCTAGGGGTGAAGCTTGCATCCCTCTTCGTAATTGAGAACGTGTTGATGGGAAGAGACAGAACAACGAGGATCAACCGGAGGTCGATTCAGCTTGCGAACGACTTTGAGGAGTTCAAGAAGGAACCGTGGTCAAGAGATGCTTACCACTTGCTTGTCACACATCTGAAGGGTCTTCTTGATGGGCAGCCAGCGAAGTTCTTGGACAGTAAGGCTAACAACCCTGAATATAAAAACGCCAAGTTTTCGGTTTATGGGTTGCCATTGGTCCTACAGGTATGATCCCAGACAATTTCTGTCCTTCCCATACAGCTTTTTAAATGCTCACAGACACTTTATGTCCTTCCCAGACAGCTTTTTAAATGCTCACAGACACTTTTTGCCCTTCCCAGACTGCTTATTAAATGCTCACATAGATACATCCCAAACATATTTTTAATCTGTGTCACTTAGGTGTGGGCGTATGAAAAAATTCCTAAATTTGGGGAACACGTTGGCACACGTGTTGGTAATCATGAAGTCCCAATACTAAATTGATCATGTCATGGAAAATTCCGATCATCTAAGATACGGGAAATTGTCTTTGCTGATGTAAGTCTTCTTACTTTGTCAATTATAATTGTCCCCTAATATATATATTTATAATACGAAATCATGTTCATGTTTTCATAGGAGTTGCCTACACCCCCTTCTTCCGATGATGAAGATAAAGACAATATTGAAGTTGAAACAAGGGAAAGAGTTCAAGCAATGTGTTCGGACATTGATGAGATCAAAAGCAGTCTTCAAAGGCTGGACAAAAAAGTGGAAGAGGAGCTTGGTGAACTGAAACACTTGTTGGTTCAGGTTATTGATACAGTCAACAAGGTTTTAAAGGAAAAGGTATAGACATCATTTGTCTGTGTAGTATTTTGTTGTGTCTGTATTTACTGCATATATGTTTGTATGTAAAATTACTATACGCTTCTCTTGGTTTGTAAGGGGGGTCCTTTTGCCCCAAGTGAGCTGGAAGAACAAAAGGAAGTTGGTGCAACATATGTTGAAGGGGAGAAAAGTAATGCTGTTGTTGGTGAACCACAACATTTGGTATGTTGTTTAACTTGTGTGTGTGCTATTTTTAGTGTCTGTATGTATCAATTTTTTTCCTGTATACACATTTCGTGTTGTCTGTGCAAAACTAATAAGTCTTTGTGAAATACCAAATGGTTAGGGTGAACTGGATAAATCTTGTCCTGATGTTACTGAACATCAAACTGTGTGTGCAGATCCTATTGTCAATGTTACTACTGAGGTTTGTTGTTTAATGTGCTTGTGGTGTCTGTAACTACCAATGTTTTGGATGTATTTATATGTTGTGTTGTTTGTGTGTAAATGTTATATGTCTGTGATGTGTGTAAATGCTTAGCCTGAAGGGGAGAATTCTATTGCTGTTGATAGTGAGGCACAAAATTCGGAAATAGATCCAGTAAAGATTGTAGTGGACGAGGTATGTTTAAGGATACAGTCATACTGCTTGTGATATTTACATTGTTGTTGGTTAAGAAAGATTTTGCATTAATCATTCCTAAATGAGGTTTACCTTCATTTCAAAGTTAAAGTGGGAATCTGAGCAAAGTATGACAGGCCCCATGTATGAGGAGTGTCACACTCCCACAAATCTTTTGATGTGCCTAAATGAGGTGCACATTGCGATTTCCAAAATGTTTTCATTCACACAGATAGTTCATAGTTCACACAGACAGTACACATGAAGTACACATGCAAATTATAAATGTGTTCACCGACATATATTTGTGTGTGTAGTTTGAAGATGACAAGATCCCTGCTTTGAAAGTTCCATTCGAAAACTTGGATTGGGATGTGGTTGGTGATGATGTTGGAACTGCTGGGGTAGACATGATGGCCATTGAAGAGGTGAGTATGAAAGAATTGAGGAAGAGAAAGTGGTTCAAATCTAAGTACATTTGCAGCTCATTCATTGCGCCGGCGGCTAAGAGGCTTAAGGTTGGAGGAAGTGATGGTGAGTATGATTCTTTCAAGGCATGGGTGGAGGAAAATGATGGTATTGAACCTAGCATACTTCACCTAGATATTCCATCATCTTACCCGACAAATAGGACATTCTTCCGAGAGCTAATGGCTGAAAAATGAATGGCTAAGTAGCGAGGTGAGTCATAATAAGAAGTCTTTCATTTTACACTATTTTAGTTGAATGCTTTGATTGTGGATTTATTTTTTTGTTTGAAGCATTTGGATGCTCTAGTTCTTCTGTTCCGCAAATCCATAAAGACCGAGGCCTATGAGCTCATGAGCCCTTTGTTCGCGGTAATTCATTAAAACTTTATATTATGTCTGTGGTTTTGATACGTTTTGTCTGTGCCTTGATACATTAATGTCTGTGCTTTCATACTATTGTTGTATGTACTTTTGTTTTTGGTCCAGTACCAACTTTTACAGAAGGATGCAGCAGATGACAAACAATGGAAGGGGGACCGATTACTCAAGAAAATGGATTGGAGTCGATATGAAAAGGTTGGTTTGAATAATACATATGAAAAAGTTAGTTTGATTAATAACTACTTTATTTAATTTAAATTAATTACGTATGAAAAAATCAGTTTGCTTAAAATAACTACTTTATTTACTTTAATGCAGGTGTTCATGCCTGTGCACAGTGATGGAAAACTTTGGGTGCTATCTGAAATTGACCTACTCAATAACGTCGCACGGGTATACGATTCTTTGAAGACGAGTAGGTCAGTTGCATATGTGAGGCTTCTGTGTATCCGACTTCCACTCCTGTTTCGGGCCATCAAATGCAACCCTGTCGTTACCTCCATAGCCGATTCACATCCTTGGAGAGCGGAGGCAGTGGATGATGTTCCACAACAACACTCAGGGTACACTCATGTCTGTACACAAATACAATTTGTCTTACCTAAGTTGTCTTACCTTTTGAATGTAGTTCCTACAATCTTTTTCAATAAAAGGAAGTTGGTCATATCCACGGGCTTCAACAACGGCTGCATTGAAGGTCTTATGAAGTCGTATTCCGGCCACATCGTTGATTGCAATTTGCCTCATTGCTTGGGGGGTCAAAGTCCTATGGTACCGGAATAGGCGAGTCTTTGTTGGGCTCATGGGATGGGTATGATCAAGGCAGATTTTTGATATTTCCCAACGCCCCTCATAATTTGTGTGTGCTCGTATTCTTGCTCCGCACCCCATTTGCATTGAAGGTTGAGGCTTCAATTGATTTTTTGACCTACTAGATCTACTACCGGCATGAGAACACTCTAGTAACACTCCAACTATATCCATCCCATTTTTGTGTTTGGTGGTACTCCTAGTTCTTACAGGAAACCCTAAACGCTTCCCATATGTTTTGTAAAAATCATACACCGCTTCTTTGCTATCAAATTCCATACCAACCTCCGGAGCTTTTATAGAACCAACGTCACTCTCATTTTGCTGAATTTCTCCATCTGACCAACATGCACAGACAGAAGTATATTTAAGCACATAGGCAGTGGTCTATTTACGCACAGACAGAAGTATATATACACACAGACACAATTATATTTACACACAAACATTTCAAACAGAAGTACATGTACTCACAAACATAAGTAAATTTAAAACTTTATTTACACAGACAAAAGTCAATACACTTCACAGTTGTATAATAACACTCAGACAACTGAAACATACACACAAACATATTATACAATTCACATAAACACTACACAAATACAGTCAATTGTCTATGAAGAACAAATACATATATATTTACTTTAAAGCAAATGAAATCAAAACGAACTCATACCAAGCTCAGAGACGTCGTCCATGGCGGCCGCCGCCGAGTCGCCGTCAACTTCCGCCGCCACCGGAATTTGTCCTTCAACTCGAGAATCACCGATCGATTGATCCCAATCGGCCCAAAAGTCGTCCACGGTAGTATCAATGATGGGTTTGTTCACAATACCACCAAAATCCATTGGTTTGAAGACAAGAACAAAGAAAGCAAGAAGCGGGTGTGCTACTGCGGGAGACGGGGTGCTGTTGCGGGAAGAAGAAAGAAAGCAAGAAGCGGGAAGGGAGGAGGGAGGGTGGGGTTGTTTTGCACGTGTGGTAGGAGAGGAGGTAAAAAAATGGTAATTTTTTAGACTATTTATAGTGTGTGTGTGTGTGTGTGTATGATAAGTGTGTATCCAAAGCAAATTTGTATATTTATGCTCCGATTGGCGGCGATTGCAATAGATTTCCCTTGTACACACAAACATATTCTAGTCCGCATTACCCCTAACAATGTGTTGCAGCCTACCCGCGGCTAACTAATTAAGTTCCGGTTAGATGCTATTTTGATAGCATCTTTTATCATCAATCCTATACACTCCACCTGATTTGTCAATCCTACTTGTTTTTTATTGTGCTTATTATCTCAACTAGTATCTCACTGAGTTTTTCCCGGAATTAATGTTAATTAATTATATAAATAATTACGAAAATATGATTGAGTTAAAAATAATTACCAAAATACTCATCCACAAACCCCAATTAAGAAAGCTAAACGCAACGTTGCCTTTCAATTTTTCAAACTACAGGTGGGTCCCCAAGATTAAAAAAATGTTTTTTTCTGTAAATGGCTATAACTTTTTCATTTTATTTCCAATTTTTTAAAAAAATATATCAAATTTCATAACTTTTTATGACCTTTCAAATGACACCAATATTGAATATATAGTTTTTAAAAAATTTAAAAGGCATATTTTATCCAATTGAAATATCAAATTCAAAATTGGAGATAGTATATCATAAAAAACAAGTTATGGATGGACAAAAAGTACTAGTCGCTAGGCAAAAAAGGTGCAGCCGCACCGCAGCAAACCCAAGCAATCAACGGCGCCGATCCTTGACCAAGATCGATCGATTGAGGCGTCGCACTAGTGGGAAGGGTTGCGAGGAGACCAACGCCTTACGAGAGGGGATGCGCTCAAGGAAGGCAGTGTGTTCGAGGGCTAAATTAGCAACGAAGAAACTACGGTCGTCTCTAGGATCTTCCTAGGAGTTTTTTCGGCGGTGGCTCCTGTCACCTGGCTCGGCTAGTCCCTGCGGCGTCCCCGTCGACTGAAGAACAGAAAAAGATGAGCGTCCTCAGCCGGATTTGCAGAGGTCTACGAAGCCCGGAAACATTCCAGTGTTTTGCCGGTGGCGGCGGTCTCGTACGGGTGAACGAAGACGAAGAGGTGTTGATCCGCCCCCTCCCAAACCGCCGCCATGGAGGAATTGTGCGACTAGGGTTTGGATCACTATTTCTACTTTTGATTTAGCTTGGTTGTGTTCTTACTTTGATTTTATGTTGTTTTGTTGGTGATGTACGTCTATTTTTGCCAGACTATTGCATTAGGTTGGGGTGGTGAGAAGTTTATTCTAACTACGTTAGGCTCATTTAGACCCATTACAGGATCAGCGAGCCATATTGCTTTATTCTGGGTGATTGGCTCTAAATCTAGTTCGAGGGTCGGTGGTTGGAAGTGGTCTTTTTACTTTCTTATTCCCTTGCTGAATGCTTTGATATCAATATAAAGCCGCCTTGTTCCAAAAAAAATCAAAATTGTATCACCAATCCTAATTTCTTCCACTGCACATCAAACCAAGTTTAGGCTCAAAATATATACTACCTCCGTCCCGGAATTATCTCCTTATTTGACTGGGCACAAGTTTTAAGATAGTGAGAAATATGTGGTGGAGAGTTGTGCAGATAGGACCGGTCCTGACATTTTATGGGCCCGGGGCGATACATATAGAGTAGGAGGACAACGTGTGAATTTTTATATTTATTTATAAAAACTATAATTAAGTATATTTAAGCATTTTTTTCATTCAAATACGAGTATAACATATCAAAGAAATTAATAAAGAACGGTTAGAGAGATTATATTTAAGTATTTGATAATTGACATTCGAGAATATCATGTACCAAAATGGCTCAATGGAAAAGTAGAACGATTGTTAGTACATAATTTTGAATTGGGGAAAGACGCGAAAGTTATATCGCTTATGGAGTAAAGTTTTCATATTTTGATTCACATTTTCACTAGACTAAAACAAATTGCAAGTTTCTAAATCCTTGGTACCCTAATTTAATCTTTCACTTACACGAGAGAACAGAAAATTAGCCAAATACTATCAATGAATCATGAGTTTACATGAGAGAGGTAGATGAAAATATTGACATTTATGCACTAACTTACACTTAATGAATCAAAAGAAACTGTGAAATTTGTTCACAAACAATTATGGTATAGATGTTCAAAATTTTAGAATTGTAGTTTGTAGATGTTGAATAAAAAAATGAACGTAATGAAAAAATTATAAGTTTAATTTTATTTTTTAATTTTTATATATTAAAATACAAACACATACACACACATATATAATAAAATTATGGTCAGTTCGGACTGACCAGAACCGCTTTGCGGCCAAGCCCGTTTGAGGGCTTTCCGAGTTACATTTTTTGATGAAAATTTGTGAACATGTTCGTCATGAAGTGTAGCACATTCACTAAAAATTTCAGCTTAAAATTCTATTTGAAAACGAGTTAAATAAATTGTTGAAAAACATTGTGATTTTTATGCATATGTTTGTGCAGTATTTTTGAAGAATTTATTTAACTGACTCCCAATTGAATTTTGTGATGAAGTTTTATGTGTTTTTTTTTACATTTAATGAAGAACGTGGTGACAAAATTTCATTAAAAAAGTCAACCCAAAAGGCTCTCAAACGAGATTGGTCTTACGGCGGTTCTGGTCAGTTCGGACTGACCAAAATATTCCTCATATATAAATGGAAATTTATAGGCCCTAGGGGAGCAATGAGCCCCGGGCGCATGCCCCTTTGCCCATGCCCCAGGACCGGCCCTGTGTGCAGAGGAAAGAGAAATGTGTAAGAATGGTCGTGAATAACAAATTCTTTGCCAAAAAAGGAAAGAGGAGATAAATTTGGGACGGACCGAAAAGGAAAGAATGAAGATAATTCCGGGACGGAGGGAGTAATATCGAAATTGTGTGGAAGATAGAACTTCAATTTTAAAAAAAAATTATATAAGAAGTACTCCCTCCGTCCCGAAAAGGTTCGTCAAATTGACTTTTCTTGGATAATGACAGTCAACTTTGACTAATGATATTTTTTAATACGAAATTATTTTGAATACTAAAATTATATCAAAATGTTCCTTATTCAATATATTTTCATAAAAGTATAAAATTTATAAATTATATACAAATATAATAGTTAAAATTATGGTCTAAAGTTTGTCAACATTGACCAAAAAAGTCAATATGGCGAACCTTTTCGGGGTTGAGGTAGTATGAAACATTGATTTCATATAAAAGCTCATAAAAATTTATGAAATTGGACATATATTTTGAGCCTAAACTTGGTCAGATGTGGAAGAAATTAGGATCGGTGATACAATTTTGAATGTTATATTTCAATTGGATAAAATATGCCTTTTAGATTATTTTTAAATTATATATATAATATTGGTGTCATTTGAAAGGTAATAAAAAGTTATGAAATTTGATATATTTTTATACAAATTGAAATTAAAATGAAAAAGTTATACTATTAAAAGAAAAAACATACTTCCTCCGTTCCATAAAAGTTGCAACATTGGAATTTCTGCACTATTCACACACCTTACTTTGACTACGATTTTCTAAGAATATATATAATAAAAAATTATGCATAAAATATTAATAAATTTGTATTAATGTAAATTTCCAATATATTAACTTTTTTAATGTTTACTAATACGTAACTAAATATAATTACAGTCAAAGTTGCGCGTTGGCAAACGTGAAAGTCAAACTGTTGCAACTTTTATGGAACGGAGGATAGTATATTTTTAATCTTGGGGAGCCACCAGTACTTTGAATAAGAGAGAATTCCTTAAATAGGAGTATCATGTTTTTTATTACTTGAATATGAGTAAATTTCTGCCAAGTTTGGCATAACTAGGCTTTAAAACATGACATTTTTTTCTAAACTTGGAAGATTACTCCTATTCAGGGAATAAAAAACATGATACTTCTATTTTGGAATTTCAAAACGTTTTTGCTCCTATTTAGAGCAATTTCTATCTGAAACAATTGAAAGGCAGCGCTGCGTTCACGGTTTTTATACGTAAGTCGCCACTTGAAGTGACGGCTTTCTAAGTGAAGTTTGTCTCAGACACTCTCTCAGCAGTATTTTGAGAATTATTTATAACTCAATCTTATTTTCGTAATTATTTATTTAATTAACATTAATTTGGGGAAAAAGTCTATCTCACTCGTGCGTTGCATGTTATGTAGTATACATATATTAAAATGTTAGTAAATAAATGCATTTATAAATGATACTCCGTACTATGTAGTTATTACTTATCACGTGAATAAAAAATCTTAAACAAATAATCACAAACAGTAGAAGTTCAAAAGTAAGCGCTTTACAAATTATAAACTTCATCACCAGACAATGAAGACAAACTCATGTGACCCTCAAAGTTACAACGGTGTGAAGAAATCCAACTTTAATAAACATGAAAATGTTATGAAAATGAAGAAGATGAAGACTAAATTTGAGAGATAGATATATTAATAAAGCTCTAAATATCTTCTTCTTAATATCTGAGAATTTCTGAATTTCTGAATGAATTTACAATGCCTCATCAAGCTCCTATTTATACTGTTTGAACTTGATGATTAGTCATTTAAGGGATGAATCTACAGATTTGGTGGCAATAACAATTTGAGCCATCTGTTCTAACTAGGTTACAAGGATTAAACATAATTTCTGGATTGATGACAAGGATGAACAATTCACACTTGTCATTTCCAGGATTTTACAACACTCCCCCTTGAATGTTCATCCTTGAATAGTTGTCTATTATTTTAAAAACTTATTGTGAAAATTAAGGGGTAAAAATTACGACTTATAATGTCGTTGTATTTGGATATACTGTCTCGTTAAAAACCTTATCAGGAAAAACCCAGTGGGATAAAAACCTGATGAAGGGAAAAAGAGTGCAGTGCATTCAAATACTCCCCCTGAATTTAGTATAAATTATGAAGACGTCGCATGCCGATTTTCTGTACAAGTTCCATGAACTTCTTCGGGGGTAAAGATTTGGTGAAGAGATCGGCTGGATTTTCACTGGATCTGATTTGTTGAATGTTGATCGTCCTTTCTTTCTCGAGATCATGAGTAGAGAAGAACTTTGGTGATATGTGTTTTGTTCTGTCTCCTTTGATGTAGCCTTCTTTAATCTGAACTATGCACACAGTGTTGTCTTCGTAGATCACAATAGGATGACAAGTAATAGATTTCATACCGCATTCATTTTGGATGTGTTGAATCATAGATCGTAGCCACACACATTCTCTTCCGGTTTCATATAGTGCAATTAACTCAGAATGATTTGACGATGTAGTTGTCAATGTCTGCTTCATAGATCTCCATGAGATTGCGGTGTTACCATAAGTAAATACGTACCCGGTTTGTGATTTCGCCTTTTGAGGATCTGATAAGTATCCAGCGTCTGCATATCCGATTAAAGCAGCTTTTTCATCTTTGTGGTAGAATAAGCCAAGATCAACTGTACCACGTAGATAACGGAATATGTGCTTGATCCCGTTCCAATGACGTCTTGTTGGGCATGAACTATACCTAGCTAATAAATTTACGGAGAATGCAATATCTGGTCTAGTATTATTAGCTAAATACATTAAAGCTCCCATAGCACTCAGATATGGTACTTCGGGACCAAGTATTTCTTCATCATCTTCTCGGGGACGGAATGGATCATCGTGTATGTTGAGAGATCGAATCACCATTGGTGAAGTCAAAGGATGAGCTTTGTCCATATAGAATCTCTTCAAAACTTTCTCGGTGTAATTGGATTGATGGATGAAAATTCCATTCTTCAAATGCTCAATTTGAAGTCCGAGACAAAATTTGGTTCTCCCTAGATCTTTCATTTCAAATTCTTTCATAAGATATTTTGCAGTATTTTCAATCTCATCGTGAGTTCCAATAATATTTAAGTCATCAACATATACTGCAATTATGGCGAATCCCGAATTTAATCGCCGGATGAAAACACATGGACTAATTGGATCATTCTTATATCCTTCCTTAAGAAGGTATTCACTGAGACGATTATACCACATTCGTCCAGATTGTTTTAGTCCATACAATGACTTTTGTAGTTTAATGGAAAACATTTCTCGAGGTTTCGAGCTATAAGCTTAAGGCATTTTAAATCCTCCGGGAACTTTCATATAAATGTCTGTATCGAGTGAACCGTATAAATATGCAGTTACTACATCCATTAGGCGCATTTGCAGCCTTTCAAAAACAGACATGCCAATGAGAAACCTTAATGTAGTTGCATCAACTACTGGAGAATAGGTTTCTTCATAATCAATTCCCGGTATTTGAGAAAAACCTTGGGCAACAAGTCGGGCTTTATATCTTACGATTTCATTTCTCTCATTGCGTTTACGCACAAATACCCATTTAAAGCCCACTGGTTTTACGCCTTTTGGCGTAGGGACTATCGGTCCAAAAACATCACGTTTTTCAAGTGATTTTAGTTCAGCCTGAATAGCTTCATTCCATTTTGGCCAATCGTGTCGTTTCCGACATTCTTCAATTGATGTTGGCTCATTGTCATTGTTTTCATTCATAACATTTGTGGCAACGGCATAGACAAATATTTCATTAATATCAATATCTTTACGATTCCATTGCATTCTAGTAGAAACGTAGTTTATTGAAATTTCATAATTATCAACGTTTCTATCATTATCTAGAATATTTTCCTCATTTAAGGAAGTTGGATCATCATTTGAGATATTTGTTTTGTCAATAATATTTTCTATGCCAATATTTTCAAATTGATCATTTTCTTGTTCAGAAGGATGAACATCTTTGGCATCACAGATTGATTCATGCCTTTTAATTTTTCTTGGTTTTATATCTTTCGATCCAAGTGGCCTGTCACGCCTTTTGCGTATAGAAGAATCATTTGCAAGAGATTTTTCAGAATTCTCTGCTGGGATTTCGATTCTGGCAGGGGCATTCATGGCAGGAATATGTGACTTTGTCACTTTCTTTGTGTCTGTGAATGCATCAGGCAACTGATTTGCAACGTTTTGTAAATGGATTATCTTTTGCACCTCTTGTTCACATATATTTGATCTTGAATCAAAATGTGATAATCCTGTTGCATTCCATGTAATCTCTTTCGTACTTGGGTTGAATTTATTATTTTCTCCCTCTAAGGTTGGGAACAATGTCTCATTGAAATGACAGTCTGCAAACCGTGCTGTGAATAAGTCACCAGTCATCGGTTCGACATATTTTATTATTGAGGGAGATTCAAATCCAACATAAATTCCCAACCTTCTTTGAGGACCCATTTTTGTACGATGAGGTGGAGCAATTGGAACATAAATAGCACAACCAAATATGTTTATGTGTGCTAAGTTTGGCTCTTGTCCAGTAACTAATTGCATTGGGGAATATTCATGATATGCAGTTGGTCTAAGCCGAATTAAATTTGCTGCATGTAAAATAGCATGCCCCCAAGCTGATGAAGGTAAATTACACTTCATTAATAATGGTCTAGCGATTAATTGTAATCGTTTAATCAGAGATTCAGCAAGACCATTTTGTGTGTGAACATGAGCAACAGGGTGCTCCACATCAATCCCAATCGACATACAATAGTTGTTAAATGATTGGGATGTAAATTCTCCTGCATTGTCAAGTCGGATTCTCTTTATAGAATAATCCGGAAAATGAGCTCTTAATCGTATGATTTGAGCAAGGAGTTTAGCAAATGCTAAATTTCTAGTCGATAAAAGACTAACATGTGACCAACGTGTTGAAGCATCAATCAACACCATAAAATATCGAAATGGTCCACATGGTGGGGCTATCGGCCCACAAATATCTCCTTGAATCCTTTCTAAAAATGCAGGTGATTCAGTTGTAATTTTGTTCATAGAAGGCCTGATGATCATTTTGCCAAGAGAACAGGCCTTACAAGGAAAATCACTTGATAATGGAACCCTGATATTCTTTAATGGGTGTCCAAGTGAGGTCTTAATGATTTTATGCATCATTACTTGGCCTGGGTGACCTAAACGGTCATGCCACAACATGAATGTTTTCTGATCATCTAACTTTGTGTTAGAAACCAAATTTATTTCAAATGGACTAATATATGTGAAACATAGTCCTGAGGAATATGCTGATATTTTTTCACAAATATATTTAGTGCCAGATTTAGTTGTTGTAAGACAAATATATTCCTTTTGGTTTTCATTCATGGTTTCTATGTGATAACCATTTTGACGCATATCTTTAAAACTCAATAAATTCCTCCACGATTTGCTGGAGTATAGAGCGTCATTTATAATTATTTGTGTCCTGTTAGGGAGCATCACATATGCTTTCCCAGAGCCTTCAATGAGCTTTGCAACACCTGATATAGTATTGACTTTAGCTTCAACTAAAGTCATTTGAGAAAAATATATTTTATTTCTCAAAATGGTGTGCGTTTTGGCGCTGTCTATCAGACATAGCTCTTTATCATTTGAGTGATCCATATCTTCAATATGTATAAATAAACATAAGCTTGATCACAAATTGTACATATAATTTAACACAAAGTACATATATTACACACATTTATTTAAAAACAAAAGAAAAAAAAAGGAAAAAAGAAAAAATACATAAAACTAATATGTTACAACATAAGGATTAGAGTCTAATATTTTATTTTGTGACATTTTGATTTATTGCAAAAGCATCGTCCATAATGGCATCATTCACGAAAAAGTCGGACACATCGAATTTTGGCAGAGGTGGAGTTGTGTCATTGACATAATTGGCTTCCATATTTTTGCCTTTGTTCAAATTAATGGAAGCTTGAAATAATTCCACCAGATGTTTCGCAGTACGACATTTGTTAGCCCAATGCCCCGTCATGCCACATTTATAACAAGTCGTCTTTACCGAGGTTTTTGGAGGGCGATTTATTTGATGGGCCTTTTGTTTGCCCTTGCCCTTATAATTTGGTCTATTGACCTGTTTATATTCTCGATGTGACTTGTTTTTATGACCATTAAAATGCCCACGTTTAAAATGCCTTCTACTGCCACTGTATGTTGCATTTGATTCAGTGGCTAAATTATGGCCAGATGAACCATAAACCGAAGGATTAGAACCAGTGGGTCTCAGATTATGATTTTTCATCAAAAGGTCATTATTTTGCTCAGCTACCAATAATACTGATATTAAGTCGGAGTATTTTTTAAAACCCTTTTCTCTATATTGCTGCTGTAGCAGCATATTAGAAATATGCATTGTAGAAAAGGTTTTCTCCAACATATCAGCATCAGTGACTTTTTGTCCGCATAACTTTAGTTTAGATGTTATTTGGAACATGGCAGAATTATAGTCACTGATTGATTTAAAATCCTGGAATCTTAAATTGATCCAGTCATACTGAGCTTTTGGCAAAAGTACCTTTTGTTGGTGGCCATACTTCTCCTGTAAATTGTCCCATAATTCTTTTGGGTCATCAATCAAAAGATACTCAGATTTGAGACTTTCATGGAGATGATGACGGAGAAAAATTATAGCTTTCGCTTTATCCTGGGAAGATGATTGATTAATAGCCTCAATAGTGTCCTCAAGACCATTAGCCTTTAAATGTGCTAGAGCATCAACTTTCCATTCCAGGTATTTTTGACCGGACAAATCAAGAACGTCGAATTCTCTTTTGCTTATGTTTGCCATACTACAAAATTATATAAGCGTGAATTCATCATTAAACATATCACAAACTAAACTTTGAGATGTTATCTAATTGAATATAGATAAAGCATTCGTAATATGTGAACGAACAACTTGAACTATTGCCAATTGTTTGTACTACTAGTTTCATGAATATTTATATATGAACACTAACTGTTTTAATTATGTACTTATATTATTTAAAAGTATATTTGAGTTTATCTCATTGAGAAAGAAACAAAACTAACCTGCCAAGTTATTTTGTTTTGATAGGGATGACTTACACATGTTAAGCTATTATCGGTACTATTTTATTAATGAAAATTAAGAATTAAACTAAAAGTCTACAACTATTTTTGAATTGAAAGCAAACACATAACGTGAGTATGAGCTAGCTAGCCTGGTATCATTAAATATATTCGTTGTTTTGCATGTCAATAATTAACAAAATGACAAATAAAAAGTGCAGCATGCATATGAGTTGCTTTTCCCATGCATCAACCCGTGACTTGGGTCTGATGTATGTGGTACGTGTCTCTCCTTTAAATGAACAAAGAATGTATGTTTGAGTATTAGCTGATCTAGTGATCTTTTCAATCCTCTAGTTTTTCTTACAAAGTATTTCTTGCTCCAAGCCTCCAACCATTCTCTACTTTTATTACTCACATACGGTTCTCTCTATACTTCTATCAAGTCATCAATAGTAGTATGTATATGAATTGAAGCTAAATTGAAGAAAATATTTATTCTTGTTCCATCAATTCTTTTCGCTCTATGGTACGAATAAAGAGAGCATTGAGATGATAAAAATTGATGCAGAGTTTGTTTCAAAGGTATGTTAGCATGTTATCTAAATTTTCTTTCCGTATATCACAGAAAATTTATTTAAGAGAGAGAATAATTTTCATGTTTGAATACTAAAAGAAGATAATAGATATTGATTTTAATACCTGCAGGAGATGATGATTTCTTGAAGGTTTTGAGCAGATTCGTGCTGATAACGTGTTATGAAAATGAAGAAGATGAAGACTAAATTTGAGAGATAGATATATTAATAAAGCTCTAAATATCTTCTTCTTAATATCTGAGAATTTCTGAATTTCTGAATGAATTTACAATGCCTCATCAAGCTCCTATTTATACTGTTTGAACTTGATGATTAGTCACTTAAGGGATGAATCTACAGATTTGGTGGCAATAACAATTTGAGCCATCTGTTCTAACTAGGTTACAAGGATTAAACATAATTTCTGGATTGATGACAAGGATGAACAATTCACACTTGTCATTTCCAGGATTTTACAACAGAAAAAAGTTAAATTTATCTCAAGTAACCAATAATAAGTTGGGTGTAAGGAACTGAGGTGTCGCTGAGGGCAATGGCGGATGATCAACTTGGGTTTGCTCGAAAAAAACATGTTTTGATCAGATTCGATATGGAAGAGGACTATTTGCGATGTTGGAATCGCCAGGCTTGGAACATCCATGGATATATAATGAGGGTTACTAAATGGACTCCGGAATTTTGTCCAAACGTGGAGACTCCTGTGATTCCCGTTTGGATTGCTTTTGAAGGTCTTCCAATTCATGACAAACGTGACCTTTTCCAAATTGCCAGTTTAATAGGTTCTCCACTTAAGCTTGATTCTGCTACTCTTAATCTATTGAGACCTTCAATCGCTCGCATTTGTGTGGAGTTAGACTTAACTAAAGAAATGCCACATAAAATTTAGATAAACTGTGGATCTCAAGGATTCTCTCAACCAGTGATTTATGAAAACAGGCCTCTATATTGTTCACATTGCTTACATCTTGGACATTTGGAATACAAATGTCCCAAGAAAGACCCCCAAACAAATACTGGGGCTTCACGAGACATTGCTACATCTACCGGTGCTCCTAAGGACCATCCTACCACTACTTTGGCATTAAATGTTAAACCAGTTAACCAGATGCCTCCTAAAGAAAGGTGGGTAGCTAAACTCAATGCTACTACAAATAACAAAGATAACAGGAATATACATCCACCTGCAAAGCTCACAACAAAAGAGAAAGGGAAGGGGATTGCTATTACAGCTGATCAGCAACATTCCAAATTAAATTACATACTCGACACTGATTCAGATATAGAAGAAATTAAAATGGAGCCTCATTCTTCGCAGCAGCCCCTGATGCTTACCAGTGTACCTGAGATTAAGGGTATTAACATCTCAGAGAAGCTAGACGAACTAAGCAGTGAAAAGGATGCCCATATAGCTACTTACTCAACCCCCCAGATCCTTTTGATGGACATCCCTGGTCTGGTTCCTTCTTGCAAAGCAGATGTTTGTCTAATATCAGATGACTCCACACTTCATCAAATAAGGAGCAACGTGGATTTTGACACATCTCTATTGTCAAAAGGTTATGCCACTGATAGAGATACTCCAACTCACATTGCTGACAAAGAAACCTGGATTAATGAACTAGAAGACCTGCAAAACAAAGTAGCATATATTGTTAAGCAAAAGGAGGAACAAGAAGCAAAGACAGAAGCAGATAAGTTGATTCATGGAGAAGATATCAGTCCCATTAAAGTTGATCCTAATGATGGTTTTGTGAAAGTAGCCAAGAGGAAGAGGAAACCCAAAGTTCTTCCAGTGGCTTCATCAATCATTACCAGACATGCTGCCAAATGGCTTTCTCAAGCTTACTTGCCAATTTCATTATGATTAGTCTTTTTTGGAATGTTAGGGGTCTTGATTCCTCCTGCCCAAGACTCTCTAGCTTAATTAGGTACTGGGATATTCACTTTGTTTCTGTTTATGAACCTATATGATGGATAACTCTAAAGGAGAAGCTATGAGGAGATAAGTTGGTCCCTCTGATTGTTATTGACATCCTTCAGGAAAAATTTGGCTTTTTTGGTACTCGTCCAAACTTACTATTTCTAATGTTACTGGGAATGATCAACTAGTTCATTGTCAGGTTTCTTTGGGTACTCATTCTTTTTGGCTTACTTCTATCTATGGTAAATGCACAATTTGGGAAAGAAAGAGTTTATGGGAGTTTCTTACTCACTGGTATGATAATAACCAAGGCCCTTGGATAATTGGATGTGATTTTAATGTTATTACTTCTTTTGAGGAGCATAAAGGCCAGTCTATTCCTAACTATGACAGTATGGAAAACTTCAATAATTGTATTGGTCATTGTGAGCTTATTGATTTGCCTTGGGTTGGTGGGCAATTCACTTGGACTGGGGTCAGAAGGAATGGCAGAGTCTGGAGGAGGCTTCACAGGGTACTGATAAATCCTGCTTTTCATAATATTTTTGATAATATTTGCATTAAACATCTTAATAAATCAACCTCAGACCACTCCCCTATTCTTTTCAAATGTAAGACCAATCACTATTCTGGACCCAAACCCTTTAGGTTCCAGAATATGTGCATTAATCATTCAAACTTCCATTCCTTGGTGAGCAAAACCTGGGAAGCTCATAATTATGGGAAAGGTATGAGGGACCTTTTTCTTATGCTTAAAAATCTTTAAAAAGATTTAAAGGAATGGAATTCAGTGGTCTTTGGGAACATCTTTGAGAAGGTCAAGCAGTGTAAATAATGGCTGAAGAAGCTAAAAAATAATATGAGAATATTCAGAATGAGACTACCAGATCTAATTGGCACAGAGCTCAAGCTGAATTAACATTACCCTACAAGCAAGAAAAGTGTTTCTGGAAGCAAAAGGCTAGAATCAAATGGTTAAAAGGGGGAGACAGCAACACCAAAACTTTTCACAATTTTGTTAAAGGCAGGCATAAGAGACAAGTTCTTACATCTATTCAAAAGGAAGATGGTACCTGGATTGATGATCCTTCTCAAATTGGGGAAGCTTCAGTTCATTATTATCGATACTTATTTTCAGAACATGCACCTACAACATATTTAGATCTTGATCGATTGCTTAATTACATACCCAATATTATTCAGCAGGAGGACAACTACATGTTAACCAAGCTTCCTACTGTTGAGGAGGTTAAAGAAGCAGTATGGAGTTTAAATCATAACAGTGCAGCTGGCCCAGATGGTTATAATGGCAAATTCTTTCGAGCAACATGGGAAGTGGTGAAAATGATGTGCTTTCAGCTATTCAGGATTTTTTCCTATGTTCTCCTATCCCACAAGCCATTGGTAGTACTTCAATCATCCTAATCCCAAAACTTGACAGACCTAAAAACTTTACCGAGTATAGACCTATATGCCTCTCCACCTTCATCAGTAAGGTATGTACGAGGGTCTTAACTTCTAGACTTAACAATGTGCTGCCTAAGATGATCTCCAAAGAACAGGATGGATTTCTTCAGAATAGGGATATTAGTGGACATATTATTATGGCCCAGGAGCTTATGCACATGCTTGACAAAAAGGTTAGAGGGGGGAACATAGCTGTTAAGCTAGACATGGCAAAAACCTTTGATAAAGTTTCTTGGTCTTTCCTTAAAGTTGTTCTCATTAAATTTGGCTTCTCAGATATTTTTGTTAATATCATTATGAACACTCTTCAAGCAACACGCATGTCAGTCATGGTAAATGGTGTTTCCTATGATTTTTTAAACCTACTAGGGGTGTGAAACAAGGAGACCCTTTATCTCCTTATTTATTCATTATTACATCAGAGGTTTTCTCTAGAGGCCTGATTCAACTCATTAAGGATTGAAAAATTTCACCTTATGCAGTCAGTCGTGGAGCCCCAATTGTCTCTCACCTTGGCTATGTTGATGACCCCCTTCTTTTTATGAATGCCAGTGTCAGATCCTTGTTAAATTTCCAGAGTTTTCTCTCCTCTTATCAACAGGCTTCTGGCAAGTCAAATTATTGTAGGGAAGAAGTTCCCGGAGAACAGAATGGAAGACATCACAAGCCTTCTTAATATGCAAATTTCAAAGCTGCCTATCAAATATCTTGGGGTGTATCTTCATCAAGGCATCAATAGATTTAGATTTTGTAAAGATCTGATTTCATCTTTTGATAAAAACTTTCAAATTGGAGTAAAAAGATTCTCTCCCAAAGGGGCAGGTTGATTCTTATTAAGCATGTCCTTACTTCTATCCCTATTCATACATTTGCAGTCTCTAAGCTCTCCCAAAGTGTGATTAGGATTTTGGAAAAAAAGATCTCTTCTTTTTTCTGGGATTCTTCTGATAACACTAAAAGGTTTCACTAGAAAAGTTGGAGAAAGCTTTGTTTCCCCTTTGAAGAAGGAGGGTTAGGAATCAGATCTTTAAATGATATTCAAGATGCCTTCTCTCTCAAGATTTGGTGGACTTGGTACTATAATAATACATTTTGGGCCAATTTCATGCATGCGAGATATCTTGGGAATACTGACATGAGAGCTAAATTACCTGATTCTCCTATATGGAAGCGTATTTTCTATACTCATGAGTAGGGACTTGATTTGATGGAAAACTCTAATGGGAATAATGTTTGGAAGCCCTCCAAGGATGGTAATTTTTCTTTGTCATCTGCATTTGAAGGAATTAGAATCTGTCAGGCTGTTACTTTCTCTAGTAAACATATTTGGCATCCTAAGCAATTTTTCCCAATCAAGCTTTGCATGTGGAAGCATTTTCAGAACATTCTTCCCCTTCCTGAAAATCTAAAAAGATTTAATATTGACATTTATCCTTCCAGTGTCCTTTTTGTAGGCAGTATTCTAATACCATGTCTCACATTTTCTATGAATGCTCCCAAATTAAGCCAATTTGGGATTATTACATGAGTATTTTCATGATTCCTATTCCAAATTGGAGGGTATCTCACAAGCAGATTTGTTTCTCATGGTGGTTAGAGGCCGGGTCTAAAACCATTCTAGACTTATACAAGCATATTTTTCCTGGGGTGATTTCTTGGCATATTTGGAAATGTTTTTCTTCCTACACATGGGATAACAATTCATTGTGCCACACAGCTTAAGCCCTGGGGCCGTGCCGCGCTAAGCCAATGATCTTGGTGGAGAATAAATGTCCCATTGGGGACTATCCTTTTGTCAAGTGCCTTCTCGCCGGGTCGACGGTACTTCTGGTCTTATTATTTCCTTTTTTGGCCCTTGGCCTCTGGGTGGAAGATGCTCGTCTTCGGGCCCTTGGCCTCTGAAGTGGAGATGCTTGTC
This sequence comes from Cuscuta europaea, assembly GCA_945859875.1. NCBI lineage: Eukaryota > Viridiplantae > Streptophyta > Magnoliopsida > Solanales > Convolvulaceae > Cuscuta > Cuscuta europaea. The sequence continues at coordinate 20,286,771 of CAMAPE010000017.1, read as the reverse complement.
TCCAGGCCCTTGGCCGTGATGGTCTTCTCTTGACCCTCGGCCTTTGGGTGGAAGATGCTCGTCTCCACTACGATACCTCTCGTTCTGTTCATTCTGAGCATCATTTGTCCCTGTCGTCCTGATCATGACCTTTATCCGCACAGTGAGCCTGACGTACACTAGATACGATGGCGTTGAGGGGCCGGCGCCCGGCCGCACCGCATAAGGCTGTGGTCGTCATCCTGGGAGGCATGGACGAGCCGACCGTGAGCGGGATATGATGGCGCTGAGGGGCCGGCCATACCACGAATGGTTCCAGATGCGTCCGTACTCGCATTCATCTCGTGGTGGGTACGGACGTCCCCGGGCAAATGGTTCCAGATGCGCTGGCTGGCTGCCCTAGGTGCCCCAAGCATTGGAGTCGTACATCGCCACTGTGAGGATGATTGGCCCTTTTGGCGGGCAATTTCCATTTTTTTGAACGTCACTTTCCTTCGCTCAACCATCTTCTCACCGGTCCTTCGTGCCCCCCTTGGTCTTATGCTGCGCGAGGCCGATGATCTTGATGAAGAACAGGTCTATCCATTAGGATTCACTGATTTTCGCTCAACCATCCTCTCTCCGGTCCTCTGTGCTGCCCCTGGGTCTTATGCTGCGCGAGGCCGATGATCTTGATGAAGAACAACTTTTCTCCTCTAGGATTCGCTGGTTTTCGCTCAACCATCTTCTCACTGGTCCTCCATGCTGCCCCTGGGTGTTATGCAACGCGAGGCCGATGATCTTGATGAAGAACGGGTTTACCACCTAGGATTCCCTAGTTTTCGCTCAACCATCTTCTCACCAGTCCTCTGTGCTACCCTTGGGTCTTATGCAACGCGAGGCCGATGATCTTGATGAAGAGCATGTATATCCCCAGGGATTCCCTAGTGCCCCTCTCCTTTTTTTGAGGGGTCTTCGTCTTCATTCAACCACCTTATCATCGGACCTCCGTGCTACGTGAGGCCGATGATCTTGATGAAGAACAGGTCTATCCCCTAGGATTCCCTGGTTTTCGCTCGACCATCTTCTCACTGGTCCCCTGTGCTGCCCCTGGGTCTTACGCAACGCGAGGCCGATGACCTTAATGAAGAACATGTTTACCCCTAGGATTCCCTGGTTTTCGCTCAACCATCTTCTCACCGGTCCTCCATGCTGCCCCCGGGTCTTATGCAACGCGAGGCCGATGATCTTGAAGAAGAACATGTCTATCACCTGGAATTCCCTGGTGCCCCTTTCCTTTATTCTGTCAACCCGTAGGCCCAACACACGACACAAGGGTTTTGTGTAGAAAAAACAAAGAAGTAGATGCAGAAACAAGCAAGAAAAGCCCAGTAAGAAGTCTTAATACAATAATCTCGATAAAAGGCATGAGGCCATTCGTCCCTTGCATGTGCTACGAGCTGCTACAATGCTATACTATTAGAGTGCTTAGTTGTCAACCCGTTACAAAGAAATAAATGCTACTATTTATACATATGCAATGCATCATATACTACTATAAACGTGAGAATAATCTTCTAAGGTGAAAGATTAAAAATGATCTTAAATACATCCTCGCACCCATTCTCAAACACGACATTTGTACCCTCGTTCTTAACGATATTTGAGGGAGGAAATTTTGTGGTTACGTACCGATTACCGACCAAAAGAGCCGGCAAGCGATTTTATAACCAAATCCTTTCTTAATTTGTTCTTTCTCTTTGTACATCCCGAATCAAGTTTTCATTTTCCAGTCATCAGAAATCCTACAATTTCTTAAAAATAATACTCCGTACTGAATAAGTTAATAATTCATAAATACAAATTTATTCCACTGTTTTTTATTGCATATAAAAAATTATAAGTATTCAATATATTAATCAATCAAAATCAGAAATTGCAATTATACTTATAATATACAAAGTACCTTAAATCCTAAGCCCTGCTGCCCAAACGAGTGAACTTACTAACATTTAACAAAACAAGGCGAAATAGACACCAATAATCCCTACTTTTAGGCATTTTACAAAAATAATCTCTACTGGAAAAGTTCACAATGATAATCCCAACCGGATAGTTGTTTCACAAAAATAAACTGGAAGTTAACGTTGTTAAATTTTCCGTTAATTTTTTTATTGAAATTTAAAATAAAATGAAGCAAATATATATAAAAAAATTAATAATATTATGTTTTTGTTTAGTCTTATTTCTACTACAAATATAATTTAATAATAACTATTTTTGTGTAAAATAAAAATAAAAATTGAACACATACTTGTATTCGTTTTAGTAATATTTAATATCGAATTACTAAAATTAATTTTAAATCTCTATTATAATGAAATAAATATGAATGTAAATAAAATACTCTGTATTGATTAGAACTAAAAGAAAAGAGAGAATTTGATGAGTAGGTTTTTAAATATTTCTATTAAATTTAATGAAAAATAATGACTATTAAATTTAATTTATAATATATGTAAAAGAGAAAATTTGATGAGTAGGTTATCAAATATTTCTATTACATTTAATGAAAAATAATGACTATTAAATTTAATTTATAATATATGTAAGTATAAGGACAAATATACGAAGTACATAATATTGTTGATGCTTATACATATTTTTGCTTCGTTATATTTAAAATGAATAAAAAACTAAACGGAAAAGTTAACACTGTTAACTCCGGGTTTATTTATGTGAAAGAATTAAATAGTTCGGATTATTGTTGTGAACTTGCTTGGTAGGGATTATTTTTGTAAAATGCATAAAAGTAGAGATTATTTATGTCAATTTCGCCAAAAAACAAGTTATTTATCTGGTCAAAAGGCCAATTAGTGGTCAAATCAGACAAAAAATGGTTGATAGACCACTAACCAAACACCCCAATGAGAACAATTACTGCAATCTTATAACTCAAGCCTACAACGGGATGTGACATAAAAACAGACGATTCAAATTAAAAACGCTGAATCGCTAATCCCGCAAAGATGTAGACTCTATCTGCAGATTAACTGCTCCTCCTACGACCGCAGTAATTAGGGCAGAGCACGGGTCGGGTTCGGGCGTGTCGGGTTCAAAAATGGTAAACCCGTTCGGGTATCGGATTGATAACTTCAAACCCTACCCTATCAAAAAATTTATGGGAGTTTTCGGGTTGAAGAAGTTCGGGTTGCGGTCGGGTTGATTCAGTTTTTGGGTCCATTCGTATTTTAATTTATTATTGTTGGAATTGTGATAAACAAAATGGTACTCCCTCCGTCCCAAAAAGGTTTGCCAACTTTAACTTTCACGTGGATTAATAAAGTAAAAACTGTGTGGTTGAAATTTGTGCAGAGGAGAGAGAATTAACTTTAGCCACATATTCCTTACTTTAAATGGAAATGACAAATCTTTTTGGGACATCCAAAAAAGGAAATTTGGCAAACCTTTTCGGGACGGAGAGAGTAATTGGTAAAAATAGCATTCAAAGTTATACCGGTATAACATTTAAAGTAATAGTTGTATAAATACGGTAATCTGCATATTTGAGTATGTAAAATAATAATATATGATGATTGACATATATGATATTGTGATAAATAAAATGATAATTGGTCAAAATATCATTCAAAGTCATAACAATACAACATTCAAAGTTATAGTTGAACAAATACGGTAATTGGAATATTTAAACATTCATAATATGGTAATTTGGCATATGATAATTGAGATATTTGAACATGAATAATAGTTCAAAGTAGTATATATACTACGGTAATTCGTTTTTTCAGGCGGGTCTGGTAGCATAATTGGTAACCCTATCCGCTACCCGCTTAAGTCTCGGGTTGCAAGAATCGGATCAGGTTTGGGTATTTCGGGTAGGGTTTTCCGACCCCAACAAAAAAATCGGATATATCCGACCAGGTCAATCGGGTAGGGTCAGGTTTGCTCTCCCACAGTAATTATCGAAGGAACCACTTAAAATTCCTGATTTTTCCAAAGGAGCTAATTGTAGAATGTGATTTGGCTTCACCCGTCACCAGAAATAATCCAATCCATGTGATGACATATTGCTTGAAAGACCGTGGTTTAGAAGGGAAGTAATTCGCCTTCATATTGGTGTAGAAGAATATCAGTTTCATGATTGATGAAGAGATCACTATGTACAAACATCTTTCTTAAAGTATTTGTCCCACATCGGAAAACTATAAAATAATTAAACATTATGGGTATGTTTGACACAACTAGCTGAAAAGATAGTTTTATGAGCTTTTTAGTAATTGTTAGCTTTTAGTGACTGAAAAGATCTTAAAAAGAAAAGGCAATAGTTGTTTGGTAAAAAGTTGACTGTTTGATTTAGCTTTGTTTGGTATATAAGCTGTTAGGACTAATTAATGCTAGAAGCTACGGACTTATCTAAGATGCTACTCACTGTAGCATCTCAAAAAGATCTTTTATTTTTATAAAAGCTCTTAAAAATTGGCGTGCCAAACATACAACTACAAGCTTTTAAAGACTTTTTAAATAGTACAAAAGCTAGAAGGCGGGAACTTATGCCCGCCAAACATAGCCTATATAAGACTTTGGGTTCCTCCTCCTAGTAGGTTGACCTTGTAGGATGGAACCCCAAATCTTAACATGGTATCAGAGCCAAGTCCGATTATGGTTTAACTGCTTGTTTGACATCCATAATTAAAGGTAGCTTGTTAAGGGTTTGTTTGACCCATTTATACACTCTGATATTGTCCAACCCAGTTCGGACTGAGAGAGAGTGTTAAAGTATTTGTCCTACACCAAAAAGCTATAAAATAATTAAATAATATATAAGACTTTGGACTACTCCTCTTATCAGATTGACCTTTTAGGATGGAACTACGTGTCTTAACAATCTTATTAGCACATATAAACACTCAACTAAAGATGACGTGGAATATACGTATGGCAGGTGTCTAGGTTTGTAAAACTCTCCGGTGTATTCCACTCCGTATACTCTTTGTGGTATATTTGCAAAAAAACTAAAAAACGATTATACTTTTGGCTTATAAAGTTGCAAAAAAATGTTTTCATTAAATTAAACATTTAGAATTGTTTATTATTTTTATTATTACACAAAAAACATATGGAGTATATTTTATCAAAAGAAAAGTACCTTAATAGGACTAAATAAATTTGAGTATTCCAAAATAAGATTATTATATTTTTATTTCCCAAATAGGAGTAATTACTATCATGTTTTAGCAGTATCATACTTTAAAGATGACAGTATTTTCAAGCTTGAGAATAATTACTCCGATTTAGAGAATAATAAAAACATGACAATCATATTTCAAAATTCTGAAACGTTTTTACTCCTATTTGGGGAATTTACCTTTACCAAAACACTGCTAAATGAAGCAATAGAGTCGTAATAAAATGAGTGTGTTTCGTCAAGACATTTATCACCCCTTCAAGTTGCAACCGACTATCTGTCCATGCGGCATGCGGTTCAGTTCTACAAACCATTCACCTTATAGTCCAATTGTCAATTTAAAATCCTCTCATGCAAGTGTGCACATCATCATCCTTAATTGAGCAAAATACATCAAGTTTTGTGAGAGAGGGTAATATAGAATTGGACACACGTAAAATAATGTAAATTGGAAAATATTGAAGTAATGAACGACAAAACGGATCAAAGGGGGGAGAAAATGAGGAAGGTTTGAGTAAAAATCTCAAATGTTTAAACATTTAATTTGAGGCGCGGAGAAAGTGAAATTATTAACGACGGAAATGTTCGAACTTTTTAAATTTTGGGACATTTCCTAAAATATTACTAATTGAAAATTTCATGGACAAAAATGAGATTAAAGTTATTATGATGTGGTTTTAGAGTTAGTGTGGTGTAAAATTTGAACAATATAATAATCACAAAATCAAGTTTTTATCCACTATCTTTACTTTTCACAAATTTTAATGCTCAAATCTCATTGAGAAATGGAATAAAATGAAATAAACATGAGTGCATTTCCACTACCTCTCCTATTCCCACTACTACATACACCGCCACTACAGAATCAACCTTCTAGTATTTCCTTCGTTTCCTTTCCTTCGAAAAAGTTATACGGAAATGCAGCAGCCGGGAGAGAGCATCCGCTATATCATCCTCAACTACCTCAGTCAGATCGACATTCCTATTACGGAGTATTATGTATGCTTCTTGGCAGGCGGTCGGGTGAAGGGATACCGGACCACCAGCTCATCGATCTGGCGGCGGCTCAGCGGATGGTGGGTGTGGCATTTCTTCTCGTCAGGCTTGGTGGAGGAGGCCGGCTAGGGCCAGGGGAGGAGTGATAGAGGGAGTGAGCTCTTGGTTGTTGTGCTTACGCCAAAGAGAAGAAAAGTAGCAAGTATTCATTCATTTTTGTTAAAAATTCCCACATCGATCTCATTGTCCGAGCTCTGCCTTGGGAGTCTCTATAAATAAGAGAGCACAGTTACTCACTAACTCACCCTTCGAGACTAATCCCGCTGGGTTGGGCTGGCCACCCTTTGGGGTCGGCCCTGGCTCCCATTTTGGGGCCATTAGGCTTAGGTAGGTGGGTAGGTAGGTTTACGTTAGCGCTAGGCTAGTTTTAGATAGATTAGGGTTAGGCTAGACTTAGGGTGGTGGGGCGCCATGCTGCCTCCATGTCGTCCTAGCCGCCCAGGAGGCGTTATGCTGCCTCGCTGGTGCCGCGTGGCGCCAAACCTCCCCATGGGGGGGTAGGGGGGCAGGAGTTGAGGGAAGGGGGCAGTGGAGAGTCAGAGGGAAAGGGCAGGAGTCGATGGAAGGGGGAAATGGGGATTCGAAGGGAAAGGGGGAAAGGAAAGAAGAAGAATGGGAAAATAAAAAGAAAGAAGAAGGGAAAGAAGAAGAATATTGAAAGAATAAAGAAAGAATGAAAGGGGGAGATTAAATAGTGTTGAGTGCCCACTTGACTTAGAAGAACATCGTGAACCAGCTGGCAATGTTAAATCCGAGGTTCCATCCTAAAAGGTCAACCTGATAGGAGGAGTAGCTCATGTCTTAATATAGCACTTCGTTAACTCAAACATTTCCGATGTGGGATTTAACACCCCTCCTCACGACCAGATTCTTTGTCTGGATCGTGTCGTCATTCATTTTTTCGTAAATTCGTCATTGTCATTTTTTTATAATCATGTCAATCATTTTTCATAAGAGGGCCCACACCATGGATCGATTTGGCTCTGATACTATGTAAAAAATGAAAGTATCTTAGGGAATTTTCTGTGTATTCTCAATCAAATGTAAGGTACATATATACATCATTAAGCTGCTATGAGAAACCGAAGGGATAAGATCTAATCTCTTGCTAGTCTATCTACACTAGGAGTTTTACCAAACTCCAACACCTGGCTAAGAATTTGTACACATGTCCACTAAATATTGGTACATAAAATATTAATAACGTAAATACTATATGTATGCATGGCTTCCGTATGCATGGCTTCAGACATAATCTTCCTGGAATTATATGTTGGCACATTTGGAAGGCTTATGCAAAGTTGGTCTGGGGTGATGGGGCTGTTTTCCCTACGACTGAGAACCTTATCATGCAAATCAAAGGCTACACTCAAATGTGGGTTCGGAGTCTGGAGAAATTGAAATTCAGGTCTATTGACAAAATTCTTTATGAGGAAAAGTTGATTCCATATAATTTCAGGGTCGGTTGTCCTAAGGTTACAATTGCTAAGTGGATTAAACCTATAAGGCAGCTAAAATTAAATGTCGATGCTTCTTTCTTACCTGGAAGAGCGACTGGTGGAGCTATCATGAGAAACGAAAGGGGGATATGATTTTCGCTCTTTGCTTTCCGGTGACGGTTGAATCCAGTTTGGAGGCGGAGCTTAGTGCTATATTCATGGCAACAAAATGGGCTTTATGCTCCAGCTATGGAGATTTTGTGGTGGAGTCGGATGCAGTGAAAGCAATAGAGCTTATTACAGCTAAGAGAGAAGGGAGGTGGTCGCGTTTGTTTCAGGAGTTGAGGGTACGACTGTTCAGTCTTATGTTGTTTTCAGACATAGTTGGCGAGAAAGGAATTGGGTCGCTCATCACATCGCTGCTACTGGGTCGGCCCGTTTCAGCGTTATTAAGTTCGTTGATCAATTACCAGATTTATGCAAAAAGGCATTCTTCTTGGATTATTTTGGCATTCCGTCTCTAAGATATATTTAATATGTTTCATTGCTATCTCTCGTTGTTGTTTTACTGTTTTCCTTGAGTGTGATGTTTTTTTTAGGTCAGGTCCATCCCCCTGGAAATTTTCTTTAGCTTTTTTCCTTTGCGAAGAGGTTTTGGCCTAGTTCCCCTTTCCTTTTCTTTTCTTTTCTTAATAAAATCCGGTAAATGTTTCCCGGCATTTGCCCCACTTATTTTGATGGGTTACCTTCCGGGTTTAAAAAAAATCCAGGGATAAAATGCCAGGGATTGGCTGTTGGAAGGGTTTATATTGTTTTTCCTTTTAATGGGATGAAACCTTAGGTCAATATATTGTAAATAATCTTCACTGAATTCTTGTTGTACATATATAAATATATACGAACTATATATATATACACATCTATCTGCCTGATAACCTTTTTTATTTTCATAATAACAACATGGATAACCTGGGTTTCCATATGGACAACCTTTTTTATGCATATACAATCTATATATATGTGCACGTATGGTGTATAAGGTTATTGTAGTCAATTCAACAAAAACACTTCCTTTAATAACATTTCATTTTCTTTACTCCCCCACACAAGATAAGTTTATTTTTTACACCTACACTTCCTTTACCATCCTTACACTTTCTAACACTCCCTCCCATTACTAACTCTTTGGAACATGGACGCCCGTAACCAAAGTGTTACAACAAGCCTATGCTTGCAGCATTCTTAGTTTGTGAGGTGTTTCACATGCAGCCTTATTAAGTTTTATGAATGTGTTGTAAAGTTTACTGGCAGGACAATAAACAAGAGTATATTGTGTAGTAAAGCATATTTGCATTTTATGACTAGTGTTATTTCATTTTCAGTGAGTTTATGCGAAAGTTTTAGCTAATCCTATTTGCATTCCAGTGATTGTTAATGTTTTCAGAGATTCCACTTGAAGCTTACCGCTTGCAACCTAACTTTACACACCATATACAAATTAACTAAAGAACTACACATACTATGATAAGTCCGTATTTAGACACGCATTTGATACATGTTGAGATCGATTTGTGATGGTTTTCCTAGCTTTAAAGGTGTTAGAAGTCTCAATTTTAGCTCAAGCAATGTTTACTGGCCGTTGGTTCAAGTTTTGTGTTGTTTGGAGTCAAAATCAGGAATTTAGAGTCCGGCACCGACGCTTGAGGAGCAAACGGGATGATTAGAGAAGCATTCGAGAGTGAACGGAGAACTTTGGAGGTCACCGGGAGGTTCACAATGAAGATTTGATGACAAAAGAGCTCAAGGATCGGCTACGAGATCAAAAGACGAAAAGAGCTTGAAAACGGCGATCAGGATGACCTTCTGTCAATCATTCAAGCATATCTCCTTGTATAAACATCCAAAGAACACGATTCAAGTTTCATATGAAATAAAACTTCAAGGGATACAAATCATATGAAGACACCATTGCGAGAATCTGAGAGGAAGAAGGTGAAAACAGACAATGAAGTCAGATGATCCCTGTTGCGATTTGAGAATGAGACCTTCCACCATTTTGATCATATCTATTGATTGGATGATTCAAATCCAATTCCGCAGTTTGTGGTGGATAGCGGACTTCATTGTCTACAATGTTTATGAAGGAAGCATTTCCAAATTCGGAAGTTATGTAGGCACGATCGTGCCCTCAAAGTTAGGCACGATCGTGCCCTCAAAGTTAGGCATGATCGTGCCCGAAGAAGAAATACGAGGAGCTACTGCCAGCCAGGCACGATCGTGCCTCCATACGAAACGCGCGCATGCTCCGCAGGCACCGACGGAGGCACGATCGTGCCTAGCGTCGTGCCTGGCCCGATTTGTCCTAATCCAACCCAAATTGCTTTGTTTCCTATAAATAATGCCTTCCTAACCCTATTTATGTGGGATGGAACTTTGAGAGCAAGGTTAAGGACGAATTTGAGAGCTTTTCAGCCCTGGTTGTTTCTATTCTTTAAGATTCTTTGTAAGTTCCTACTTTTTAATTAATGGCAATTATTTCTATTCTTCCCAATTCTATTTATTCTTCAATTATGAGTCGGGAGTGGTTTTAATTAGGGATTTGGGGTTGATGAAGGGGTTAATCAAGATGTATGGCTAGTTTCTTGATGGTTTAATTGCATGAATGTTGTTTAATTTGTGTTTGAATGATTTAATTGATATCTTTTGTAACCTAGAACGGCCGCTAGAATTACAATTGCTTGTAGAATAAATTAAGAGAGATCTAATTTATTCTAGGACACCTTCACACACTGATAGAGTATATATCTAGAGAGAAGTGAGAGCTAGAGAGAGAAGTAGTGTAATTGCTTTGTATTAATGAATTCTCAGAACCCCATAACTACTCCCAAAAGGAGTATTTATAGGAAAAATTAGGGCTGGGCTCCCAAGTCTTGGGCTTGGGAGGCCCATTTACAACTGGACCGCTATTGGGCCGAATACAAAGTAAATGATAGAGTATACAAATGATTAAGTATAGAATCCTGTTCTGGGAGTCATTTATGGCCGACGAGGGACATGGCCGACGAGGACATGGCCGACGAAGACCCGGCCGACGAGGTCACCCGGTTCTTCTGGCTTCCGGATCATATTCTGGGTTTGACTTTTTTCCAGCCGATGAGGGTCATCTGGCCGACGAGGGTCCCCCTAGGTGGCAGTTGTGTCTTCTGTCCTCTTGAGTATGTGGGTCCTGGGGTCCAGGCCCATATACCCCATCAGGAGTCCCCCACTCTCTGAGCTGAGATGTAGACGAAGTGAGGGAGAGTAAGTTTCCGCGGTTTGACTTTTGTCCATTTTGGGGCCGTTGTGGAACCTTGGCAGTGGACGCCTTCGCAGTGGTCCTTGATTTTCGTTTTCACGGGTGTTCTGCATTCTGGCCGTTGCGTGGTCTTTGCTATGGACGAGTAGGGCCCCGGTCGTGGATGATGTTGTTTTCTTCTTGAGGACGACAAGCGCCCTCTGATAGGTATGGCCGGTGAAGGTGATGTCTTCTCATTTCCAGACCATCGATAATTGTATTCCATGGACAAGGCCGAGGAGGCCACTGTGGGTATCTCATGCTTTGAGGACGATGAATGTCTTTCTGTTCCCGGGTAGCCGGCGAGGGTACTGTTCGTTTCCTTTTAGCCGTCGTTGGTTGCATTCTGTGCTTTTGGCCGGAGTGGTGGCACCTATAACTTGGTGTCCATGCTTTTGAGGATGACGGCGACACTACTATGGTAGGCGTAGGGTGTGTCTCTTGGACGATGGTGATCTGGGGACGTTGAGTTCCTGTTTTGATCCCTAGCCGTAAGTGGAACATGCGGTCTCGAAGCCGTTGAGTGTCCTGTGGTGTTTTATCTTTTGAGAGCATTATTCCCTTTGCTGTCTTAACTGTGGCCGATGATGCCCCACGAGGTTATGGACGTTGTGATGCGTATGTGATGTTTGTATTTGTGGACTTAGGTTTTTTTTCTTTGATTTTGTCTTCCTTATCTCCCAAGGCCGGTGTAGTCCCCAAGTCCCCCACTACTTCAGGCCGAATAGTAAGTGAGGGGTGAAGGAGTGAAGGATCTTTCTAGGCCGAATCGGACTCTTACATTCCCCTGAATCCAATTCCTTGGCGATTTCCTGACCAAGGTAATCCTGTGGGAGAACCCTTGGACGCAGGTCGCTTCCAAGAAATTATCATCAGGGTTTTATGCGAGGCCGATGGCCATTGGGTTCTTTATTACCTTGATTCTGTTGCCGTTAAGGGCGTGCATGGAGCCGCTGACCGTTAAGGTGCATGGACTACTTTAGTCGTTGTAGTGGCGTTAATTGTCTCGTAGGGCCAATGATGTTCCGGACGTCGTGGTTTCTCATTTTCCCATGTGAGCCGTAGACTTTACCCTGCTGAGTGGGCTAGCTCGTGGGCCTGGCCCATTTCCGAAGGGGTGGCACCTCATTGGCTCTTGGGGTGGTGACCGTTGGTGTCACCACTGGGGAGGTGCCACGTGTAGTGACCGTTGGGGGGCTATAAATACCCCTCCCTTGCTGAAGGAAGTCCCCCATTTGCTATCTGAGTTGCCGAAGTGCTGCCCAAATCTTTAGAGAGAGAAAGTTCTTGAGCTGTTCTTCCGGTTCTTCAAAACTTCAAAGGTTAGTTCATCGCATTTTCCTCTGTATTTTGCCTACTTTGCTTCCTAGGCCTTTGATCTAGTGTTAGTCATAAAACACCTTTAGATCTAAAGTAGCTCCCGTTAGGCCCGTAATAGTGTTATGATGAAGAACTTAAATGAAGAGTACTACCCCTACGATGATGAGCCTTCCGCCAAGTCCCTCGATTACGACGTGGTCGAAGAGTTCTACGAATAGCTTGAAAATCTGAGCTCGTTCAAATCGGGGGAGCAGGACGATGAGGACGATGAGGACGAGGAGTCTGCTTCATCATCTGGAGGTGGGGACGTAGGAGTCTCCCGAACTACGGACGGGGCGTCCACGTCGGCTGCCATTCCATGCCCGAAGCTGGTGTCTGCCGTCAAAGGTGTCGCGGTGCCGAAAAGGGTGAGGAGGCCGAAGAAGGGGCCGGTCTTTTCTTATCTAGATCTCGCCAACATTTACATCATCAGGCCACAGAGCAACGCGGGTGAATACTTGGTCGCGCAGATGTACGTGGGGCCGTTTGGTAGGATTAGGGCTCCCAGGCCGACGGACCATGTTCTCAATCCACCCCCGGGATACTTTGGAGTGTACCCGATGAGTTTCGCCAAAGGACTTGGGTTCCCTCTTCACCCGTTCATCACTGAGTACCTAGACATGGTAGGGCTCCCTCCGACCTTGTTGACGCCGAACAGCTACTCGCTCATCGTTGGGTTCCTCCTACGTTGCGCTGAGTTGGGTTTCCGGCCGACGACGGCTCTATTCATGAACCTCTATCGGATAGGCCGGGGGAGTCACCAGAACTGCGCTTGCTATGCCACTCTCCAACAACTGTCGAAGAACAGAAGATTCACTGACTTGCCGTCATCCATCCACGGTTGGAAGAGTAAGTTTGTATTCGTATCGTTGGGTGAGGGGGCGTTGAATTTCCCTCCGTCGGCCACAGTGGGCGATTCAATCTTCACGACCCGCCAAAGAGCTCAATCTTGGACGCTCAGGTGGCAGCTTTTCCTGAAGGGAGGGCCGAGGAGCGTGAAGACGTACATCACGGAGTACAAGATGGCCGCCCTCGGCTTCGTGAGGTATTTTGTATACGGTGATAAGGAAGATGATGTAGAGCTGTGGCCGAAGATGACCACGACTTACGAGGAGTCCGATGGTCCTGATCTGGGGGTGCCAGCTGAGGCCGATGGTAATGCCCTTTCGACGCCCTCCTGCTCGCCGTCGTTTTATCCTTTTATTTGATGACCCTTTGTATTTTTCCGATGCAGGTTTTGTTATGGATCGCATGTCCTTCATGAAGAGGGCGCAACTTAAGGCGTCCGAAGAGCTGAAAGCTCAGCAGGCCGCTAAGCCGGCGGCCGATGCGGGACAACCCGCTACTGCCCCTGCGACGAAGCCCCCTGTCCAGCCGAAGAAGAAACGGCCGGCCGATGAGGGCCAGAAGAAACTTACTGAGGCAGGCTTGAAGCCTACCAAGAAGCCGAAGAGGGCTTCTCCTGCTGGTGATGCCGGGACGTTGACTGTTCCTTCTGGGGACGAAGGTGGCTCTAACACCGATGCGTTGGTGGATCTGACTTCGGGCCCTCCGTCCACCGCTGTATCCAACCTTCCTCTCACCGCCGCAGCCACCCGGAATAAAGGGTCCGACCAAGAGTTGATCAAGGGGACCTATAAGCTCGAGGTTGAATACCCCGTTAAGGGTGGTTTATTCAACGAGATTGTTGATGGCCATGAGGTAATCTCCCAAGCCATCCCCGATGAGGACCGGGCTATATGAAAAAGCTCAGTGATGTCAAAATGTACGACGGTGGGATGGACCACATCGTCCAAGTAAGTTTTTCTCTGCCTGCTTCGTCTTCTTCCCCTTTTCCTTTATTGTGCGTCAGCGTCGTCTAACCACTGTTTTCCTGCAGGGTGCCTTTATGTTGATGGAGAAAAACAGAAGGCACAAAAGGGAGATTGCTCGGTTGAAGCAGATCGAGGAGAAGGTGGCTTCGGCCGATGAGGCTCTGGGCAGCTTGGAGAGGCTACGGCTCGAGGTGGAGGGCCTGAAGAAAAAGGCGGATGAGGCTGATCTGCTCGCTGTTGAGAAAGATGGGGCCCTTCAGCGCTTGGCCGATGTGGAGCAAGCTCGTGATGAAGCCCTTCGTCGCGCCGAGGAGGCCGAGAAGGGTAAGGCCGATGCAAAGTCGGCCCTGAGTGCTGCCGAAGAGAGGGCCGCTGAGGCCGCTGTGCAGAAGTTCCTTGAGGTCGGCTGGAAAGGCGAGGATCAGCTTCCTTGGTGTTTTGATGTCGTAGCGGCGAAACTCGTCGACTGGGTCAACCATTGCCCTGACGGCCAAGCATACTGGGAGAAGGAGATGAAGGTCTTCTACGACCTTGGTCAGTACAAGATGCAACAGTTGCTTTATCGTAGGCTTCAACGCCGATTCCTGGATCTGGGCGTTACCAAGGAGTGGGCCGTCGGCTTGGACCTGCCTCCGATGATGAGGCATCCTGAAGCCGAACTAGAGCTCCCTGTCGCGGAAAGCCAACTCCCAATCGAGAGCTCCCAGACCAGTGACGATTGGGCTTATGAGCCAAGTATGTTTGAGGACACCGCTACGTCCGGTGCCGCTGCCGATGGGGCCACTACTCAAGCCGAAGAGAAGGCCGGTGCTAAAGGGAACTCAGAATCCCCGCGGGAGTTATGATCCATCACTACCATGTTTCTTTGATTATGTAAAATGTAACGGCCATGAAGCCCCCCTTTGTACCTTTGCGAAATGAAAATATGCCTCTTTTCGGCTTTGATGTTGTACTATGTCATCTTGTTTTTGTTTTTTTTCGCTTTTGTTACAAGATGTCCAATTGTGTTGGGAGTTGGGTCATCGTCGTCTTCGATTGTCCTCTGATTGTGACCGAAGCGGGTAGCTTAAGTGTGAGTGTTCGCTTCGTCTTGGCGTTACCCCCCCTTATCCTCTGTTCATGTGGACTTCGTGAGCCAAAATACTTAGAAAATATTTAGAAAATTTTCTAAGTGTCAAATTAAGTAGTTGCTCTAGTTTGGGGCCCATTCGAAGCTTGGCCGATACGGCCACTACGGCCATTCCTCGTGCCTTTTTATTTGTAGTTGTGTCGAACAAGAACCCTCAATCTTGTTCTCCGTAGTCGTGGTCGATGAAGGTTCCTGTCTTTTCCTCGACCGGGGGTGTCTTCCTCGTCTTTGTAATTTGAGCTGGGAGTGTGCACCCCTTATGGGATGATGGGAGTGTTGGACCTTTGCTCGGCCTCAGTGCCCTTGTCGGCCGTGATGCCCCTAAGAAATTCTTTCAAGTACTTGGAAGTTCTTCCAAGCGTTGGGCAGCCCGGATTCCTGTCTCCGTCGGCCGCTCTGGATGCTACTCAGGGATTTCTTCAAACACTTAGAAATTTTTCTAAGTGTTTGAACACACTTGGGTGATTGCTTTCTTTATGGGTGGCAGACGACGACCCTGTGGTGTCCCTTTTCGGCCATATACACCCTCGTCGGCCATGTACACTTTTTTTTACGCTTTTGACGGTTATACCCAATGTTCGACTGATATGTACTTGGATAATTCTGGGGATTTTATTTTTTGTAGCTCGAGGCCGGCAAGTGCGCGGTCCGTCGACTTTCCCTCTTTTGTCTTGGGGATTTCGCTCGAGGCCGGCAAGTGCACGGTCCTTCGGCTTTTCCCTCTTTTGATATTGATTCCCTATTTCGGGGAGTATCCTTTTTTCAAGCTTCGATCGAAGGGGTCGATAGTCCTTCGGCCGGTTTAGACGTCGTATTAGATTGTCCTGAGTCTCGGGGAGGTCTCGTCGCCTATTTATGACGCGGGCTAGGCTTTTGGTTGGTTTCCAAAGGCTACCGTCTCCCTGCCCCGAGTTTGGGGATTTTGTCACCTCGCTCATGATTTCAGACCGGTCGTCCTGCGATCTGGCGCGTGGACGACGCGGTGAGCTTCCCATTTCAAAATGCGGGCCGTTTGCGGGCCCCTTGTCCTGGGGACATCGTCGGCCTTGCCTGAGCGCTGTGCTCTAAGGGGCCAGTACGATGTGCTCTTTCACCTAGTCCCGAGCCTTTTGCTGATACTACCTCCATCCCATTAGAAGGTTCCCGTCCACAATTTGCATGGTGAACTTAAATCATTTTTAATCGTTTACTTTATAAATCAAATTTTTATCAAATTTACATTTTTTTTATCAGCCTTTGTAGTGGTTTTAATGTAGTTTCTGAATATATTAATTTCATTTACTAAAACTAATCAGAGTGTGAACTGGGATTAAGTTGCTTTATCGTCAGTCAAGCATCGTAAACCGTTTACGGGAACCTTCTAGCGGGACGGAGGGGGTACAAAATACAATGTTTGAGCATACCTGAGCCTTTCGCTTTAAGATTGCTAGTGCAAGGTGCTGCGTCGGCCACACCTGAGCCTTTCGCTCTATGGGAACCGCTACAGCACCCTGTGTTTTCTTTGAATTCTTAAAAAATAGGAGAAACATCACTTTTTTTCATAAATGGCTCGAGACCGAGGGTGTTAGTCGACCAATAATCCGTTAAGGGGTGAGGGATCTGCCGGCTGCGCCTCTTTCAGATTATTGGTAAAACTTCACCACGTGGTGTACATTCCACGTTCGTGGTACATTGGACCCATTTGGGCGTTTAAGCTTGTAGGTGTCGGGCTTCACCACGACACTGACGATGTAGGGACCTTCATATTTCAAGTCTAGCTTGCCCCCTTTCTGTTGGCTGACTTGCTTCCCTTCGGCGGAGGACGTAGTCTCCCACTTGGAATTCCCGGGAACGTACCTTGGCGTCATAGTAAGATTTCACTTGACGTCGGTAGTTTTCTGCCCGGATGAACGTTTGCTCGCGTCTTTCTTCGACCAAGTGGAGGTCGATCTTCATGTTTTCCTTGTTGAGCTCAGGCTCGTACTGCTCCACCCGTCGACTGGGAATGGTAACTTCCGCGGGTGCCTTGGCTTCAAAACCATAGCACAGGGCAAAAGGTGTTTCGCCTGTCGCCCTCCTCGGCGTGGTTTGGTAGCACCATAGGATGTTGGGGAGCTCGTCGACCCAACTTCCTCCCGCGTCTTGGAGCTTCTTCTTCAGCCCCTCCATTATGGTTCTGTTAGCGTTCTCGACCTGCCCGTTGCCCTGAGGATAGGCAACGGAGGAGAAATGATGCTTTATTCCCCATTCTCGAAGGAGCTCTTGGAAGGATGTTGCTTCGAACTGGGTGCCGTTGTCGGATATGATCTCGTGGGGGACGCCGAAGCGGGTGAGAATGTTCTTATGGACGAACTTCTGACATTTTGCCCCTGTAATGCTGGCTAGAGGCTCCGCTTCGACCCACTTAGTGAAATAGTCGACTGCGATGATGATGTGGCGGTTGTTGCCTGCGACTCTGGGCAGGGGGCCGACCAGGTCAATTCTGCATCTGGAGAATCATATCGCAGTGCTGACCGGGGCGTAATTGACGGCAGGCCGACCAGGGGCCTTTTGAAGCACCTGGCATGCGTTACACTTCCTGGCGAGGTCCGCGCAATCCCGCGCCATCGTCAGCCAGAAATAGCCCTGGACGACCAGACGCCTGGACATGCTGAAAGGGCCCTGGTGTGAGGAGCAAACACCGCAGTGGACCTCCTCCATGGCCGCCTCGGCCTCATCCTGGTGTAGGAATCGGAGGAGAGTACCGTTGTATGATCTCTTGTAGAGTTTGTCGTCTTCAATGGTGTAGCTTGGAGCCCTGAGTTTGGCAAGTTTGGCTCTCTCCTCGTCCTGGGGCAGTCCCCCCATGGTGATGAAGGTCATAATGTCGGAGATCCAGTCCTCCGGCCGTTGTTGGATACATAAGATGGGGCTGGCATGGATGCTGGACATGCTCAACTCCTCGATCTTAGCTATCTTGCAGATGTGCTCTGGAGTATCTGAGCTGAGTTTGGAGAGGATATCGGCCTCAGCGTTCTCGGCCCTTGGGATCTGTGTGATCTCGTGGGTTTCAAACGCCTTTAGCAACTCCTTGGCCGCTTGTCTGTATTGTCTCATCCTTCCTTCCTTTGCCTCGTATGAGCCCTCAACCTGGCCTACCACTAGCTTGGAATCGCATCTGAACCTGAGGTGTTTGGCTTTTAGGCCGGCGGCGAGTCTGAGGCCGCTGAGGAGGGCCTCATACTCGGCCTCGTTGTTGGATACCCTGAAGTTGTAGCGGATGGCATAGTAGGCCCTAAATCATTCAAGGGAGATGAGGACGACGCCGTCCCCGCATGTTTTGCAGCCGACGAGCCGTCAGTGAAAAGGGTCCATGTGTCATCCGGCTCTGGCCTGGGGGTAGTATGGGCCTTCTCTCTCGTTGTGCATTCGGTGACGAAGTCGGCCAAGGCCTGCCTTTTGATAGATGGCCTTGGCTTGATTTCAATTTGGAACTGACTGAGGAAGATCGCCCACTTTACCATCCTTGAGGAGCTGGTGGGGCTCTTCATGAGAGCGCCGAGGGGCTGCTGAGTTAGTACGTGGACGGAGTGTGCCTGAAAATAGTGCCCCAGCTTCGTCACTGTGTGGACGATGGCTAGCACTGTTTTTTCGATGGGGGAGTACCTGAGCTCGGCCTCCCTGAGTGTTTTGCTGATGTAGAATATGGCCTTTTGCACCCCTTCATCCTCGCGGATGAGCATGGAGCTGATGGCCGACATGCTCACCCCTAAGTACAAGAAGAGGGTTTCACCGGTTTTGGGTTTAGAAAGCACGGGTGGAGATGATAGGTACTGCTTCAGCTCCTCAAATGCCTGCTGGCACTCCGTCGTCCATTTGAAGCTGTTCGCTTCACCCGTGATCTGGAAGAAGGGCAGTGATCTTTCGGATGATTTGGAGAGGAAGCGGCTCAGGGCCGCCAGGCGCCCCGTCAGCCGTTGTACCTCTTTGACATTGCAAGGTGGCTCCATGTTGATAATGGCCTGTATCTTCTCCGGGTTTATTTCGATGCCCCTTCGGCTGACCATGTAGCCGAGGAACTTGCCACCTTGGACGCCGAAGGCGCACTTTTTGGGGTTCAGACGGAGGTTGAATTTCTTCATAATTTTAAAAATCTCCCGGAGGTCGTCAGCATGTGTGGCGGACCGCTTGCTCTTGACGATCATGTCATCGACATAGGCCTCCATCGTCCGGACGAGGACTGCTCTGAAAATTTTGGCCACCATCCGGGTGTACGTGGCGCCCGAATTTTTAAGCCCAAAGGCCATGACGAGGTAGCAGAAAATTCCCTCTGGGGTCATAAAGGTCGTCTTCTCGACGTCATCTTCATGCATGAAAATCTTGTGGTACCCTCTGAAAGCGTCGATGAATGACATCAACTCGCATCCCTCCGTCTCGTTCACCAATTGATCTATATTGGGGAGAGGGAATGGGTCCATAGGGCATGCCTTGTTTAGGTCAGTGTAATCAACACACATTCTGAATGTTGGCGGCTTCTGGGCGAGGACGACGTTGGCCAGCCATGTCGGGTACTTCACCTCTTTGATGTGGTTGATTGAGAGCAGCATGGTGACCTCCCCCTTGACGAAGTCTCGTCTGTCGGCTCATAAGTAGCGCCGCTTCTGCTTGATGGGCGTGGAGGCCGGATCGACTGACAGCCGGTGAGTGATCACCTTCCGGCTGATGCCTGTCATGTCATCCGGGCCCCATGCGAAGATGATGGCATACGACCTTAGGACTAGGAGGATGCCATCACGTTGGTCCTGTGGGAGTTGTTTTCCGATTCTCAGGACCTGTTGCGGCCGGGAGGCATCCAGGGGGACCTCCTCGACCTCTTCGGCCGGTTCGGCATGTGGCCTCTCCTCGTCTTTGGCGACGGTCATAGTTATGGTGTCAATTCTCTGCCCGACGCTTTTGGCTGGTTTTGTCAGCTTGAGGTAGCACGCCCTGGCTATCCTCTGGTTTCCCCTGGCGTAGCCGATGCCGCCACTGGTTGGGAACTTTAGGCACAAGTGTTTCATGGAGATGATGGCCTCCAGGTCCTCCAGTGCTAGCCGCCCCCAAATCAAATTGTGGGCGCTCTGAAGGTTGACCACCACAAACTCCATGTCGATCCTGGCGTGGTGCTGGCCGTCGCCGACTTCCAAGGGGAGGACTATCGTGCCCTCAACGTCGATAGAGTCCCCGGTGAAACCGGTCAACGATGTCTTGATCGGCTTGAGCAAAGCTTTGTTCAACTTCAACTGCTTGAAGGTGTCCTGGTACATGATGTTGACGGAGCTCCCCGTATCGATGTAAGTTCGGTGGATGATAGAATTACCAATCTCACACCGGATGACGGGGGCGTCTCTGTGTGAAGCGGACCTCGGAGGCAGATCCTTATCGGTGAAGGTGATCGCCTCGTCCGTTGCTTCTTTGGCTGGGGGGGGGGGGACGTGGGACACCTCCCCAATGTAGAGGGATTGGGCCCATTTCTTCCTTTGGGTGACGAAATCCCCCCAGTGTTCCCACCGACGATGAGGTGAATGTGGTTCTTCTTCGTCGGAGGTTCTTCAAAGTCCTCCTCATCATCGCTGAGCTTACCGATTTCCCGCTTTTTCGTAGAGGGTTCGCCCCCAGGTTTGTTGGTGTTTACCCACGTATTTTTGCGCAGGCCACCTTTAACAAATTGGGAGAGTTCCCCCTGCCGAATCAGACGTTCGGTGGCTTTTTTCAGCGTGATGCAGTCGTCAGTGTTGTGGGAGGTATTCTTATGGAACCGGCAGTAAGTGCCGCCCTGGTGGATGGCATTGATCTCCTTTGTTGGCCGGGGATCACGCTTAATGAGATCGTGTTCCTCGACGTAGTCGAGGATGGTGCTGACCGAGTGTGTGAGTGGGATCTTCGGCCGTTCCATCCTCGGCCGCCAATGGCGGTCTTTCTTGCTTTGTCCGCCAAAGCCATGGCGGCTCTGGCCACCATGACCGGCCGATGGCGTGCCCATGGCCGGTGAAGGATTTGTCTTCTTCGGGGGGTGCCCGCCATCTTTCTTGTGGCTGTGGAGCTCGTCGGCGTCGGCGTACAAACTCCCCCGCTGGAGTGCCTTCGCATATGACCTTAGAGGGTCAGTGATGAGGCTCCTTGCATATGGGGTGCTGCGGAGAGCTCCCTGGTAGAGGACGAGGAGGGTGCGCTCGTCGGCCCCCTCTACCTCCTCGGTCTCCTTTGTCCACCGATCTATGAATGATCGGAGAGACTCGTCATGTTGCTGCTTGACGGAGAGTAGGTGGGTGAAATACTTCTTCGCACGCTTCCTCCCGGCAAAGTGAGTGAGGAAGCGTTGGGCAAGATCCTGCCATGAGTCTATGCTTCCTTCGAGGAGCGCGTTGAAGCACTCGTACGCTGGCCCCTCAAGGGTGGAGAGGAACCAGCGGCAGAGATATTCATCTGACGCGTTCACCATCATCATGTTATTTTGGTTGCGGCTGAAGTGTTCCTGGGGGTCGGAGCGGCCGTCATAGGGCTTGATGGTGTTTCCCCGGTACTTCTCGGGGATAGGGGCCGAGAGTACCCTGGTGGTGAAAGGGGTCCTCATCCTGACTTGGATGATGGGGTCCCTCCCTCGTCCTTCGGCCAGCTCCCTCTCAAGGATAGTGACCTTGTTCAGAAGGGCGTTGAAGCCGGGATCTCTGGACGAGTTGCCGGTGGGCATGGCGGCCAATTGTTTGGCCTCCATCTGGGCGAGCCTGCGCTCGAGTTGGGCGATTACCTCGTCCCTGGGGTCCCTGGCGGCCGTGGTGGCGCCCTGTGTTTGTGAGCGGGCTGCATGAGCCGTGTTGATTTGATGGCGGGCATCATCCTCATGCAACTTCCCCTTGCCTTTGTCCAGGCGGGGCCGATCCGCTGTCCGGGATACCGACCCCAAACTTTTCCCTGGGTGAGCCAGGCTCACGCCGCCCAATCCGCCCCACCATCCTCTCTGAAGCAGGCCGACGGCACGTGTCACCTAGCCTGTTAAAGGCCGAGGCTTTTCCACGTGCTGGGCCGGTCCAGCTCGAAGTGGGGAAGCAGGGTGGGAGTGGGACGACGAAGTGTCCTGGGCCACAACCCCTTCGTCGTTGCCTAGTTTGACGGCCAACGGCTGGGGCTGAGGAGGCGGTGTAGTGTTCTCCCCAGTCCTTGGCATGAGTGCGCTGAGGACGGTGGGGTTCTGGGCCAAGCTGGCGATGATGGCCAAGAGCGCGGCCTGAAGCTGAGGGTCGACGACAGGAGAGGTCGGTTGCGCCGAGGCATTGTCACCTTTCTCCGCGTGCTTCTTGTCCAAGCCGAGGTGGGCATCAGGGGCGCCGTCGTTGAGCTTGTTGCGCAGGTCTCCTGCGAGGTCGATGGCTTCCTGGAAGACATCCCCCTCGGCGGCCTTGTCAGCCGTGGCATCCTCCTCGTGTTCCTGGTTCTCTTGGGCCTCAGGGATGGCCTTGCCGAGGAGGTTGCGGTTTGACTTAGTTCTTCCCATTGTTAGTTAGCTTTGCTTGGTAGCGACGAAGGAGGCTATCTTGATTATTCTAGCTCTCAACGAGAGCACCAAATGATAGAGTATATATCTAGAGAGAAGTAGTGTAATTGCTCTGTATTAATGCATTCTCAGAACCCCATAACTACTCCCAAAGGGAGTATTTATAGGAAAAATTAGGGCTGGGCTCCCAAGTCTTGGGCTTGGGAGGCCCATTTACAACTGGATCGCTATTGGGCCGAATACAAAGTAAATGATAGAGTATACAAATGATTAAGTATAGAATCCTGTTCTGGGAGTCCTTTATGGCCGACGAGGGACATGACCGACGAAGACCCGACCGACGAGGTCACCCGGTTCTTCTGGCTTCTGGATCATATTTCGGGTTTGACTTCTTTCCAGCCGATGAGGGTCATCTGGCCGACGAGGGTCCCCCTAGGTGGCAGTTGTGTCTTCTGTCCTCTTGAGTATGTGGGTCCTGGGGTCCAGACCCATATACTCCATCACACACACTTAATCGTTCGCTAAGAGATTAGTAACGATTAAGGGGCCGTAAGCTCGCTCGTCTTGGCAATAATTTAGGATCCTGTCGCATGAGAGATCAGCCTAGTCCTCTAAATTATTGTACTCTACGCTGCGAGAGCTGTAAGAACTTAGTATTGATTAACTAGGCTCAATTAAATTAATTTAATGTAATTAACCCTGATCTGCCAGAAATCTGATTACCCCAGAATCAATCCATGTTCCCTTCGTCGTCAATTAAGAAGAACCCAAATCTTTATTTTTATTCATTTATTTGCAATTTTAGTTTCTCAATCAACCAAATCTCGCACGACTGCATTTATTTTATTTCTTTTCTTTATCGCTGATTTTAGTTAGTCCTTAATTACCTTTTTACCGTCCTTGTGGAGACGATACTCGTACTTTCACCGCTATTCTACGATCTTTTTAAGTGCAAGAAAACTCACGTCACACTACATTAATGAAAATACAAGACAATACAATCGTCTTGCAGTATTTCAATTCTGCTGCTCTGAAACTCCTCAATTCTTGAAGCTCACTTTGCATATTTTCGATTTCAATATCAAAATCCTGGAAACCAGCTTTATCGAATCCCATTGCACCAATCGTCATGCTTCAGGATTGACCTTGTGTGTATGCAATTTCCTTTGCAGCTGAGCTTGATGATGAATGCGATTGTCTCATGATCCAAATTTGCCTCCCGTATTTCGCCTGTAGAGAGAATATAATAGATGAAGGTGAGAATGAATTAGGGCTGCTCTCCGTTTAAATTTCTATCTTAGTCTCGTTAAACTTCTTGGAGCTGACGGCCGGATTGAGAACAAATTGAGGTTTCTGAAATTTGTACTCCTTTACCCTTAACACTTCTTCCAGTTTCTTTCAGAAGTTGTTGATCTTCTGCAATGATGAACAGAGGATGAAGATTGTGCTGAGGGTTACTAGAGAACCAGGCTTGCTTGTTAGAATCTCATTGGACACACACGGGTATATTTGTAAACATGTCTTTTACTTCTTTCTTGTTTGATTAAAGTTGTTGATACTCTTTGACTAATGGTAATGATGATGGAAATTTGGGTTCATTGTCATGAACAGGACGCGTGTAGTGCATAAGCTAATAGAGACCATAAAGAGCAGGCAGGAGATAGGAATGGTTATAGAGGCACTTGAACCTGGTTTTCTTGATCTTGCTACTAATCTTCTACCAAGGAACATAATAAGGTATATACTCTTAATTAAGAAATTTAAGGTTTGTTTTACTCCCACATTAACACATCTATACTTTTTGTTTTCTAAAGTCTACTAGCTACAAGCCTACAAGTATCCTCAAAACTACTAAAATTAACACTCAATAAGGACGTATTAATGATACAAAGCATTATATAGTGTTTATAGAAAAAGAAGGGTGTAAATGAGCAATTAATGTTCTCTTGATATGCAAAAGTGACTTATTTAAGATAAACTTTTGTTGGAGTAAGGAATATTAGCTCAAACTGTAGAGAGAAAGAGAGTATCTCACATTCTCACTCATAGGCTAAGTCAAAGAGTGTTTTTCTCAAATACTCCCCCAAATCTATACTCCCTCCTCCGTCCCTTAAAACTTTGCAATCTTTCCTTTTTGGGACGTCCCAAAAAACATTGTCATTTTTCCTTTTAATCAATTATTTTGTGGTTTCTGTTATTTCTCTCTCCTCTGCACAAAACTCAACCACACAGTTTTTACTTTATTATTCTCCGTGCCGATCAACTTTGGCAAAGTTTTAAGGGACGGAGGTAGTATTAGTTATCCTCGACCATCCACTTCACCAAAGTTTACTTGCTTCTTCCTTTTTCCTCCTGTTATTTAAGAATGGATGGAGAAGAAAAATGCACATATAACATTGACAAAATAGTAATAACACTGAAGTGTCAAATGTACTTTGGTTTTGGACAAAAACAAATGGATATGCTCATATGTCTTAATTGCAGTTCTAGTAATCATATTATGTATTTCAACATTAATCCTATAGATAATAAGATGCTTCCATTAGAATATGGCATTGTTATTACATTTTTTACGTAATTATATATTATTATTAATTATTAATATTAAAGGATATGAAACCTTTTTATTATGTTGGTTATACAAAATAACTCTGCAGTTTATAATAAGGACTCATTTGGTGGTTTGTTTAGCTGAAACAGCTAAATAAGCTAGCATATCTGAAAGGAAAATCGTTTAGTGACATCTATTCTGGCCAAATCAACAAAATGTCCGGTAATGCTGCCAAAATCCTAATTAAGCAATTGCTTGTAAAGCTTTTTGTAAAATCCATTGAAGCCAGGCTTTGTACCTTTAAGTATTTCCTGTGTGAAGTTAGTTAGAGGTTTAGTATATTTGAATGATCTCAACTTAGTTTAACTGCAAAGTAACATTGATCATATCTTTTGTTGCCAGTTGTGCTAATAAATTTTTCTATATATGGCCTGATATATGTGATCCAATATATCATAGAGCAGAAGAACCAGTGTACAACCGCTTTGCTTCTTTCACAGTTCCAAGGGAACTTTATACACCTGTCAAAGCAAAAGTGTGATGTGAGTTTTCTCGCACTTAAAATAGATTGTAATATAGTGGTGTAAGTACGAGTATCGTCTCCGCAAGGACGGACAAAAGGGAATCAAAGATTAACTAAATTCAACGATTAAAAAGAAATAAATAAAAATGCGTCGTGCGAGATTGGTTGATGTCAAATAACAATGCGAATAAAACGATTAAACTTGGGGGTTCTTTCTAATTAATGACGAAGGGAATAGAGATTGATTCCGGGGTAACCAGATTTCTGGCAGATCTGACCTAATTACATGAAATTAATTCAATTGAGCCTAGCTAATCATTACTAAGTTCTTACCGCTCTCGCGGCATAGAGTACAATAATTTAGGGGACCAGGCTGGTCTCTCATGCGACAAGACCCTAAATTATTGTCAAGACGAGCGAGCTCACGGCCCCTTAATCGCTACTAATCTCTTAGCGAACGATTAAGTGTGTGTGAATGTGTCCTAGAATAAACTAGATCTCTCTTAATTTATTCTATAAGCAATTGTAATTCTAGCCGCGGTTCCATGTTACAAAAGATATCAATTAAATTATTCAAACACAAATTAAACGGTATTCATGCAATTAAACCATCAAGAATCTAGCCATACATCATGATCAACTCCTTCATCAATCCAAAATCCTTAATTAAAATTACTCACAATTCATAATTGAAGAATCAATAGAATTGGGAAGAAAAGAATTAATTGTCATTAATTAAAAAGGTTGAACTTACAAAGAATCCCAAAAGATTTGTGAACAAGGCTGAAAAGCCTTCTAAAATTCGTGCTAGGCACTCTCTCTAAGCTCCCCCTTGAAAACGAGGGTTTACAGGCTGTTTAAATTGAAAGATCGGGTAAAATTTAAGCTGATTTGGGATTTCCGGAGGCAGGCACGGTGCCAGGCACGATCGTGCCTTCGATCATGCCTCTGGAGCAAAAACGCGCATTTTGGGCAGTAGCTCCGCGATGCTTTCTCTTCACGCACGATCGTGCCTGACTTTGAGGGCATGATCGTGCCTACTTAACTTCCGAATTTGGCAATGCTTCCTTCATGAAAGTTGTAGATAATGAAGTCCTATATCCATTCCGATTTGACGAATGTGATTTAAATCATCCAATCAAGAGATATTATCAAAACGGTGGAAGGTATCACTCTGAAATCGCAGCAGAGATCATCTGACTTCATCGTCTGTTGTCACCATCTTTCTCTCAGATTCTAGCAAAGATGTCTTCATAAGATTTGTAGCCCTTGAAATTAGCTTTCATATGAAATTTGAATCGTATACATTGAATGTTTGTACAAAGAGATATGCTTGAACGATTGACAGAAGGTCATCCTGATCGCCGATTTCAAGCTCCATTCATCTTCTTTTGATCCCGTAGCCAATCCTAGAGCTTTTTTCCTTCAAATCTTCATCGTGAACCTCCAGGTGACCTCCAAAGCTCTCAAATCACTCTTGAATGCTTCTCAACTCATCCTGATTTCTTCTCAAGCGCCGGTGCCGAACTCTAAAATCCTCATTTTGACTCCAAATGACACAAAACTCGAACCAACGCCCGGTAAACATAACTTGAGCTAAAATTGAGACTTGTAACACCTTAAAGCTAGGGAAAATCATCAAACCCGATCCCAACACGCATCAAATGCATGTCTAAATACGGACTTATCAGATTTCCTCACACTTAAGCTTTTGTTTGTCCTCAAGCAAACTGAACAACGGGACTTACGATAATCACCACACGAAATCAAAACAATTAGCATGCACATGTAGTTAAAGGGATATTCACAGAACAGACAAACTAAACCAAAAAAATCTTCCCTAAACTACATCTTTGTACTCTAGCTAAAATATTTGACAAAATTATTCACAACATCCTCAAAGTAGTGACAGCAAGCTCTAATAAACTAGCTACCGATCAGAAGGACTTGTGAAGGCGGTGGTGAATGGTGAATGATAATAAACACCCCCTTTTTTGAGAGTTTGGAACATCCTAACAAAGACTTGATGCGATCAGGAACTTCGGGGCTATTCTTTATGGTCAAGGAACTTAGTAGGCCACAAATTAGGAACAATCATTTAAACCTTATGCAAAGAGTAGACATGGTGTACAACTAAGCTAAACAGCCGCAACACATTTGTGCTTTGACGTATACTTGAAGTACGCGGAGGACTAAATCTAATTTTTGAGATAGCCTCCAAGTTCATTCATTACGTTTAGTTTCGTTGTCATGTTGGCACGAGAACGCCATTTCTTTCGAAAGATACCCAAGTCTCATCTTACGCTTTTTGACCGGGGCTCCCATTCCCTTTTTCGCAAAGTAAGAGGTCTGGCTATATTAATTTTTCACCTTTCGGGTTTTCACTAGACATTACCCCATTCTAATCTCGGCCTCACCAAGGAAAAATAGCAATTAAAGTTCATTAATTCAGTCGTGAATCCATACCTACAATGCAATCCTCGAAAGTATCAAATTCATAAAAAGTGACCGCTCTTACCCCATGTGGGGCATAGGAACAGTGCCAAAAGTGGCTCCTACACAAAATTCCCTAAACTTAGAAAATTCATCCCCTAGTTCCCTAAACACCAAGACTATGTCAGAAAAATTCATAGGTAAGAAAACACGGGTCATTTGGCTATGGATCTTAATTAATTGGGTAAACAATAAACGATCAGGCTCAAAATGACTTCTCCTAAAGAATTTTTTCAGGTGAGATGGAAGATTTATGAATTAATTTGATAGGTGACTAATGCCTTCAACCTTTCAACAACTAGATTACCGTGAAAGCAATTTAAGCCTAAACACTTTAAAGATGTTCTAAAAGCATAGTCAAAACGCTAGCCATTTCACAAAGATACCGTTTAAAGAAAAAAATTCAAAAATTTTGACATGAATTTCCTATGAATATACAACTAACACCTGCACATGCTAACTTTAATAATCACATGTAGCAACTACTGCCCGAATGCCCGATTCACTCCCCCACACTTAAACTTTGGCATCACCCTCGATGACCAAAAATGCACTATGCACAAGGGGTAAAGAGGAAAGGGTCACACGTGCTCAACTTAGCTCAAGTCAATCGTTTACAAAACAGGCGATTATAAAAGTTGCAGAAACTTCCCTAAGGCACTGGTCGGTGCAGAACTAAACTGAGTCAAGTAATCCTCAGCACATCATCCCCAAAGCAAGACCCTGAGCTGCACAAACAAAACACACAAACACAAAAACAAACCCAAAAAACACCCCGGATTTTTTTTTGTTTTTTTTTTTGGGTTTTTTTCCTGGGGGTTTTCTTAAAGCAAACAAGCAAACAAACAAATGCAGAAATAAGCTTGGGTTGCCTCCCAAGAAGCGCTATTTTTAACGTCGTTTGCCCGACGCAACTTCCTCATACGCTCTCAAATAGCAAAGACTGCAGTGGTGCACTAATAATCAATGTCTCCAGCTTCCTCTCAACAAATGCCATTAGGTGTCACATATCTTTAAATTCTTCAGTCCACGTAGGCAGCATATGGTCTTCATAACCCTCATCAGCGCAGAAGTGAAGTATGAAACTCTCATCTATGTACAGTTGGAATTTGATTCCAGACTGTTTGGCGTTGCGTCAACAATTCAGAGAGCGACCTCCTTCCAGACCACGAGATATGGACTAGAGCTCGGCTGTGCGGGATTCGTGCGAGAGCGCGACGTGGTCGGAAGTGAGAGGTGCATGCAGTCGGATTTTAATTCCAGACTGTGGCGTTGCGCCATCAATTTAGAGAGCTGCTTCCTTCCAGAGTGCGAGATATGGACTAGAGCTCGGCTATGCGGGATTCGTACGAGAGCCCAGTGGGGTCAGAAGCGAGAGGTGCTCTCAAGGTTAGGACCGTCAAGTAGTCCAGTCTCGTGGCAAGTACCACAACTTTAGGGAGGATCATCTCCACACTCACTCGGTAAGTGTGAAGACTTACTCCTCAAGGAGTGGACCATCAAGTAGTCCAACCCTTCGGCTTTGCCTCTATCTCCCCCGCCTTCAATGCTAAAAGGGGAGACGAAAAATCGTGGGGTGCAAGGACTTATACGCATGCCTTGTCTTATATTCGGGAGCCGCGTTGGGCAATTATCTCTGCTTTGTGAGTAGGGTACAAGGGCTTATACGCATGCTTTGCCCTACCTTGTTGGGAGCCGCTGGGGGCTATTATCCCTGAAGAGGTGAGGGCTTGCAAAGTGGCATCGGAACTTGGAGAAGATATGGCCGAGGGTCTGCGTGGACCCTAATCCATCAAATAAAGATGACTTGGGGTTATAGCCAGGGGCTGGTGCAGACTCTAAGTCATCAAATAAAGATGACTACGAGTTGCGGCCGAGGGGCCGATGTGGACTCTAAGCCATCAAATAAAGATGACTAGGAGTGGCGGCCGAGGGTCGATGTGGACTCTAAGCCATCAAATAAAGATGACTAGGAGTGGCGGCCGAGGGGCTGATGTGGACTCTAATCCATCAAATAAAGATGACTAAGAGTGGTGGCCGAGGGGCAGATGTGGACTCTAAGCCATCAAATAAAGATGACTAGGAGTGGCGGCCGAGGGGCCGATGTGGACTCTAAGTCGTCAAATAAAGATGACTAGGAGTGGCGGAGGGGCCGATGTGTAAGGCAAATAAGTAAGACTAGAGTTAATAAACGAGTTATTATTTGTTTTTTAAATTGACTGAAGTTACTGTAGAAGGTCATTTTAGCTACTTGAGATACTATGTCATTTCACAAAAATTGACCAAATTTGACTTACACTTAGAATAATAAAATGAAAACTCTGTGGTTGAGATTTGTGCAGATGTAAGATCAAAGAAATAACTTTAATCACACATTTATTACTTTTAATGAAAATGACAAAATATTTTAGGACAATAAATAAGGAAATTAGGAAAAGTCATGTGGGAGAGGGGAGTATTTCACATTTTCACCAATTTTTTGCATTCAAATTGAATATTATTACTAAATGGGCTCAAAGAGCACCTTGCAATCCCTAACCGTCTCTCTTTTTCTTCTTCTTTTGGTTGTGTGTAAGATGGGCTGTATTCTAGTGATCCAGTCCAGACACGGCAAGATTGAATGGACCGGGTAACTAAAAGTGCGCCATTTTGACGTTGTGTTCGAGTGCGTGTTTCTTGGTGAAGGAAGACTCGTATGAATATGTCATGGATATCTTACTGGAAAGGATCGGGTCGCTGTTAGTAGGGTTCCATTGACGAATCTATCAGACCGGTCGTGTTTCTTTTTTACGAATCTAAACGGAATCTCGAAATTCACCATCTGAAAATCTGAGAGGAAGATGTGGCATGAAGCAAGGAGGTCGGAGAAAAAAGTCCACGACATGATGGACGCCGCGCGGAAGAGAGCGCAGCGCCGTGCTATCTATCTTGCTAAGCGGCGGGGAGACCCCCAGCAATCTATCCAATCCGTCGGTACCCGATGTCGCATCTATCGTGATGATGCCCTCTATCAAGCCACGGAGGATCAGCAGGGCCTGTATGAATTCTCTATAATTTCTCATCTAAAGCTTCTAGTTGCACATTTTAGTTCCTTTACATGTTTCAGTTTTTTTTTTGGGATGAAAAACTTTACATGTTTCAGTGATTGTATCCCAAGATGCTTTGTTATGATAGTTTAGTATCATTGGTGCATTCATTCATGTTAAACTGTTTTACGGGCTATCCACAATTATTTGGTAGTACTTATTATCATTGAACCCCAAATAGTTGGCGGGGCCAGTGAGAGGAATGTTTTGCTCTAATTAATAGTTCAAGATTAGTCTAAACTATAAATTCATGTAGAAAACATAGTTGCAATGTTTTGAGATAGATGACCTTACTTTTGTCTTTAAAATTTTATTTCAAAGGATTAATGAGATGCAACCACACAATCGTTGTCATCATAGGCTATTGTCACCTCGATCGAAAATATCATGAGATACTAATTAGTTGAGATAGGTGCTACAGTCATGTCCTATTACCATGCTAATTATGGAACATATCAGAATGGAATTGTTGGTACTATGAAATAAAATTCTGTAATGATCAATTTACTTGAACTTAGATTGATCATAAGTGTTCATCATTTACATCAGGATACCTTGGAATGGCAAGCAGGACATTCTAATAGACAGGTACCTACTCAAGTCCTAATTTCTAATGTAGAAGGGGAATCATTGGTGTGCAATGTTGATGGAAAATTCTCTTGACAGATTTGATGGACGTGCTCTTCTTGATTTCATCCGGGGTACCAGTTCACGGAATATTCATGCTCCGCAAAGAACTGAAGAGGAAGAAGAACTAGAAGAGTTTGTTAATTTTGAGCGTTACCGGGACTTAATTAAGCATCGGCGCAGAGGATGTCGGTACTTTTTTGTTTTTTCTGATACCACCTGCATTTTTTTCTTGAATTTTAGAGTTATATGTCTCACTATTGGCATGGATGCAACAAATAAAAGCAACATGCCTTTATTTCGCCCTTCTTTGGTCGAAAAGAGGGGGAGACAATGAGAGGATAAATGGGGAGAGGTGAGGGAAGAGAATGGAAGAGTTTACAACAATGCCACACTTAGTTCAATTGAGGAATGAGGATGATTTATTGTTTTAGAAAAATATACTACCAGTTATTTTGTTGTAACTAATAATTTAGCAATGCGTATGTATAAGTGTATAACAATAACAATGTCTAATAAGATATTACCAGTTAAAATAGATTAAGAAAGAATATTAGCTCCTCCAGAATACCCCAAATTCGGGTAGTGAGATATGAGGAGTTTGGAGGAATACGTAGCTCCTCCAATTTCCTTCCTTTTCCATTCTAACTCTCCCAACCAATCGCTTTCCACTTACTCCCTTTCTCTACAACTCCACAAGGGTGCAGAGAGGCATATAATCTTGCATTATATCTTTGAAACATTCTCTCTTATTCCATGCAAAAGCTGAATTTAATTTCTTCACAGTCAATGATGCGGACGGTTTACAACACGTTAACCTAGAGCTGGAGGCTAAGATTGCTGCTCAATTTGGTGCAGACAGGTTTTTCAGTGACACTTTTTTCTTTCATATTGTATGAATAATCTTACTTGCTCCACCCCAAAGAAAGTATTAATTTCACCAGGGCGCAACTTTTTAATTTTAGTAAGGTGCATAAATAGATATACTTGTTGCTTTAAGGAAATTTCCAGCAGGAGTACTATGTTTTCCCAAAATAGGAGTTAGTTACTGCCATCCTGAAATCATAGTTACATATTGTGGCATTACTAGACATTAATATGGCAGTGTGAATGCCATCATCATCCTCATCATTATCATTACCCCAGTGCCGCAAAGGCTCCCACCTACGGTGGGGTAAGGGGAGTCGGATGTACGCAGTCTTACCCCTGTACTAAAGCACAAAGACACTGTTTCCGGAGGCAATATGAATGCCATACTTGGTGTTATTTTCCTAGTATGACAAATATCTCACATCATGCTCATGTTTGGAATTTCACATTGTTTTTACTCTTATTTTGCGCAATTTCCCCTGCTTAACTAAATTTAATGCCTAACTTGTTTGTGACACTTCTATGATAAAGAAAAAAAATATTTATAGAAATTTCCTTTTTTTCTTCAAATATAATTTTTTGAGGACACAAGTAAGATTACAACTAAGACTTTGAGGGTTGGAGGGTGGTGGTGGTGGTTGACGAAGAGAATAGTTAACATATATCTATTTTGCGTTTGTCGTTACAAATGTGATAGATCTCAAGTAACACAGCCTTCAACAAACAAGGGATCTTATTCCCAAGTGGGGTTCTCTTATGATGGAGATGTAAAAGACGAGGCTCATTATTCAGATGCGGAGGAAGATGGTGATGATGAAGAGGAAGAAGAAGATGATTTTAATAGTGATGATAGCAATGATGAAGCAATGGAGTCGGTTGCTAAAGAATTTGGAGTGAAGAGATATGGCTGGCTAGTCTACATGGATAAAAAGGCAAAAGAGGAGGAAAGGAGACAAAAAGAAGTTATAAAGGGGGATCCTGCCATTGTAAGTGTTTTTTAAAGTTTTGGCTGAAATTATTTCTGTATCTACTTATCTAGGATAGTGATCATCACTTGGTGCTTTTTGCAGAGGAAACTGAGTCGAAAAGAGAGAAGAAAAGCTTCACAGCTCGAAAGAGAAAAGGAAAGAGAAGCTGCTCGTTTTACTGGCATTAGACATTCCCATCACGATCCATATCGGTTGTTCTCTTGGGTGTCTTCTTTGAGTTCAATAGGTTATTGCCCAGTTTGGTGTTGCTGTGGCTTTTAAGCTGCAACTCTTTTTGCTCCAAAAGTTCATTTTGTAAAATAAAAGAAGTGTGTGCAGCTTGAAAGCCAAGTCTTTAAACAACTTAAAAGCCACAGGGAAGCCAAAAGATGCTTCCATTCCACATCACCTTTCTTTTTATAAAGTACTTCTCCCTCCGTCCCATTGGACTTTGTCAACTTTTCTTTTGTGTTTATCCCCAAAAATTTGTCACTTTCCCATTAAAGTAACTCTACTGTTTGGTTCTACTCATTTCTTTCATCAATGCACAAACATCAACCACACAAGTTTCTTACTTTTTTTATTTCTCACCTAATTGACTAATTCAAATTTGGTAAAGTCCAATGGGACGGGGGTAATAGTTACTTAGTTAAAAAACAGTCTTACAACACAACAGTGCCAAACATAACTACATTCACTACAATTTCCCAACATATTTGAATGTAATTTGTACCACTAGTACCAAACTGCTCCAAAAGTATTTAAAGCTTCATATTGTGGCAGCGTTGGTTCAATTTTTAGGTGTTATAATCTATTTTTGTGTGTCTATTATGCAGTGAGTCTAGACGAAGTCCAACATACGAAGCTTATTCACGCTCTAGAAGGTGGTAATTTGTGCGATCTTCGTACCCACCTAAAAATGGGAATCAGGTTTAGTTTGCGCTGAATCTTTCCCCGTTTTGATAGTTCCAGGTCCAAGTCTCGGTCAAGGTCTCCCTCACACTCCCGGCGTTATAGTCGTGGAACTCAATATGATGATGTGGAGCTGGGAAGAGTTCCAAAGATAGAGTACATAACTGAGTTTGGGGGTTCAGATAATGAAAATGAGCCTAAATTTGAAGGATATTCTCCACCTCGGAGTCCTCGATCTCAAGCTGATGATTCACTAAACCGGTCGGAGCACTTGACCTTTTAATTCTTGAAAAAGCTTCATTGGACAGTCTTTACTCTGCTGCAGATTATCATCCTATGTGTTTCCTGATGATCCAATCTTTAAATGTGATTTAGTTAGGATATCATGACTTCCAGGGATACGAGAAGGAAACCTTTGTTCTGAAGCTTGGTTTTGAATGAATTAGACGAAATTATGAGTGCATTTGACTTGCCACCTTGAGATCAGATATATCTAATGCTTGTGTTTTCTGCAGGCCATCATCTGGTCTCATTCTTGAAGCTCTTCATGTAGATCCTGCATCAGGGGTTTCTGTTGATAAGGAAAAGAATATCAAATTACACAAAACACCAATAAGGTTTTGTTTCCCCCACTTCATGCATTTCACACCACATAGTTAGATGATTCTTTTTTGCTTCACAATGTGTTGTTTGCAAAAAGTAAACTATTATTTGATGGCATTTTTTCGTCATTTTACCCATCTTTAAGTCCTCTATGCTAAAATTAATCTTAAGGGGTAATATTGTATAGTCTTTCTACATTTCATAACTCCTAAATCTCCTTTATATGCTTGATTTCTTCCTAAACAACCCTTATTGTGTTCCGGATGAAGTATGCATTATTTTTTTTTTCAAGGGAAAAGGGTCAAATAGGTCCTCGAACTTGCATAAAAAGGTCAAATAAGCCCTTATATAGAAGACTGTCCGGCTGTCGCCATTTGGGGCGGTTTTCGGTGTAATTTTTTGATCAAATTTTTTGAGCATCTTATTCATCAAGTCTAGTTTGCTCATACCAAATTTCAACTAAAGCTTCAATCACGAAAGCATTAAAATGAATTTTTGAAGATAATTGTGCAGTTAAAAGCGCAGTTATCTTCAAGAATTCATTTGAATGCCTTCCCAATTGAATTGTTAGCTTCAATTTGGTATGAGTAAACTAGACTTAATGAATAAGATGCTCAAAAAATTTCATCAAAAAATTCCACCGGGAACTGCCTCAAATGGCGACGGCCGGAAAGAGCCTCCTATATAAGGGCTTATTTGACCTTTTTATGTAAGTTCGAGGGCCTTTTTTGACCCTTTTCCCTTCTTTCAATATCAGGTCCTAACACAGTTTGCTTGTTTTGTCTTCATTTTTTTGTTTTCTGTAAACAGCTCAACATCTGCAGTAGCAAAATTATGCAAGACCCCAACTAGCTCAATCCTCTCTAAACAACAGGGAGAAAAGAAGGAAACTCCTCAGGAACGGCTCAAGCGAATCATGAGCAAGCAGCTGAACAAACAAAGTATAACCAATTTTTTAATCTTCATCTCAGGAAAAGTAAATAGTTCAATTATATACTACGTAGTAATATTTTCTTCATTTATTAAAATCAGATTTGCAAAATCAAGGATCTCAATCATCTTCACCTTTACGTAGATTATGTCATCTAATTGAATATTGTTCTGTATACTACAGTATGAAAACAATGTATGCATTTTTTTTTGCAGTCAAGAAAGATACAGCTATTGAAACGGCTAAGAAGCGAGAACAAGAAAGACTGAGGCTTGAAAAACTTGCAGAAACAAATAGATTAAGTCGACATCGTCATCGAAGCCGCAGTAGAAGTTACAGTCGGTCCCCTCCAAGGTAGTAAATAAAAATAAGTTACAACAGCTTAACGTTGAAGGTTGCATTCGGGGACTTCCTTAAAAA